>BLBF01000007.1:69674046-69729386 GCA_015471245.1 Laticauda colubrina
CCATTTCCCCATTGCAGTGCTGTGCAGCACCAAGGATCCATTTTGATAGGAGGTGTTTTATTTAACAACCAGTTTACCTGAACCAGTGTGAACCTTCTGAATCTCACCACTGCCTATAGAGTGGGGAATATCTTTGGCTTTCAGATGTTGCTAGTTCCCAGCATCCAGACCTTAGGTGTCCAGTAACACCTGGAAGAATATAGGTTACCTCTTACCGAATGGCATTCTTCTGCACAGACAAAAAGTGGAAATGATGTATGTTCTAAGAGCTCATCCAAACTCATTTAGAACTAATTAAAAAGTACATAAGGATTTCCAGATGAGGTCCTTCCTTTGGAATTACAACACCCCATTCACTCACTTCAAACATGATATCCACATGAAGTATCATCCTTTTTTTAATCCTTCCAGGTTTTGCCTATCTTATATATTAAAATCTTCAAAGACAAAAGCAGATGTGGTCATTCTAAAGGTAAGATGATTCTGTAATATAATTTTCAAATCTACCTAGTAGGTGTATCTTTGGTTTTCCTTTATTTGTTTGCCATTATTTCTATGCCACTTTCATCCAAGGCTCAAGGTGGCTCATAATAGTCTAAGAACAATAAAACTATAAAGACAAGGACACAGTAAAACACAAACACTCAAAATTTGTAAGGACATCATACTATAAAATCTCAGGATAGATTATAACTCTACTGTAAGCTAGCAGGAAAGCTATTTTGAGCCAGACACTTCAAGATCAGTTTTCCAAACCTGGCCATAATTATGCTCCAAAGTTCTATGAAGCAGCAGAGTCTTCCCAGCTCTCCTAGGTGTTCATAGGGAGAGAGCCATCCTCTAAGTCTGCAGTCACCAACTGGTGGGCCGCAAGAAAATTTCGGTGGGCCACAGAGAAATCTCACCCCCAGAGCCCCCCCCCCGGGCAATTAATCCAGGCTGCGAAGAAACACAAGGCTGCGCTGCCCACATGGAAACCCTCCCCGACCATACCCAACAAACTTGCCTGCTAAATTGCTATTTTTCCTTTTTCCGACCATCAACTGTTCTCTGTGCTGGGAGATTTAGATTAGTTAGGAAGCAGGAATTGGTTGGATTTCTTGCTTTCTATCTAGATCTATCTAGTCTAGATCTTCTATCTAGTCTAGATCTTTCTAGACTAGATCTTTGGCTCTGCTTTTAAGCACAGCTGAACCTCTCTTAGGACTGAAGATTCTATTATTCAGTGCAGACTCATGGCAAGCAAATTTTATGTGACAGACTGAACTAGCTGATGGCAGATAGATAGATCTCTGAATGAATCTGTGATTCTGTGAGCAACTCAATCTGCCTGCCTGCTTTGCCTGATTTTGGGTAAAAGTTGCTCTTTTTTTAAATAAAAAATTCAATATTGGGCCAGCATGCTTCTGATATGGAATAGGGAGGTATTCTCAGCATGTCCCAGTGGTCTATTCATACCAGGCAGACTTCACCCAGAGCAAAAGATCTCAGATGTATCTGAATTTGCTCTTGGTTTGCTAATGAATTTTCCAGCTCTGGTACTTGTATATTGTGCACAAAGGTCCAATGTATCCATGCCAGTAATTTTCTCCCTATTGTTATATATGTTTCTCTTTTCACTCTAAAACTTGGCTGATAATGAAGTAGGAGACCCCAATGGGCAAAAGTGAAAAATGTTTTCATGGCTGGAGTAAATGATGCAGAAGAGGGATGTCCATGGTGTGGAAAGGGAATTTCATGAAGGCAATAGTGTCACAAAAAAACGGGAAAAGCCCAAGGGGAACATTAGGTCAGCCAAAAAATCAACTTACATGGGAAAAGGAATCAAATAAAAAGTATTAAAGAATCCCTATAGACAAAAGCCTAAGTAATTTAGAAAACTAGACAAATAGGAAAAGGAAACAAAAGATAATTTAGAAAACCCTTACAAACACAGAACATACCAAATAAGCAAAACAAACAGACAAAAGACACAAAATATAAATTACAAAAGGGACAGACAGGAAATTGCCACAGAACAAATATGAAAAACTATCTAAAAGAGATTACAGAAAGCCAATAATACAATCTGGCCACCCTGCAGAGTTTGCCTTCTGCACCCCGTGGAGTTTGCCCTCCGACAGAAACAAAGACAAACTCAAAGAGGATTTGAAACATTCGGCACAAATACAAACACTCGCACAAAATCAACTTACAAAGGGAGAAAAGGGTATAAAAAACCAGGAACTTACCATAAGAAGCCCAGGAACGCAGACTTCTCACTGTTCTCCACCTTCCTGAAAAATAAAAAGATCCAGCTTTCAAGCAGTTGTCCGTATCCTTGCACCGGAGCTCTTCCAGTGGGAAAATCGAATGCTCGAAAGAAAGGCATTTTGACACTTTTCAACAAGGGGAAGGTCAAAGAAGTCCATGTGATCAAAGACCTGCTTTTTTTATGCATGTTTCACAATGTATTCCTTCTAATTGTAACGCTGTGGAATTGTGCGAACTTGCATGCATAAAGGGCCTCACTTTGATCTCTTGCAGACATCCAGAAGCAGCTGTGGATATCAGTAGGGTTCTTTTTTAAAGTTTTAACTAAAGATAGATTTTATTTTTTTATATATTTAAGAGGAAAAATGGATAATCAAAATATAACTATTTTTATTTTAAAACTGAAACTCTCAACAATCAAAATAAAATGAAGCAGAGGAAAAAGTTCTGTACATATCACCTCCTTTAATGAACCACATTCCCTATTGTTACTGAAGACCAGGGGAAAAAAATGCAGGCCAAAGCCCTAAAAAGTTACTTTACAATCCTTAGCTCATAATGTGATAGAATTAAAATTGAGTTTCCTTCCGTACTATCTTCTGCCAGAGCTAAACTGAGCAATTGCAGACACTAATTTAACATTAAGTCTTAGCATGCAATGATGTTCTTTAATCTGTGTTCACATTTCTAAAAAAAAAATATATATCTCTGCCTTTTATCTATATAACCAGGATAGTGTGCAACTGTAATCAAAATAATATGAAACACAATAAAAACATAACTGTGAGATCATGACAAAACCAGATTACAGCGAAGGCACCAAATATATGTATATATCATTCATGTATACATGCACACACTCACATAAATGACAGCATATTTTCAATTTTCCGTTCATAATAAAAAGCAAAAACAGATGATGTAAAACCAGTCACTGATATATACTTCAAATAAATAAACAATTGCTGTGCTGTTGCTGTTTTCCATCTAATGAGGACTGTGCTGGGAGGCCCTTGTATTCCTTTGGTGTTCATAGCTTGGGTCTACAAAACAAATTAAAAAAAATAAAATAAAAATTGGATGGATAGGGAAGGAGAGCTCTCTCCCTGCTTAAGCCTAATTACATAGCTAGGCTTACCCCTCCTGGAGGAATCCAGCTCATGGAGGGAACCTTGCCTTTGAAGATTTTTATGGCTGTCACCACAACAAAATATGACAATCCTGAATTGTATGGGGGCTAGTATTTGCTCCCAAGTGCACATGGACACCATAACTGTTTTAGCAACGGAAGGGTAGTCAAATGGCAAGGCAGCAAACAAATATTTCTCAAAGAATGTTCTTTACCACTTCTCTAAAAGTGTAGTTATAAAGATTTTCACTTAAAGGAATGTAACATGTTGTCTTCTCCTTCTCTTAGGTTATAGTGAAACAGGTTTTTGTTTTGCTTAATCCAGTTGGTTGCACTAGAAAATAAGAAAACTGGATTGAAATCTTTCAAGAAGAGATTGGACTGCCATTTGTCAGAAATGGTGCAGGGTCTCCTGCTTAGGCGGAGGGTTGGACTAGATGACCTACAAGATCCCTTCCAACTCCGATTATGTGTATCTGTAATGTAATGGGGAAAAAACGGGTACTAGGATTTTGGTTTCATAGATCTATAATTTGAAGAACAAATGAAATTGAATTCTTGGAAATGCTAGTGTAAAGAATTAAGGAAAGTAACTGGAATTTTTTTGTTGAGCAGTTTGAAGTCAGCAAGGATATCAGCACTGGGCTAAAACCAGAATCACATCAACAAAAGGGTGTAAATTGTAGGATAATTTATGTTATGTTATAACTAAAGTGGATATTTACATTGATAATCTAATCCACATTGTCCTGACCAGTACAAAATTTAGGTGTACCCCAACCAGTCAGAAATATTCAAAACTGATATGAACTGACTCATTCATAATTATTTTTCCTTATAACAACACTGCAGTCACTAAAGTAAAATGAGGATTTTAAGGAACTGCATTAAGACTAAGGTAGGGAGAAGTTATAGCTTATTAAAGAAAGTTGCAAGTGACAGGAATGTATTGAAGGCTCGAAATATTGTCTTAAAAAAAAACACACACACACACACAAACATACACCACCTCCTTTGGCCTTTTCTCTCATCTCAACACCTATTTTTTTCTGTAGACAAAAATTATTTTTATTTCTTTTTGCTATACAAATCAAATCAAATAAAAAATTATTACAATCCTAAAGTCAGATTTTTCTGCTATTCTGAGTTTGGCAATATTCTATTTCTCTGCTTATTCTCCACCCTTTTCCCTGAATTCCAAAGAGAAATTTCAGAGATGACCAACCAGTGAATGAATCATGACATCAATGTGATTATTATTAGAATTCTACATTGAATCAAATTAGGCTACATGACAATGTCATAAAGCTAATTCAGAATGGTAGGGAAACTCATCCAATTCTGCAGAGCTATTGTGGAGGAAATTACACTGACTTTTTTTTTTTCTGGCCTAATCCCATTCCTATGTCACTAAGATATAAAAATATTTTCTTAGGGATTCCAGTATTCATAAAATACGCATTTCCAGCAATGGCAAAACTTTGCTGCACTCCCCTGCTCCCATATACCATTTTAGCAATTGCATGATAAGCCAAAAAGACAATCATTCACGTGGCCTCCATCCTGAACAGATCCAAAGGACTGTACCCATTTGCAAAGTAGGGCTGTTTCCATCATTCAGGTTAATCTTGCATGGGAAAGTCATGCTGGCACAGCTACGTGGAGTGTTTTACAAAGTTTCCTTTCATTTCAAATTGGACAAAAGCTTAAACATGAGTCATCGTGAAAGAGAACAGTGGCTCAGTGGGAATTTCTTTCATGCTTTGCATGGGAGGATGTGGGGCAAGCTCATAGTACCTTTAAGTTTCTGACTGGATAGAAGAGTGAGTTGTTCTAACTTTCTCTTTGGCTATGTACGGAACTCTTCCCCAGTTCTTGCCTTGCCCCATTTATCTTGCTTTGAAGTAGCTCTTATGCCTGTGCAAGCTTTATTCTTCAACAGGATGCCTTACTCCCATGAAAGGAAACTGGGCAATGGGGTGGGGGGGTTGGATTGGAAAACCAACTGTTCATTGATGATTTTTCTGTTTATCCACCACACCTCTTCCTTACCTATCAAGGATCTCGTTCCACAATTCATAATTCAGCACTGGCCCTCATTCGGCAATGTGAACTGGTTATCTATCTCACCCAGCGAAAATCAAAGATGTGCATGGACTGCCTGTTTGTCCACAGAACTTTAATTCAGTGCTTTTGAACTGATGTGGGAAGGGCTTGAAATTGTGCTTCACGCAGCTAGTCTTCAGGGTGGCCTATGCTACAATAAATTGGGGTTGTTCCTGCTGCTCCAGGTATTTGTCCTGAATTAGCTGGATTGGATGGCGGTAGGACTAAATGAATCTGGATCTATACAACAGATCAAAAAGCAAAATAGCTCAGATTGGCAGTCAGAATGCTTGATGTTGGAAGTGGAATTATAACATGCAGACAGCACATAACGATACTTCGCAGAATATCAGCAATACTATGTAGAGCAGTATGTATCGTATCTTTGCCCATCTGTTTAGAGAATTTATTCCAGGCCTGTTCACTTTCCCTGCTATTTTTTAGGATATTAATGTGTTGATGAGTGGTGGGTTGTACATTAGCAAACCATGATGTTATAGGGAATACTGAAAACCAGATGCCTAATACCAGAGATAATTTACCAAAGCAATTGAGAAACAAATAACAAAATAATTTTAAAGAAAAGCATTGCATGGTGTCTCTAGTACATAAGAAAGTGATCATAGCATTCCCATTTCCACTGTCCCTCTCTACGATCACCAAGTTCAGATTCATGAACATAAAAATTAATACACAAATGCAGGCATGCACACATACAATACTTTTAAAAATTATTTGAATTATTTTATAGGAACCATGGTGGCATAGGGGTTAAAGGGCAGTATTGCAGGCAAACTTTGACCAATGCCTGGAGTTCGGCAGGGCTCAAGGTTGATTCAGCCTTCCATCCTTCTGAGGTCAATAAAATGAAGACCCAGAATTGTTGGAGACCATATGCAAATAATGCCTCAACATTATAAACCACCAAGACTAAACTACTTAGAGAGTGCTGTAAAGCATTATGGGGTGGTATATAAGCCTAAATGCTATAGCTATTGCTGTTATTTTTAACAAGTGATTCTATTTTACTCAGAATATCAAAAAAAGGTGAAGACTTAAAACCACATAATGTATAGGTTATGCATTCTATTAGTGACTGTCCAGTAGATATAAAGATTACTGACAATCTCAGAGAAACTATGGGCATTTTTTACAAATCTAATGAATGATATTTCCTCTTTTCAGTGTTGTATTGCATTGGCTACTGTCAATATTTACTAACAGAATTCTCTTCCACAGACTTTCCCAGCTTAGGAAAGCATGTGACTTCAACTACCAGAATCCCCACTCAATATCATATTGAGATTATATGAAAGCAGCATTTCACATCTTGAGGTACCAAGTTTGGACAAGCTGCCTTCTAGAAGTATATTGCAGTGCCAACAGTGTCTCAGTTTTCATTTTGGACATCCATATAAGAGCCTATTATGTCAACTGGACTCTGACATTATTACTTAAGACAAATGTAGATTTATAGGTGCTAGACAATTGGTTGTTAACAACTGAACTGCATTATTTTACAGCCAAATTCTCCAAGGAGATGGATTTCATATCCATATGCACAAACAAATGCCTCACTGGTGATGAATGCAAGTAACTGTGAATGAAGGCAAATATACATAAAGATGGGCTCTAGCATGAGTTTGAAAGCTCAGAAGAGTAGATCTCTGGTCCCAACCCAGATCTGATCTTTCAAGTAACTGCCTTGCCATGAACAGAGATGGTGCTGCAGAAATGTTTGGTGGACTGTGAGTATAAATTGCAGGAGATGTCCAATATGCCAGAATGGATCATTTTATTGTAACTGGGTTTTTTGAAAATGTTCCAGTCTATTTAGAGCACAGGGAAACAATTATCCAGCTGCCATATATTCATAGATGAATAGAAGAAGGCAAACATTAAGAACAGATTGTGTCTTCTTTTTTGCCTCAAGAATGTACTGCTTCAAATATAAATATTTTTGGTTATATCATGGTTTATGGGGTTTCATCTGTAACATTTAAAGGGAGATTATTGCAAATAGCAAAATTAAAAAGTTACATTCCTGACTGTAAAAAAGAATTTTTAGTGGTATTATCAGCTCTGAAGATAACAAACAACATTGTCCCTCAAAAATACACATTTTTAAACAGGCTCTTGAAAACTTGGCATTTGAGTTTTCCAGCTAGATATTTACCAGGACAAAAGAGACTTTCCTTAGATAATGTAAAGCAGAGAGAGCCAACCTGTGGTTCCAAGCACAGATGCATCCCTCTAAATCCTTTCAGCTGGTGCTTCCATACTTCAGCAGCAATTCTTCTGAAAATAAATAATTCTATTTCCACCATTTTGCGGTGGGATACAGATGATAGCTGTAGTCTAAATGCAAAGCAAACATGAAAAAAAAACCATGCCAAAGCCAGAGAATCCCAAACCGGCCTGCCTGTGTAGAAAGCCTCTGTCCATTTTATGTCATTACTCTACTCTTTGTCACCCTTGATTTCCCCCTCAAACACATGAAGGCTTCCTTCATAGGTTTCCAAACAGAGCTAAAGTGTGACCTCCGGCCACCAGAAATTACCCCCTTATGCTGTAAAACATGATCTTTCAAAACACAGAAATAAGTAAACACCTGGATTGTGAAACACAATGTAGCAAAACAATATCACAACTCATGCACTGTGCCATTGGCCCAAACTAAGCCAGCTCTACAGAATGCCGCATTGATTAGAGGAAGGGCCATGTCACTGAGGGAATGTATAAAAGAAGAAGACAAGATAGTAATTTTACTCAGGGTACCGATGCCAATTAGATGGATAAAGATTAATTAGATTCGATTAATAAATGCTCTGTCTTACATATTGGTAAGTGTAATCATAATATTAAGTATAAGCTAGGTAGTATCAATCTAGCAGATGACCCTCAATTTGTTAAGGACCTAGGTGTACTCATCTCTGTCCATCTATGCTCCAAAGTTCACTATAACAGCATTACTAAAAAAGCACTAAGAGTTGTTAACTTAATTCTACAAAGTTTTTTTTCTGGAAACATATTGCTAACTAGAGCTTATAAAACTTACGCGAGACCAATCTTGGAGCACTGTTCAACTGTTTGGAATCCCTACCATATATCTGACATGAGCACAATCGAGCAGGTTCAGAAGTACTCTACAAGAAAAGTTTGGCACTCTTCTGTACATAATAGAATTCCCTACACTACTAGGCTCAAAATTCTTGATTTGGATAACCTGGATCTGCGTCGCTTGCAGTCGGACTTAGATATTGCGTACAAAATTGTACGTAGCAATGTTTTACCTGTAAATGACTTTTTCTGTTTTAATCGCAATAATATGCACGCAACCATTTTAAATTCAATGTAAACCGTTCTAAACTTGACTGTAAAACATGATCTTTGTAATAGAGTTGTCAAAGTCTGGAATACTCTACCTGATTCAGTTGTCTCAGCTACAAATTTACACAGTTTTAGTCACAAGTTGACTTCTGTGGACCTCAAAAAGTCTGTCAAGGGGACATGCAGAAGTGCACTAATGTGCTTATCATCCCTGTCATGTTATTTTTATATTATTCGTGTTTTCATTTTTGTTTGACAAATTATAAATAAATATAATAAAAAAAATGTTATTTCACCAGAGACAGGATTACATTCTTTACTACACCTGAAAAGAGACCCAGTTTGGTGCAGTGGTTAAGGCATCAGGCTAGAAACTGGGAGATCGTGAGTTTTAGTCTCAGCTTAGGCATGAAATCAACGGTGTGACTTTGGCCAGTCACTTTCTCTCAGCTCTAGGAAGGAGGCAATGGCAATTCCCTTCCAAAAAAACTTGTTAAGAAAATTGCAAGGACTAGTCTAGACTGTCTCCAGGAGTCAAAAACTGACTTGAAGACACCTAAGGTACAAGGTCATAGTGATTATGTGTCATGCAGTGCTTTGATGTCCAATACAGTAGAATAGCTAGAAGGCTACTGCTATAGTCCTGAAATCTGGCTAAGGTAACTGACCCACACTACCTAATATGAGAGCTGGTCTCAGACGAAGGCAATACAGTCAATTAAACAAGGGAAACAATGCAGAGATGCAGCCAAGATAAGTCTCTATACTGTATTCTTAAAGATGTTAGTTAAATAGCTTCTGATACATAGTTAATGTCCATGCCTTGCCTTTGCATGTTTTCCAAAAATCTACTTTCTTCCACTGGCATGCAAATTATATAAAGCCTTTCAATTTATGCTATAGTAATACCAATGTACTTTAAATAGTTTAGAGCATAAAAATTATCAAAATACATTATGGAATATGCAGGTAACATCCTTAAGTGGGAATACATAAGCATTTAAAAATCTTTTTAAAAAAGAAATGTGTTCATATCACTAATATTTTCCACAAGTATTCAGCCATAGATAGTCTGTTAGCCTCACCCACACAGTTTCATTATCTAGATATGCTTGGGAGAAAAACATGGGAAGATGACACAGAAGCAGCAGTTCCCACGCTTCTACACGACAGTAATGTATGGATCAGGCCAAAGAGGATAAATCAGAGTTACAAAAACTTAAAAGTTTAGCATTACAAGCTGCTTGAGAGCTCAAAGCAACACAATGTCTTGGAATAGGAAACCTATTTTCCTGCTAGTTCCAGATTCCCTCTCTTTCTTAACTCATCAATCTGTCTAAATCATTTTTCAAAGTTTTAAAATGTGACTATTCCCTTCTTCTCTATTCCCCTATTTCTGTAGTCTTTTTTCTCATATGTGAGCTATAAATTCAAAGGGGTTCTTTTCTCTAGAATTTCACAGTATTTTAGGCCAAAGGTTAGATGGATGTAATTTAAAAAGTTAATCCAAGTGCAGCAAGAACTTAACCCACCTTGTTTCCAAATTGTAGTTAGGCCACAATTGTAAGGAAATCTGTTTTCTTTACAAATGAGGAGAAATGCTTCTGCCAGCGAGCATAGCTAATAAACTAGCCTTTCCAGTACAGATGCAATATTTAAAAAGCATAGATAGATGTAGCTGTTTGTGTTTCGTAACCAGTTTGATAAGTCAAAAATCAAAGAAATGATTGGAATCATACATTATGACTATCTGAAATGAAAATCAAGGAATCCAATTTAAAGTGGAGACATCAGAAGATGCTGCAGCTCAGTGGTAAAATATTGTACATGCTTAGCATGTAGTTGGTCCGGAGTTTAACCTCTTATCCTAGAATCTTATCTTATCCATTTGGAATCCTGGATTGCTTGACAACCTTGAACTACGGCACCTACAGTTAGACTTCAGCATAGCACACAAAATTATCTGCTACAGTGTCCTATCAGTCAATGACTACTTCAGCTTCAACCACAACAATACAAGAGCACACAACAAATACAAACTCAATGTAAACCAAACTCGATTGCAGAAAGTACGACTTCAGCAAGAGTGGTCAATGTCTGGAATGCACTACCTGACTCTGTTGTTACAATCTCTAACCCCCACTCCTTTAACCTCAGGCTAACCACTTTTGACCTCATCCCATTCCTAAGAGGTCTGTAAGGGGCGTGCATAAGTGCACCATCGTGCCTACCATCCCTTTCCTATTGTCCTCATTAATTCATACCTATTTCCTGTATTCTTACTCATGTTTATACTTATACCTATTATCTTGTGATTGACAAATAAATAAATCAATATATAAACAAACAAATAAATAAATGTAGACAATCCTGAAACATAACAGATGGGCCAAAAAGTGCAACTCCTCATTAGGGTGATTTCTGTGTCCTAATAACTTATTTAATATGACCTGAAGGAGCATTTTGTTAAATCAGTAGAGATTTCCCTTCCAGTGAAGACCTTGGGAGAAAAAAAACATAAGCTAGAACAGAGGTCTCCAAACTTGCCCACTTTAAGATTTGTGGCTGGAGAATTCTGGGAGTTGAAGTCCACAAACCTCAAAGTGGGCAAGTTTGAAGACCCCTAAACTAGAACAACTATTAGAACTGCCTTTTATGGGGGCTCAGAAAGCTACTTCTGTTCTCTTGAGCGATTTGGGTCTTGGATTGGGGAAATGAATATTATAAAGATGTAGGAGATTCTTCTATTTGCTATAATGTAAAATTTTCATGATAACAATCACAATGTCAGTCCTCTCTGAAAGAAAGAAGACATGAAGGTTCAGAGGGGTGCTCACCATTCTTGAAGACTGACCAGCAATATTTATTTCAATAGTGGGCCTCTTCCTACTACTTTACGGTGAAGAATTAGGCCTGTGCTTTGAAACACTGAAGAAACTGTTCATGAAAATGTTAACTTTGTCAAAGGCGCATGAAAAAGCCATTGTTCTTCTGAGCTATAACTAAGTGGCTCTTAACAATGTCACTACAGTATTGCTCATTTTAAGTCTCTGATGTTGACAAGGCTATGGTGACCTCAGGTCATTCGCTGAGTACACACTGGTCACGCATGTTCAAGTGAAGTGCCTACAGGCTGTTTTGAATAATTCAGGTTTCGGCGCTGTTTTTCATGCACAGTGCAGTTGTACTCTTAATCTATTTGACTACACTCTCTCCAGCAAATCCCACAAATACAAACTACTGCTCCATTTCAAAGTCATATTTAATAAACACTGTGGAGGAGGGGCTAAGAAATAGTGGGGCTAGGGGTGGAAGAGAAAAGAAAAGGTGGATTGAATCTAAGCTTTATTGGTATTTAGAAAGGCTATTAAAGTTAATTTTTCCTTTGAGGGTTACTGAGAAGTGGATACCCCCCTGCAGTAAGTTATTTAATTATTTGGAATGATTTTTCCTTAGTATATGTGAATACATGTATGAATACAATATTTGTTTTGAGGGTGTATGACGCTACATTAACTGTATAAAAGGATTGGTGTGCATGCTGCTTAAATTCAGTTTTATAACTAAAGCAGCATAAAGAAACATAGGTGTGTGCAAGGTATGGTCAAAAAGTCAAGATGGTAGCTGCAATAGTGCAGTCAAAGCTCTGTTTTTGATGTGTCTTATGCAATGTACACAAAAATCAGGTAGTGCATCTTCCTGACCACTTTCTTGACTTTTTCAAACTCACTCTAAGGACATTAACCCCTGTTCAACAGAAAGTTTTATTCAGTGTACACCCAGACAAAACATTTAACATTCTTTCATCAAATCCATCTGGTTGTTTTTGTGCCTTCAACTCAATGTTGACTGCTGGCAAATGCCTGGATGAGTTCCTGCCATTTTCTTGGCAATATTTCAGCCTTTGCTTGCTTCCTATGGCTGAAAGAGCGGGACTGGTCCAAGGTCATACAGCTGGCTTTTTATCTAAGCCAACTAGAACTCATGGTGTTCTGGTGCCTGAACCACCATTTGGAGCACGAAGATGGCTCCAAATCCATGAGATAGTACCATATGCACTGTCCTGACAACATATACCCTTTCTACTTCAATAGTGAATTCAAGTGGTGTTCTCCTGACAGCTTCAACATTGGGCAAGTTAAAGAAGCAATTTGTGAATTTTCTTCTGGAAGGAAAAATATCCACCAGTTGCTCTCCCTAGTATGAGCTGGGGTGGCAGATGAATTTTGAGAGATGTACAGTATTTCACATAGGATTTTATTTTATTTTTTAGTCTGCTTCAAAATTCTTTTTGAAAGGAAGTAAGAGTACAGTGTTTATTTTCTGGTTGCAAACATGTACTAAATACTCATTATTCAGGATACTTAGATGTCCTAACTTCTTTCTATAAGCTACCTTAAATAAAATGCTTGGTTTGATTTTTGCTAGGAAAACATGGGCAAGGGTGATCAGCAAACCAATATCCTAATTGTAAATGTGTCCATGAAGATCTCCATGGTTTCTCTTTAATTTCCATACTAAAGAAATATTATAACATAATCAATCAACTAGATTACTTTTTTTTTTGGATCATTGCAGTATATTTAATGTGGAGATAAAGCCAATAGAGTAAGGTTTGCAACATTTTGTCCTCCTCAGATCACTCTACGACATTTAAGCAATACTTAAGTTTATAAGCAAACAATAATAGGAAGCTGTATACCTGAATCCATAATTATATATTTTCACAGATTTAAAACTGGAAATTAAAGTTCTCTTTTTAATTTCTTGATTATAACATATGCAAAGGCTATTTCAGTTTACATCCAAAGGGATGCATAAAACAGTAGTGTTTCCTTGATATATATGCTGAGATAGATTTTTTTTCCTTTTGTACAACTATATACTATCACAATCCATTTCTCTTTCCAATTCTCTGTATTTTAACCAAGGATGTACAGCCAAAGTCCAAAAGAAATACATTATCTTTGCCTAGGTCTACTGCTTAAGTGTCCCAACTATATACGTATAAATATATTATTTTCAGAACGACAGTGTTCCATAATTAACTTTTGATTTCTTCTTGAATGAGCAAGAATAAATGTTTGAGAATTTAATCCAAATTATGTTAAAACAACTACAGAAACAAACTGCTAAGCATAACATGTGTATCGGTCAACAAATCTAGTTTTCCATTCCCAAATGGCAGCCACCTAGTGGGCAAATTCAATAAAGTACTATACTTCCGCTTACTAATATGCTATGCTTTGATGTAGCTTACTTTCTGTATTAAAATAAAACTTCCATATTCTTTGCAGAATTACTTGTTAACCAATATAATTCTATGCTCAGCCTACTCAGAAGTTAGCTCATTAAGTTCAAGGAGATTTAAAAGGTTTTTAATGGCAAAGCAAATCACTTGATTATTGTCCATCATCTACTGTATTCCTTTTCAGTTATTAAAATTAATTTTAAATTTTTCTTCTGAATGCATCAGCCAATGAAGCAAAACTTACTAGCAAGAGGGCTAGCAAAAGTAAAGAAGACTTTCCAGAAAGTTTTGTTGTAGATTCAACCTAATTTTTACTTTTTTTTTTTTTTTGAAAGTGGATTTCTTGTGGTTTGAATCTTATGCTATATGAATAATTTAGTTCTACTGATCATTGAAAAAAGAAATAAAAAAATGAAAACTATGCTGCTTTTATTGTCTTTGTCATTGTACTTTATTGTTTTTCTATTTAAATTTTCTCTGATCTTCTGAGAAGGCATATATAGTTAGGTTACATCAGACAACTCAAGATAACATTTTAAGTGTAATAATAATACAGCTATTTTTTCTTATTAAGAAAAGTGTTAAAAATTAGGAGTTAGTTTTTGTAAAGTGTTCTGGAAATAACCCTTCTAAACAAATATATAAATTTGCCCCCGATTAATCAGAAGTTAAGGACAGCAGCTTGTTCAGTATTTATTAAATAGATTGTAACATTCAATCCAAATATAATAGCCATAATCAGCAGGTATGTCTTTTCAGTTAAAGATATTTATATATAAGTATGTTAACAATTATTGTTTGTTGTATTATATTTATAAAGGAAAAATCCACTACTGACACCTGTACATACAATATACCGAGATTTCTGTAACCTATTACAGGTAGTTCTCAACTTATGACCATAACTGAACCCAAAATTTCTATTGCTAAGCTGGACAGTTGTTAAGTGAATTTGCCCCATTTTATGACCTTTTTTGCCACAGTTAAGTGAATCACTGCGATTATTTAGATAGTAACACAGTTGTCCACTGAATCTGGCTGTCCCATTGACTTTGCTTGTTAGAAGGTCACAAAAGGGGATCACATGACCCAGGGACACTGCAACTGTCATAAATATGAGTCACTGGCCAAGTGCCCAAATTTTGATCATGTGACCATGGACATGCTGCAACAGTCGTAAGTGTGAAAATCAGTTACATGTCACAAAGGCAACTGGACTTTGTTTTTCCTTAAGATGTTTCACTTCATATCCAGGAAGCTTCTTCAGTTCTATTCTTCAGAAAAAAGAACTCTTGGGACAACCATGACCAGGTTGACTACCATAGGAATCTCCATAAATGGTTATAAATCACGTTTTTTCCCAGCACCATTGTAACTTTGAACAATCCCTAAATGAATGGTTTGTACGTCAAGGACTACCTATAATTTTCTGATAGAGGGATAGTGAAATGAATATTTGTCATACAATAAGGTGTATACCATATATTCCTTCATGGTGATAAATTGCATTATTATAATCCTATACTCAAGATCCCATGAACCAAAGAAATCCTAACTTTCGCATAATGGTAGATGGAGTTCTGACCAGACAGTGGACAATTAGGCATGAAACACTCTGCCAGCTAACCCACCTAAACACACCCCAAGACTTGGGATTGTGTCCTATGGTGTGTCAAAGGGAATGATGGATCTGCTTGATCAAAAGCCCGCCCAGTTCTGACATGGCCATATATCAGAATCTAATCTATACCAGCTCTGAAACCACGTACATAAATTATTTTCTTCCTATTATTTTCCAGTAGGAAAGAAATGATTTAAAAGGTGGGAAAGGAATCAATGAGAATAGAGTGGCCTTAAAAAAGGGTGATTTTTTTTCCCCCTCCGACTATCTGGAAGGAACTCAGCAGGGCAGTATAATTCTTCAGAGATGTTGACATTGAAAATCAAGACAGGATTGCTTTGCCTAAATATTATTGCAATGGTTATTATCCAACTCTGACAAAATCTTCAGAATGATCTTTATGCTAAATGACACTAAATCAAGAAGAACATTCTTAACTGAAGGTACATCACAGCTATGTTAAGATTTACATATCTCTGAAAACTATAGAATTGCATGAATCTTACTTTTTTATCTATTAGGCTCTGTAGCACTTCTTCATAGCTGACGTCTCAATATATTTTTATACACACCCCAATTCTCTGAGCAAACAACTTTCAAAAAGTAGTGTTTCAGTGTTTCATCTGAATGAATACAACATATTGCAATAGCATTGACAAATAAACAGGTGGAGCATGATGGGGATTAATGGATTTATCATGCCAGTGAATATTGCTTCTCTGTCAAAACTTCTTTTGATTTTGTGTTATATGGTGTATCCATGAAGTTTTCTTTATAAAAAGACAGGAATGGTTTATCATTGTCTTCTCCTGACTGATATGAAATGATACTTTTTCCATTGTTATTAAAGGGATCGTTCACATCCAGCATCTTCCTGTATCATTGCTGCCAAATATAGATGTCTGCTTCCTTTAAATGAGCGACTAGTTTGACCTTCAAACCATGGGACATCCTGCTAAAACTGTATTCTCTCAGTATATTCCTGGCTTTCTTCACTCATCCTTTCCAGTAACATCCCCACCATCCTAAGAAGATAGCATAGCTGGACTTGAGGAATCTGACTTTTTACTGAGACAATTATCTAAAAAATAATAACATTCAGAAGTCCTTTCTTAGAACTTGATAAATCTTTATTTGAAGACCTTTAATTGACAATTGTCAATCAGAATAGTGACAATAAAATAGTGACAATGTTCAGAATATGAAATTGTGACATTAAGAAATTACATAATAAAAAGAAATTATATAATCAATCCTAACCTAATTCATAATTAGATGACAATTTCATTCTTCTTTCTATTTATTATTCCTGTTTACTTTACATATACACCATTATAGTCTCATCTTAATCCTGATCAATCCACTCTTTCTTAACTCAGCAATAGTACAGTCAGAAATGTCTCTGCTGATACTCTCAAAATATCTGACAATTTTGCAATTACGTTGATAAACTGTGACTTGATCTGGGGAACAATAACATCAGAGGTGGTATTCAGCAGGCTCTGACCAGTTCTGGAGAACTGGTAGCGGAAATTTTGAATTATTTAGAGAAGTGGCAAATGCCACCTCCGACTGGAGATTTTACAGTATCCTTCCCCTGCCATGCCCTCCAAGCCACGCCCACAGAACCGGTCATAAAAAAAATTGAATCCCAATAACATGGTTATCACCTTCTAAATTTTCTACATGTATACTTAATCCACAAATTGGATTGACTTCAGTCAGCCTAAATGATTTTGCCTGGACTTGGAAGCTAAAGCAGGGTTGGGCCTTGGGCCCAGATAATATAAAAAAATTCCAGAGAAACTGATAGCTGTAGACTAGGAATCTGAAGTATGTATGTATGTATGTATGTATGTATGTATGTATGTATGTATGTATGTATGTATAAATTGTGTCCTGTGAGAGGGTTTCATAATTAATTAATTAATTAAAAAACCCATTTCCATACTGTTGCCAAAAATTGTGGAAAACCCAGTCATCAAAAATTGAACTTGAGCACATCTTTACTTAGCATTCATTAATGCATATTTAGAGTAAATTAAGGCAGAATAATGCTTGTAACACTCTGAAAGCTTCCATTTATAAAGTACAATGAAATATAAATATAACTTGGAAAGCAAGATTTAATGATTATATACCATCAAATCAGCATTGACTCCTGGTGACAATATAGGTTAGGTTTTGTCTATGAAGATCTGTTGCTGCTATGATTGAGTCCATTCACCTTGCTAGGACAGCATAAATATATTTTTATAAGGTTTTATTAACTTAACCATAAACAACATTTTAAATAATAAACTCCTCCCTCCCTCTCCCTCTCTCTCCCTCTCACACACACACACATTATAAAAGGCCAATAGAACCAGGCACTTTTTCAAAAAGTAAATTTGGTGGATCCTCCAGAATTCCCAGAATAACATCCCACATTTAAATGTTACATCCTGGTCTATATATCTAAATGTCAAGTGCATCCCTAGAGAGATTATAGAAGGCTGTTATTACATTTTACATGCATTCCAGAATTGTTATATCAATCTTTTATTGTACTAGTCCCCTTCTGATTCTAGGAGTCTGATGCTAGTTTTAAAAATGTGGATTTGTGGATTCTCCATGGCAAGTACTGTAGCCCTGCATTATTTTCATTGCAATATTTTGGCATGAATGGGATTACTGAGACGTCCGAAAGAAGCCCTAAGAAATTCACATTGGTCCTGCGGTTGATCTAACAAAGTTCTCAATACTGTTATTTTGTACAAAAAAAGAATTGCTTAAAAAATTTATCTCCAGGATCCATAAATCAAGCAAGATCCTTGCTATTTAAAAAAAAAACAATGTGGATGGTGGATCTTTGCTGTTGATGAACATTTTTGTGTAAAATATAGTTTTACACAGTAAAGAGAAGAAGACAACCCAAAGCAATTGGGTTGGACTCAGTTATAGCGACAAAAGGTTCACACAGTATTGGAAGAGTTGAAGGACCAAATTAGGGACAGATTGTCAAGGAGAAGATATATCTATGTGATTGCTAGGAATTGAAAATGAGTTGATGGCACATAAGCAAGCAAGCAAAACATAGTTTTATTGTAGCATGATTACAACTGGATTTTTAACATGCTGAAACCATTAGGAAAGTGGTTGTGAGAGTGCTTCCAAAATTGACAACAGGATCGGCATCCTAAATAAAGATACTTTGGGCTAACAAATGAGCTTTTTGTACTGTTGGTGGCAATATAACCATAAAGAACAAATTCTCACCCTAATAGACTCTGGGAAGGATATAATGAAAGCATACATAAATAAATATGCAAATCAATCATTTAAAAAAAAAACTTCTACAGCATTCATTTAACGGCTAACTATCCCTGGAATAGTACAGCTTTGGCCCAGAATTTGAAGAACTTCCAAAGTAGGGGCCTCTGTGCATCCATGGGAAAGGGTTTCATAAAATAATAATTTATTAAACTTCTGTGCTACCAGTTCCCAATGACACTACAATCAAAACAAATAAATTGCAATAAAACCATCAAAAGGAAGATTAAAGGTTGCAAGAATGGCATATTGGTTGGAACAAAACAATCCTCACCCTCACTTATTAAAGACCTGTAAAAAGCCAGGTCTTCGTGGTCTTTCTAAACAACAGCAGAGTGGGAATCACGCAGATCTTGGCAGAACCTCACTCCAGAAGGCAGGGGTTACTACAAAGAAGGCACACTTTTGGAGCTCTAAACAGATAGTGTGTGCCAAACATGAAAGAACAAATCAGCTGGGCAGATACTAAGGAAGACAGACCATTGCTCAAGTAGTAAGGTTCCCCTTGAAAAGAAGGAGGACCTACAACAAGTCCTCTCTAGAGACAAGACAGGATGGGAAAGTTGCTTTCAACAAAGTGCTGCCTAATATATCCTGGTATTGTATCCTGAAAGGATTTAAAGGGATAGTCTGCATTTTGAATTTAGCAAGTGCCATCTGGGGCAGTGAGCCCAGTTACTGCAAGAGTCTTAGGAACAATCGCACCATTCCCTAGCCTTGATAACTTAGCTGTTGTATGACCTCAGCTCCAGATTTATAATCCAGGCCTTCCGAAATGATGCATTCATTTCCCAGCAACAAAATTGTCTCCCAATTCAACACTTTCTAGAAGAATTATATTCAAACTCAGCTAATACCATTTCATTGTGATCATTGTAGTTTCATTTTCAGAAGGCTATGGATTGTTTTAGTACTTTGGGTTTATAAAACCTGAATAGAACATGCCTTTTTTTATCACACATACCTCCAAACAAAATGTTTATGTGGAGAAACAGTTAAGAGAAGTTGCTGGAGGACTATTCACTGACCAAGTGGGCCTTTCCCCATGACCGACTTAAAATGCTTTTAGCAGTCCCTGATGCACAAAGCAATGCTGGCACTGAATAAGTTATCCCCACTGTCAATCCCTTTCTGGCCTCTATTGTGTCTGTTCCAAATCACTGCTGAATGCAGTGATTGGTGAATGGGCTATTGTCACAACTTTGTTGCTGTCCCTTTGGCATCTCTCACCAGTCAGTGGAAAAGAACATAGACAGTGAAAGCACTGAAATATGAAGAATGTAGTTTCATTTCAAGAAGCTTTCCTTAATTGGCTTTTCTGTTCCAACTCCCTCCAGGTATCTCTCAAGTTTAAAAAAAAAATGGAGAAAAATGTTAGTATATTTCAGGAGAGAAATAGTCTCAGGGAAAAAGATTCTGCCATTAGGATGCAACTAAGTAGATCCTGACCAGATAACAAGGCTGTGCAGCAATCTGGATTCATATGATTTGAAGAATGCTGGGCACACACATTGCATCTACCAGGGACATATTAAACCAGCCATTCCCAACCTTTTTTTTTTTTTTGTACCAGGGGCCGGTTTCATGGAAGACATTTTTTTCATAGACCAAGAGGGGGGATTGTTTTGGTTTTACTTGTTCACACATCATTTTCCTACGGTTCTGCGACCCAATTCCTAACAGGCCACGAATTGGTATTGGTACACAGCCCAGGGGTTAGGTTTAGGATCCTGTATTAAATCAAAGTGTCTGGGCAAGCCTAGGAAAAGATGCAGCTGCTTTAGGATAAAGCAATCAATGCATCACCACATCAGAATCATGTTTTTATTTACAATCTGGGCTGTTACAGTGTCTTACAAGATTGCCTTACCGTCTGCATGCAAAATAGATGCAGAGTCAACTTGGACAGCAGGAAACAAAGACGGGGAAATATGCAAATATGAAATAAAAGTCCCTATCCCCATCTTTATTTTTTGGCCCTTGCATGGAGGAAACAACAAGAGTATGGTATTTAGGATGAAGTTCCTTACATTTCATAATATTATTAAATTAGAACTCACAAATCATCTCCTTCTCCTTTTCTTCTCCTCCTCTTCCGCTCCTCCTCTTCTCCCTTTTCTTCCTCCTGTTTCTCTCCTCCTCCTCCTCCTTCCTCTTTCTACCCAAATAAAATACAGAAGTTGAATCATTTCAGAGTATGCCCAACTCCCGTGCTGGAGAACTGGAGAAAAGTTAGCTTCAAAAATGGGTGTGGGAATGTGAGCAGTTGAAAAACAATTCAAGAAACAAAGGGCCCATGGAGAGTTCAAAAACTGGGAGAAATGTGTGATGTGCAGGGTGGCTGGTAACTAGAGACAGAAAACACCCAGCTTGCCTAATTCAAACTTTCATTCCACCTACTACTGGTCACTGCCTTTATATCCATGGCAGTAAGGTGTACAGCATTACATATTTTTTTTCATGATCACGTGAAAAGTGGCAAACTGGGGAGTTGAAGATCACACTCCTTAAGTCTGCTTAAGAAATATTGTTTTAAAGAGGAAAAGCTAGGTTTGTATCAACACAATCAGTATCAACAAGGCTCTTTCATTCAAGGATTGAAAATAGAATGAAGACCATATTGGAGGACAACGGGGAAGATTAGTGTTGGCAAAGCAGGAGAGTGTCATAGCAAAGAGTAAGTGGGAATAGGCTCCATAAATGTATATATTCGGCATATTTACTCCACTATAATGACTATTCCATCTAAATGGCAAACCAGCTGGCACTGCTTTATGCCAACAGCCATTTTGCATTCAAAAACCATCTGAAACCAATGCCTTTCTGTGAAAAACCACAACAATAACTCCATGAACAATCCTCTTACCCACCATCCAGAATAAAGATTGATTCTCTCCCAATTCCAATATAAAGGAACTATTTTTAAATGGAATAAAAAACTGTTGTCAGGGTTTCTACAATACTTCTATTATGGACTTCCTGTATGGAAGGTATTTAAAAAAAAAAACCCGATCATTTCTCCATGGATAATTGTTCGATTTGACTGACATTTGTAAAGTGAAAAAATGGTGAAGGACATTTATCTATGAATAGAAAGAACAGTTACTTATTTTCTGATGTAGATATTTGATAAATATGTATTATATTCTCTTACCAGCATGGATTAGTGCTGTTTTAAGATATCTGCAAAGCAATAGAGAAGGGTGATATCAAGAGAAAGAGCATCCAACTTGCATGCTGTTCAGGTGTTAGTTCAAATGCTAGCGATCTGGTTACTTCAGGGCAAGGGTGGGATGCTACCGGTTCTGTCTGGTTCTAAAGAACCGGTAGCTCTGAAGAGCAGCAGACACCGAACCGGTTCGGTGTTTGCTGCTGTTTGGCCCACTTGCACACCCAGGCTCTTACCTGTCCTTTATTTCCTGCTTTTTCAACCTCAGCTGCTTTGTGCAGCACAGCTGAGATTGAAAAAGCTGGAAAAAAGGCTTTTCAAACACTGCGCACCTGTGTGCAGCGCTTTTCAGCTGTCTGAAAACGGCACAGCTTAAAGTGTTTTTATGTGTGTGTGCAAAATGTAGTCACTGAACCAGTAGTAACACTGATTGAATCCCACCCCTGCTTCAGGGATACATATGCAGAGCAAATGAACCTGCAAAAAAAAACCCAACTGCACGGGTAGCAGTGCCTGCCACATTTATGTAATTCATTTCCCCCCAACCTACTGGCCCTGTGGTAGTTACCATCAAGATTGTAGATGGGAATTGGAGTCTAACACATCTGGAAGATACCAGAGTGGTAAGGCTGATATAATGAAATGTACTTATGTGATCTAAAAGCACAAACTGCTAAAAATATGCATTATGCACATGCTGAAAAAGTTCGGTCTTCCTTACTAGATTAGAAGAAAATACTGAAATCTGTAAGCGAATCCAAAAATAAAAACAGAAGAAGCCTTTTATTTGAACTTGCTTGAAGCAAAGAGACAGGGTATAAATTGTCCCTGAAAACCAGATCTTTTGGAATTGCCCCACAGAACCTGTTCAGCCTTCATGCACATTTTCTCCATATTCCTTTCATGTCATTTCTGCCAAATACAAGTAAGGAGTTTGATCAAACACATTCTACTCATTCCATTCAGCCCACAGACTCGGCATCCCAGCTGTATTGCTAACCTCACAAATTCACAGTGAAACATCTCCACTCGTTCAAAAGCATTGCTACTTTCATGGAGAAGACAAAGGAGGGCTCCTTAATTAACTTATTTCTACAGTTTTTTTAAAAAAAATTACTGCACGTCTTACTCCTTTGTTAACCGTCTGGAGTCAAGAGTTGAGTAGAAATCCTTTTCCCATGCAGTGAAAATGCAGCATGTTATTCTGAACTGCTTATTTTTCCTGTCAACTACTCAAACCGAGAGAAGGGAACTTGATTTATGCAAAGTTCTTCAGAGATACATTTATAATCACTCTCTTTCTGGAAGACCAAGGTAGCACATGTAGGAGTCACCTCTTCTGTCATGCAAGGTAGGTTGGCTTGAGAGAATTGCTGGCTTAAAATTCAAACCAGCAGTGTCTGTGAGAAGGTGTCAAAAAAGTCAAGAAGGCAGTCACAACAGCAGGATTGAATCTACATTCACATACAAAGGGCAGCATGATCAAATTCACACTTACAAAAAAAGCAGAATTTTGATCACATTGCAGCACACATTCAAATGTCTTTTCCTATGAGAGGCTTTCCGTCTGTAGGTTGCTAAGGCATGTATCAGGAAGGAAAGAAAAGTGAAAAGGAGAAGGAGCAGAAGAAGAAGAAAAAAAGAGATGATAATGATAATAATTAAAATCAGCATTATCCAATGGTTGAATGCATATTCAAGACCAAGGAAGCATTGGTTGAGGTCTGAGTGAGCCATGAAGTCAGTTCACTGACTAATGAACAGCTAATTTTGCCTTTTCAAAAGAATGAAGCTATTGTGGAGATAGCAAGGGGATGGGGGGAATCCATGTACCTTGTCTTGGACAGTTAGGCTGCTTGGATCAAAACATGTTTATTTAAATAGGAAATTATTACATAAGGCAGAACCACTGAATTCCCAATGTCTCTTTCCCACTTTAGACCTGTCCCCAAATCAACACATCATTCCAGAAGGACCCTTGATCCAGAGGTGATATTCACTCGGTTCTGACCAGTTCTGGAGAACCAGTAGTGGAAATTTTGAGTCGTTTGGAGAACCAGCAAATACCACCTCCGACTTGCACCGCTCCCATCTCTTTTCTGCCTCCTGAGTCCAGCCGATTGGCTGGGTCTTCTTTTGTTGCTCTGCACAGGAGAACAGAGTTGGAAAGGAGGTTAGTAGGGTGAGGAAGGAATGGGATTTTGCAGTAACCTTCCCCCGCCACACCAAGCCACACCCACAGAACTGGTAGTAAAAAAAAAAAATTGAATCCCACCCATCTTGATCGCAGGAAGCTTGTAAGTAATTAGCATATATGGACTCCTTCCTTTCTTGATGACAAAACCTACTTGAATTCTACTCTTTCTTACTACTAGTCAACTGCCTCTAATTGTTAGAAACCTAGCAGTATGATATTACAACATGGTGTCTTTAAGGATGAGTGAGGATACCTCCTCCCTGCATAAATATGAAGCCTATAGCAGGAAGACAGCTTTCATGTTGAATTTGCTTGAATTAAATGGTGTCTCAGCCAACATGCTTTTGTTTTTTCATCTTTAATTCTAAGTGATATGCAATTCATGTGGTTTGGATTGCAAAGAGATTTGTTGTGATGGAAGTTGCATGAATCAAAGGAAAATTCCAAGGGATTATCTATGCAGTAAAGTTTAAACCATAATTTACTTCTTAGGGGATTCTGCTGCTTGTGATAACTTTTCTTGGACCCATGCCTTCTTCTCAATCATCCTCTTGAATACAGATCACAGATTTTACTCATGGAAAATGGCTGATTCAAGTGTCTCTGTATATTTATGTTTACTTTTTCTCCTTATCCATTTGCACGATGACATATATCATTATGGTATCATGGCGAGGGGGACATTAATACATTTTTGTTTAAGAATAACATTTGAGCTACAATATTAGAAAAATGCATCCGTTTTCAGTTTAGGTATGTATAAATACATGCATATGCATATACTTTTCTTTTATAATTTCTCATTTGCAAATACAAATGTGTTATACCATGATGTTTTAAAACATGTTATTTAATTTTACATGTTTGTGATTTTAATTGCCATTATTATCAGTTAAAAAATATTTTAAGAGGCTAGTATGGTCTAGATTTTTGCATTTACTTTAAAAGTGATTTAAAAATCACTTTAATTTTTGTGACAAAGTGAAGACTGATTGATATCCTCAACTATTCATCTTTTATAACATGTCATTTCCCAGTTATTTGAAGGTATGTCTCTCTGGTACATTTTCTCCCTTCCAAGTCCTAATCAATTTGCCAGGTAATTTATACTGAGACTGTGATTGGATAGAGCGCTTATCTTAAACCTATCCTGGTTTTGGGAACCAAAAAGATGTCATGACTAAAGTGGACTAATAGAGTAAGGCTCCCAACCTGACTATGCTGCTCATTGACCAGGTGACCATCAATCAGACACTAAGTCTCAGTTTGCCTTACCTCAGAGGATTTACAGACGAGTTAAAATTGTTCCCAAAGAAAAGATGCAATTTAAAGAGGAGAACTTAGAATTTTTCATGACATCATTAATTTCCTGTATAATTAGACCTTGACAAGATTCAACACGTTGTATTACAGTTGACATTGTGAGCACTTTCACTATGCCACAAAGAAGCTTCCTTTGGAAGCTAATTGGATTCCCAGTCTCTCCATGTTTCAGTGAATTCTCTTCTGCCCTGAGTGACCTGTAACACTAAACCATTGTAGGAACATCTTTTCTTTTTCTTCTCTGCTCGGATCTTTGCAATCAAAGGGTAGGATGCATATAAAGATAGCGTTCATGTATGTTAAGTAATCTTACATGAACTCCTTTGTTCACTCTTTGACCTAGACCTTTATTCTGTATATTTCAATATTGCCTTTAGAAGGTAAAAAGTAGGAATCCTTCTTTATCATATTAATGACTAAAACAAAGTCACAAAACTTGACAAGCAGTCTACTTTCCAGACACCCAAACAAACATCGAAATACAGGTATTTTTATCTGCAGGAAGTTGGGTTTGTTTTTATATTCTGTGACTGCCTGCAGTCCAAAGCAAATTATGAAATTCAGTAAATCTTATTGCACCATCAATTATTTTTTCAACTTTTATTTTTTTCTTCATTTATATTCTTAAACCATTGAATTCATTTCTGTGTCCCTTTGCTACATTATTCCTAATATATTTTCTTTACCTAGTGTATTCAATTCTAGCTGAGCATATTCACTTTGGTTACAGTCATCCTTTTATTCTCTTTTCTTTCACTTTTCCTAGCATTAGAGCATTTTCCAGGGAGCATTTTTTTGCATAATGTCTCTGAAGTAGGATAATTTGAGCCTGATCATTTGTGCTTCTAGTAAGAATTCCAGTTTGATTTGTTCGATGTTCAGATTGTTTGTTTTCTTGGTATTCTCAGGAATTTTCTCATAATAATATAATATTTTATGGAACAATTTAGAAGGGTCTTAGTGTTTTCCAAGTGGGTAAACACATAAACATTTTAAAAATTCTTAGATATGTTTCTCATATAGAAATATTAGTCAAATATCAGATACTTTGCTTGCTATACTATATAGTAATAAACAAATCTTTCAATCTTTTTTTGGAAGGGCATTAAAGTAGTTTGTAAAATCCATAAAATTATCATTATTATATATTTTTTGCTGCTCCAACTACTCTATTTAATGTATTCACTGCTGCTTTTTTTAGAGTTTCTCCTTTTCTCTTACCATCAGCACAGAACGGCTAGTGTTAAAAATACAAGAAGCTACTGTAAACTGTTCCTCTCACCCTTTGGGTGACAAAATCAAAAGAGCTTTGTTTAATGCTTGGAATCCACCTATCAAGAAAACAAAATTGCCACTGATTGCATTTGAAAAAAATAATAAAACACAAGCATGAACCTGTGACTAAGAATGACTAAGAAGCACTTCAGTAAAATGTCAGATCCTGAATCTGGCATCCTGCAATACCTCTGCAAATATAGCATGACTGATTGCAAAAAAAAAAAAAAAGGAGGTTATTCTGAGGTGAAGGGTCAATTAGAAGATATTCATGAACTCATTTAGTAATACAACTGGAAAATTTTGAGGAATACAGTATCAGAGAAACCCTATCTCGGACTGGAGAATTAGATAAGTGAGCGATTCTAAGTTTCAAGCCAAGTACTATTTCTGTATTCCATGCAATTATAGAAAACTCTCTGAATTGGGCTCAAGAGTTCGTGCTTTACTTAAAAAGTAACTATTACTGCTTTTAGTTCTAATGTTGAAAGTACCTGATAATCAAAACCTCATAGCTCCTTTCTAAAATGAGGAGAAAAAGTAACATTCTGGCCAGTCTGACATATAGTCTGACCAGAAAATATAAATTGATGGTGATTTGAGGGAAAAAAGAGGAAAAAAGATAATGCATGGTTTCGGAGTAAGTGTCAAAATTGTTATTTATTTCCAGTTTTTCCACAATCCTACATTTCAGAAATGGCTTCCCTGTCTGTCACTGATCATATGATTTCCTTAGATATCACAGAGATAGGTCAAACATTTGAAAAGGACTTAAAAGAGATAGCAGAATGTTTGATAAACTACAGTATATTGAGTGTAACCTATTACCAAAGCAAGAATCCGTGCTAGGAAGGCTTAATAAAACTTGGTTTTGAAATCTGTTTAAGATCAAAGTTGGCTAGATCAAGTTTGTTATGTTACAATTGCAATAGGTTAAGTCAAGTAGGATTAACTCATTTCAAAAATAAACACACACACACATACACACAAGATCAAAATGAATTACAGCCCGCCCACCCACCCACTCCCAAGATACTGGTCCTTTCCACTCATGGGGTCTCAATGCATTACTAACTGCATATCTTAATGAGACTTGGAACAAGACCCATGACAGGAATATATTTTTTACTTTAAAAAAATGTAGCATTTGATGGCTGAATAAACATACTATCAGAAAGCCCATTTTGTGAAAGATAACCAGCTAAGAAAATCTAACCCAGATTTTTATATTAGTGAGGCAAATTTGGGGAAAACCAAAAGGAACAGAACAATATCATTCTGGAAGCAAAATGACTTGTGTTATAATTTGTGGAAAGAGCATACGGTAGAACATTGTATTAGTAATGTACGGAGAATTACAAAGGCAAATAAACTGGAAGGTACTTGAGAGCAAACTGACATAGAAGAGATCAGCCTATAAGTAGAATTATGAGCACTCTATTACCAGTGGGCTGATATGTATATAATACTAAAAAGAGAAGTGTTGAGACAAGAGATTCACATTCAAACACATTCCTTCCCAAGTAGCTAGAAGAATGCCTTTGACATCTTTGCAGTCAACATGCATAATTTTTTTTTTGTATAGACAAAGACTAAAAATCTCAGTTGTGTCAATCAGTAGGTGTCTCCTTGAAATTTACTATGTGCCATAAATGTACTTGCTATTTTTAGGGTCAAGTCACATGTGATGACAGAAAATGGTAATAAGCTTTTACGGTTCAATGATAGGGAATGCAGAGGATACCTCAATGAAATTACAAGGTTTGATCCCTAATATTCCAGCAATTAATCCCTTCATCAGCCATCTAACATACTCAAAACAATATAAAGGGGTTATCAGAAAACAGGAGAACGGGGGATGTGTGTTTGTGCATATCTTTATTTATTTATTTGATTTATATTGCCGCCTATTCACCCATGGTGACTCAAGGCAGCTTACACAATGTAAAATCACATTTAAAACAAAAAATAAAAATAAAAACAAAAACAATAAGAACTAACAAAAAGAATCAAATAAATTAGTAAAGTACAACAGAACAAAATTTGGGGAAACAAAAAACAAAACAAAAACAAAAAACAACTCCCAACCCCCCACCCCGACGACAGCGGGTCACACTAGCCATCTGATGGGTTCCATCCCTCTCTGGGTTCCCCAGGCCCGCTGGCAAAACCAGGTCTTCAGTGCCTTTTGGAATAGTATTAACGAGGGAGCCATTCTGATCTCTGGGGGAATGATGTTCCAGAGAGATGGAGCCACCACAGAGAAGGCCCCTCTTCTTGGTCCCACCAGGTGTATCTCCTCCCTCAGGGGTGGGACCACAGCATTCCCTGCCTCCTCGCTCTGATGGGTCGGGTAGATGTCTTGTGCATAACTGTCTGTCTCTATACATACATACATACATACATACATACATACATACATACATATGTGGAGACCCACACAAAGAGATACAGATCCCACTACAAGATTTCAAATGTGATCAGAATGCTGGCACTACAAAAATGTGTGAACTCTTTCTTGATCTAATTCTATCTCCTTTTAGCATTTGACTCAAGGGGAGGACAAGATGTGCCATTGCTATTACTTGTGGTAATTATTCATCATAAATAAAGGGCAGGTTTTAAATTGGGTGCTAAACAAAATTACTGGGCATATCTTGAACCATAAAGACAAAAAAATAATTCATTATTAGAGAAAGTAAAACCGGATTGTTTATCCCAGAAACCTAAGTTAATTTTTAAAATATTTTGAACTAATGACAAAGCACATAATCATTGAATGAGATCCTGATGCATGAAAAGATTAAATGTAATCAAACAAAGGTTGACAAGAGACATGTTGGTTTGGTACTTTCATTGATGACACAGGTATGAGTTTATGAATATGAAATTGCTACTGAGACAATCCAGGGTCATGAAGAAATAAATGTGACTTAATAATAACAATATGCTAATTGTAGAGAAAATAAAGGAAGAGTCTTGAAGAGATTATAGGGTTAAACATTCTAGTCTTCATGTCACCATTTAGCATGATAATTTAAATACTTGCTTGTATAGCTTTAGCTACTTTAGAAGTATGCTTTAGATTTGAAAAACAGTGCTGGGAAGAAAGTCAAAATTTTTCTAGCACTGCTAGTCCCTTCAATTTCAAAGAATCCTGTGTGCTAGTTTTTCCTTATCAATGTGTAGCTTGGCTCTAAAAATGAATACTAATCTTCAGTCTCTGCCCTCAATCTCCAAAATAGGATTAAACAAGTAATAATGACTAACTCTAATAGATCATGTAAGAATGCTTTGAATTCTTGAAATATACTCTATTATGTAAAATAGTTACTATTCTTAGACTAGTGCTAATACTGGATTTTCCTGCCTGCGTATGTCAACATATGCATTGTTTTATGACAATTTAGCCTAGACCACTTTTCTCAGATTTTGCACCTTCCAAATATGTGTGTAGATTATTATACTGCTCCGCAGTACAATAAAGGGTGCTTGGTTGGGGAACAGCTAGCCTAGAAATGAGATAAAGCAAGCAATACTAGCAAACTAAAGCTGAACATATAAGTGTTCAATAATAAACTATGAGGTAAAATGTAGTATGTAAAATCAGCTATTTGTTGCATTAATATTCTGAGATGATTCTTAAACAATTTAAAATTAAAAAAATTATGATGGATTATGTTAAATATTCAAACAGAAATAAATAGAAAAGAAGTAGGAAGAAAAAACTGGGAGATTTTTAGACCGTGCAAATTATCTTACGACATCAAACAACTGAACACAAAATATGATAGTCAATTTATAAATCTCAGAAAGACTTAGTAAAAATATACTGTATAATTAATTGGCAATTACAAAAGAAAGGTAGAACTATATCCTAGTACAAGTGGGATTATTTCCAAGATCAATTGATGAAGACCCCTTCTGAGCTAATTCATTACATTTTCAATAAACATTACCTTTAAGACAGTTTCATATCTTAATTTCTATCTAATTTGCTTAAATATTATGATGGCTGTGACACTTTAAGCTCAACGTAATTATACAACTAATTGTTCAACTAATTGTATATTTGCAACAGTATATAACAGCTTTACATGCCTGGACTACATGGCAAAATTTGATTCGTATTGATACAGAATATATATGTGTATAGGTAGTCCTCATTAGCAACTACATTTGGGAGTAGCAATAGCAGAACTTAATGAAGTGAAACTGCTTATGATCTAATTTCCATCATTGCCATAACTGCAGTCACTGCACCAGGAAATAATTTTAAAAGGACTACATATATACTCATACTAAACAATCCATGCCCCAATGGGTAATCATTTCAAAGATATTTCCTTTCTCTATCTAAATAGACAGAATGTCTATGGGTTGTTAAACAACAGTAGGAGCAATAACTGTTTCCAACTTCATATAGCTTCCCCATTGAGTTTCCTTGTGAGAAACTGGCAGAGAAGATAAAAAATCTTCCTTCCCTCCCATTCCTGCTGGCTCCCCCATTTGCTTTGCTTGGGGGTAAGCTTGCAAGGAGAAATCAGTGGGGATACCTATGCTCTCTTTTGTGGAAACTAAGATTTTCTTTCCATTTCTGTACTATAATACAAAGATTCAATAATCTTTGAATCTCTTTTATATGGAAGTAATTTGATCCTAGGCAGAGGCTAATATTTGGAATAGACTCTCCTGCTTGAGCTGGGGGTTAGACTAGATGAGCTCCAAAGTCCCTTCCAACTCTGTTATTCTATGAATTCTATTTTGGAATGCCGAAACCACACGTTTACATGGGGTTTATCTTAATTTCTTACTCACCAATTATAGCAGGTAGATAATGTTTCCAAAATTATACTTATAGAATTTCATCTGTTCTCAAGATGATATTCGCTCCAATCTTATTTAAACTGCAGGTCAACTATGAATATCATTATCAGTCCTTACTTCTGTAAGCTTTAAATGTCAAGAGTCCACTTCAACCTAAAGATGATAGGGAGCAGTATCCAGATGATAGGGAGCAGTATCCAGTAGCAGTCCTTCACTTGGAAACTCCCTTTTTCCCTAGCATTGACAGATGTCCATGAAACTGAATACAGGTAATTCAGCGCTCTTTGTCAGAAACGCTTATGATTCATTCATCCAAGTCACGTGGGAATTTCACAATATGCGTATGTGCATCTATAGTATGTCATTTATCTACTATATGTTTTATTATTTTGTATTTTTCATTTTATTATACTTCAGGGGAGACATGATAGCAGTCTTCCAAAATTTGAGGGGCTGCCACAGAGAGGAAAGGGGTCAAGCTATTTTCTAAAACACCCAAAGGCCAGACAAGGAACAATGGATGGAAACTGAACCAGGAGAGATTTAACCTGGAAATAAGGAGAAACTTTCTAACGGTGAGAACAATCAATCGATGGGACAGCTTGCCCTCAGAAGTGGTGGGAGCGCCATCACTTGAGACCATCAAGAAAAGATTGGACTGCCATTTGTCAGAAATGGTGTAGAGTCTCCCACTTGGGTGGGGGGTTGGACTAGATGACCTACAAGGTCCCTTCCAACTCTGATTATCTGTTACTTATTTAGTTTGACTAGTCCAAAACTAAATTTCAAGGAATACAATGAAATGTTGCTGCATTTTCACATCTTTCCCCATCCCAATTTCAAATCCTGCTGGGCTGCCTCACTGTGATGAAAGGTGTTCCTGAGATAGAAGAGCAAAGAACACCGATAGTTTATGCCAAAAGTAGATAAGTCCCAGCAGGGTCACCTAAGGCATGATGGCTATTCCAGATGACCAGCTAAAGCAAGCAGGCACCTTTATTGGGAATGTAAGAATAATAGAAGAAAATATCTGTAACTCAGTACTGAACTGGGGAGTCCTGAGCTTAGTGATTTCCTTATAGATGTTTCATTACCCAAATAGATAGCATCATCTATGTGAATGTGGGATTTACTGCCTGTTTATGCGTAGCAGCCTGCCCTGCCAATTGTGGTGGTAGTGTGGTTTTCTCCTTGGTGGTTCCTTGATTAGATTATTGTTTTCTTCCTGTTTGTCTGGTGCTGATCTCTGCTTATCTGAAAGTGGGCTGCTGGAGGGAATGTGCGGTAATCTTTTTGTTTCCTTCTTAAGTTTTTATTGTCTCTTTTTATTGGTGTGTAACTATGGTTTATCTCTATGTGTCAACTGATGGTTGATTTGTCTGAATGCCAAGCTTCTAAGAATTCTCTAGTATTTTTGGATTTAGTCTTCTCTAGGATGCTCACGTTTTTTTTTCATTTTTTTTATTCAAGGCAAAGTTAAAATGCAAAATACAAAACTCAAAAAAACCCACACAAAAAACAAAAAACAATCAAAATATTTAAAGGTGCATTAAAAAAAGACCAACACATTATACATATTTTTTTCATCATATGTTATAACTGCTAGTTGGTGTTTTCATCCTACATACAACAGAGGGTGTTACAGACCTTACACTGTATGATGTAGATGATTCCTATTTTATTACTGTTGGGTTACTGATTCTTTTGATTGACATGTTTCAGATGGATTTAGTTGGTTTGTGTGCTACTGTGATACCAAGGGATTGTAGTAGCCACTTGGTTGCTTTTGAAATATTTTTTATTTATGGGATTTCACATCCATTTCATGGCCTTGCCAGTAGCAGATTGCATGGTCAGGCAACTTGGAAGGCTTGAAAGAGGAAACCAACCAAAGAGAAAACCAACTGACAATTCCAAGCTGCAAAAACAGAATTATAATAGGAACATAGACCCTAAGATACATGAACATGGAAAAGCTTAACAAGATGAAATGAATCAATTAGACATTGTCATAACAAATTAAAATGGACTGGAATTAAATACTTTCAGTCACAAGATTGTCGGGTTTACTTCTCAGAACACATAAAAAGTAAATGGTACTTCTACTATAAGAAGAATATGGCAAAAGTACTTGGGTAAAATGCAATTATTGACTGAACAATATCTGCTTGCTGACAAAGTTTTAATATGATTATTCAATTATTCAAGTTTATATTTCACTCACTTATACAGAAGAAGAGGAGGCCGATGAGGTTTATAGTTAAGGTAAAGCTGTAATTAATAGAACATGCAAGCAAGATGGACTGTTTGTGGTTGGAGACTGGAATACAAAACTTGATATATTGAGAAGGAAAATGGAGACTATGATCTATAAAACCAAAATGATATTGGAGATCAAAAACAATTTCCATCTATCCAATCATTTCTTCACTGCTAATCTAGAAACCAAACTGACACCATTAACAAATGGAATATAGAAATCAAACTGACTTTAAAATATATGCAAGGAGAATGGTAGAACTCACTTATAACAATAAACCTCCCATGGAAAGTATTAAGCCTTTATCTGACCTATGGCACACCATACTGCACATTTTGAAAATGACCTAGAAGAAGTATGTTAGCCTTTCTACAAGCACAATACCCAACTGCTAAGAGGATTCTCTTCTGGGAGACTTTTCCATGAGCGTGATAAAACAATGCTGCTGCTTTGTGGAACCAACTCAACGTGATTCTTAAAACTTAAGAATCTTAAGTTTTCATCTTAGTTTTCAAAGCTTATGCCTGAAATAAAGGTAGCATGCTTGGCAGAACAGCCAATACATGCTATATTTGTACGAAATCAAAAGCACTTCTTAATTCACTTTTGAGGCATACACTCAGCTTTATAATTAGAAATCAGACACAAGAAATCTTTGATAACAAGATAAATTCTCAGACATTCTTTGCATTGAAGAAGAATCAAAGAAACTCTGGCAGTTTCCCCTTGCCTGAGAAAATCAGTGAACGACTAAATAAACCAACTAACTAGTTTAAAGGCAGTTTCATTCAGTCATATAAACTATCTCACAATTGGTATGTCTTCCATCATTACGTCATCACTACCTACGTCCACATAGGTTTCCCAAAATGGGTTTCAAGTAATTATAACAGGAATATTTTTCAACTGAATTACTGATTATTGCAAGATACCTTTTAAGTATCTTGCAAGGTAACTTTTTATAAATCATAAAGCTTTTCTTCATTTTAATTGCATAATTTTCAGACAGGAAAATTATAGGCCTAACTTAAAATCTACAAGTTAAGAATCACTAAACAGAAACTGGAACTAAAAAAACACAATAGGTTCTATCGAAAAGTTAACACACAACATATTCCTTTGAAATATCTGTTGATCTATTTCCCCCATATGAGGTATATTTACTTCATCTTCCCTCCTGGTTGAATATAAAATAGCTCAAATCCAATTCTTTGAGTTTTTGAATAAAGTTTACAATTAGGCTGTCATTCACTCATTTCCATTAATTTTAGTGGAATTTAAATCTAAATCTTCACTACATTTATTTTAAAGAAGTTATTATTCATTACAGTTTCCAAGTATATGTGTTTATTCTTTGGCATTCTTCTAAATCAGTACTGTAAGCTACATAATTAAATCCTAAACATGTTTTATTTACAAGCAATGTCCATTATTTTAATTGTCAAAGGCGTAGGCATCTGGCCTTGATTCCTATATTCACAAAATAACAATAAATAAAAGTAACAAATCATTTAATTACAATGCATAAAATCTAGTCTTGGAAATATCTGAAAGGATTGGTTACTTTGAAAGTAAACTAATCGGGGAGATGACAGGCAGATGAAAAATAAGTAATGTCACTCATTGGTATCTTAATGATGCCTTCAGAAATTTCTAAAATCTCAAAGATTTTAAAAACTCTACCACTAAATAGAGTTTAGAGATTTTAGGAACTTCAGAAAGCAACCATTATTACTAATAATATACCTTCCATTGCAGGTAATATTTTTTACTATTTTTAGTTGGTTAACCCTCTCTATAGCCTGTTCAAAACAGCTAAAGAAAGATACTATTCAGGTGAAGGTGACAATTAATAGTGCATATTAATGATAAATGACAGCTGTGGCAAAAATGATACCTAATTCTTAACACCACCCCATTCAATTTTATGTGATTGGAAGTAATTATTAAGTCCTTGATAGGATTAGATTTCTAAATAAATTAATAATTGACATATTTTAAAAAGGAAATCAGGCCACTTATGCTGCTATTTTAAATTGTTTAATCTTTAAAAGATTCCAAGAGCATGGTTAATTTGATTAATTTGAACAAATACTCAATTTGATTTGAACAATCTTTTCAGCAAAATAAAAAGATTATAGCAATCATAATAGAATCTAAGGTGGCACTTTATATTTCTTCTAGTCCAACAATGATAGAAAGGCAATATACACACCTCTAAAATTATTTCGAAGTCCCAGTGTATTATTTACTCCAGAGTAAATCTGTTTTGGGATGTTAACCTTAATAAACACTTTAAACCTACCGGAATTCAAAAAGAAAAAAGTTTAATATTGGCCTTTGGTTCATATTTCAGTCTTTCAATGTATGTTTCAAAAACTGTCATTCTTTCATTATAAATTCCCACCATATGTCCCAGAAGGGCAAAACAAACAAACAAAAAAGCAATGCTGCAGGAGTGTGTATATCCAGTTGTTAAATCAGTCCACTGTGGAGAATGTTTTGAAAAACCATGAGAACTACCGCTTGTTTTTGCTGCGGGAGTGGGGAGAATGGCAGAGAGCTTATTGCTTTTGTTGTGTCTGAGTAGTGGTGCACTTTTTAGTAACTCTGCAAACATCAGCATGAAAAGGATGTTCCTGTAGAGGCAATGAAGCATGAAATCCCACAGTGCCTTGACACAGTAACGACAGCCACATGAAAGAGCGACATGCAACATGTCACTATATATAATTACACAGCCTATGGCGTGGATGAAAAAGGAACTTAGGAAGGCTTTCCTTTCTAAACCCAGAGAGCACGCACCCGCACCCCTCAGCCATACGTCCCTCGCTTTGCATTCATTGCACCACGCGCGCTTTCCCCCCACGTTTTACCGTTTTCGCAAAACGGCACTTCTCACCTTGAATCACCTCACGCACCACCGCGCCGGTTGTTTTTTTTGTTTGTTTGTTTTAATTCATCCACCCAAATTTCCTCTTAGGAATCGTTGCGGTGCCTGCTATCGCCTAAGCTCTTCCCCCATCAGCCATATGGGTTTCCCACCCCCACCCCTACTTTGACGCCTTGAGCCCAATTCGCTCCTTCAGAAATTGTTTTTTGTTTTTTTTTTTCACCCAGCTCTTAAACGTTGCTATTTTAAAAATTGTTTTAACTGCCTCACAACGCGCCCTATTTTCGATTTTAACTTCTTTTTTTCGCCTGCCTCCAAGAACCCTCAAGTTCACTTCATTCGGAAATATCTTGGAATTGTTTCCTCAGATTTCCCCGCAGGGTTCCTCCCCGGCACGCGCCCCCCCCCTTCCCCCCCGCGCAAACGGGGATGGGATCTGCTCTCTGTTCCTCTTTTGAAACCTCTTGCCTGCGTTTCCGAGCGCAGGCCCACCCCGCGCGGTCCCAGAAGCCGCGGCAAGGTCTCTTTCCCCGCTGCCCGAAAGGCGCTGAGAAGCGGGCCGCTCGTTTCGCCTCGTTGTTCGGGCGTTCCCCCGGAGGAGTTCGTTCACTCACTCCATACAAATTCCTTCTGTTGGCTCCTCGTTTCCCGAAACCCTTTTCATTTCCTTTGAGGGATATTTTAATTTGGATCCGGTGACACAATTTTTCATTATGAATCTCTTGAACTCGTAAGACGGATTTAAAAAGCGGAGAGAGAGAGAGAGATAAACATATCTATATGTAATATACATATGTAATCTATCTATATATTATACATATACATATACATACATACATACATACATACATATATATATATATATGTAATATATATTTTAATTTTAGCTAAAGCTAAAATGTGAATTCTAAGTGGTCTTTGCAGATTTTAATTTTCTTGGCTTTTCATTGCCCATAATCCAGGAAGGGGAATAGGCGGTAATTATATTTTATATTCTTACTATCTTTATAGGTAAGGTGAGAATTAGTTTCCTTGCATCAATGGACCGACCCACAGGCTTTCTTACCAAATTTGGAAATGTTAAAACATGCTGGGGAAATATGAGTGGACAAATACAGTTTGATCTTTTCATTACCACAATCTGCATTATTCCATTCCATTAGATTTTTTTTTTAAAAAAATCATCCTATCTATATGCCATGGTGTGTGTGTGTGTATGTATGTATTTATATATACATACATACATACATATACACACACACACACACACACACACACACACACACATATATATATATATATATATATATATATATATATATATATATACACATACATATACACACACACACACGTTATGTGTGTGTGTATGAGAAAGAGCTTCCCAATTTCACAAACACGTTTGATGTTTGTGACTGAATAGGAAGAAGGGCAAAGAATTCATCTGGGAATCAAGGAGTCGTAGGTGCCATTTTCCCCCCATACTACAGCCTTCTATGGAGCTGTTATGGGGCAAAAGACTTGAGCAGGGGGCAGATTTTTTTTGTCATGCGTTCAGGATCTGTTGAGGAAAGTTGGCCAAAGCCTACATTCCAGCCACTATTCCCTCCTAACTTTGAGGCCTTCCAGTTTTCAACTCTGCAGGCTTATCACTTTCATAAAGTCAGCTTCTGCATAACACTTCTGAGGGCATCCAGCATCTCTTCACTGGTTGCTTGTGAAAACCAAGCAACTGACACTGTCAGGGTTGGGAGTTACCGTGCAAAAAAGGACGGAATTGCGAATGGCGTTGAGGGATAAGCCTGTTGGAAGACAGGCAAACTGCCTGATAATAGTGCCGTGCAACAGTCTACATTTCCAAAACCAGCCAAGCTGAAATGGGTTGGGTTTCTGTTCACACAGGGAGGCCGCCAACAAGGACATAAAGATCCGCAGCAAGCCCTTTGTCTCCCACTCTTCCCAGCAGGGCCTTTCTCATCACAATGCCTGCATTTGGGGTGCATTTGCTCATCACTCTTCTAATTGTATAAACTCTTCACCATCTGCATTTAACCAACACCCAGGACTCTTGATTTTCTTCCCAAGAGGCAACATGACCTTCGGCTTCCTGCTTACTCTTACTCTTTCAGGTCTCTGCTTCTTTCCACTGTTCTTGCTTTCCTTCGTTTATTCTCCGTTTTTCCTTGTCTCCTTTTCAAGATCACCTTAAAGTGAAGACACCAGAGTCAATCGACAAGGGAAGGCATGTTTACCCAACCTCAGCAGTGGTGGCAATAAGCAGCAGCATGACATAATAGCACCTTGGTCATCCCATCCCCTTTATTCTCTTTCCACAATGTATCCCTGGCTTGTTCCTGTGAAGGACTGCTCTGGGGGGCGGGGGACACACCCCACCTGTCAATGTGTTTCCAGTTGAGAGCAGCCTGATTCCAGGACATAGTGCCTTTGATCCTGAATGCAATTGGCCACCAAATGGAAGTTGTGAGGAAAGTATAGGAAGATGCCTGCAAGGTGGAAAATGCTAGAGGTTAAGTTTAAAGCAAGCTGCTGGACTTAGGCTGAAATAAGCAAAATGAAAAGCGGAACAAGCAAATTGCTTGGCTTTTCTTAATTGTGATTCGGTCAGTTTAATATTCTTAAGCACTCCTGAAAATAGACCCCATTTCTTTGGAAGAAGCAAATATATTATTTCTATATATTTACCTTTAATCCACTGGGTTATTTTCTTAAGGTAGCCATTCTTACTACAAGATCCTTTAGAATCTTTCAAAGCGATGGCACTTTCCAAATTAAGTGCTCCAAAAGTGGATTCACTGTTGCCTTCTAGTTTAAGCTTTTCTCTGCTTCTGAGAAAGGACGGCCTTGGTTTGGTTTGGTTTTGGTTTTGAAGTCAAGTCACACTTTTCAGATGTGTGGTGCTTAGAATTCAATGGAGGAAAAGAAACGGTTGATCCAAATCACAATAAAAATAAAGGGACAAGGCTAGGCAAACCAATCCCGTGTTAAGTACGTCTGTATATGTGCTGGTGTACATCTAGTGTTAATCTGTCTCTAGAAATGTTCCATTTTTTTTTTTTTTTGCTTTGTTCTGTGCCTCCAGTATAGAAAAGGATGCTCGCATCCGAGAACTTGCAAGGTATTAACTGGTTCCTCGCCGTGCCATAGCTTAGTTTTCATGCCATTCCACCCCCCACCCCCCACCCGCCCGGGGTTAAAGTTTAAAAAGTGCAAGCAAACGCGGCAACCGTCTGCGCAGAACGACTTTTCAAAAAACCAGTTTGCCTTTTGCACGCTTCCTCTCTGCGCGCACGGCATTCGCGAGGCGCACGTACTTCGGAGCGGGGTTCCTGCCCGAGCTGGCTGTCCCCATCCAGCCGGGGCTGTGTAGACCTGAAGGTGCCTCCCACCCCGCCCCCCCCCACCCCTTTTTTTCCCCCCCCTCCCCCCGTCTCCCTTGTGCGCGAGAGGCGCTCGGGGCTTTCCCACGCTTCCAAGACACCCGGGAGAGCTCGGCTCCGCCACCGCTTCGGCTCCTTCGGCCAATGAAGAAGGGAACAGAAGCACTTGGCAAGGAGGCCTGTCACTCACTCCTCCGCTTGCTCAATCCAGTGGTTCTCCCGGGGAGAGGGGGAGTGACTTCGCCGGCTGGGCGGGGCCTGGAGCTTGAGGCTGAGCTGCACCGTGGGAAAGAGCTTCAGAAATCCCTTCGATTTCTTGGCGCCGGCTTGGGGTGGGTGGGTGGGGGGGGGTGGGGAGAGGCGGGCTCAAGACTGTCCCAAAAAAAAAAAAAAAAAAAAGCAAGCCCTATTCACAACCTCAAGTCCTTGCTATTTACCTCCTGATTTGGAAGCTGGACTGTCTCCTTTGGCTACGATGAAGCGACCTTGCGAGGACACTACCTCAGATAGCGACGTGGACGAGACTATAGACGTGGGGAGCGAAAATAATTATTCTGGGTAAGAAAAAGGCCTTTTTTTTTTTCCCCTCCCCCCCCCCATTTAAACTTTCAGCCCGTGCTTCTTCTTTCTTGCAGCTCAAGGGGGGAGGGGAGAGAATTTAGGAGTGCAAGTACCTCTGGTTCAGCGTCATGGACTCCGGTTGTTCCCTGTGGATGTTTGGGACAAGGACGAATTATGGAGCCTTTCTTTGCCTTCATCCACCGGGCTGCACGTTGCTGCGTTCTGACTTCATGGCTCCTCACGTTAAGATGCCCGCTTCTTCCTTTATACTTTCAACTTACCCTTCTGGTGCCCTTTTTCAGCCGAATTTCCAAATGCAGATGTTCACCATGACCCTGCATAAGGCTGTCGTTTGGGCAGAGGAAGAAGGAAGGCAGGTAGCAAGAGTGTTGTTGTTGTTTTTTAATCATAGCTACCCTTTTCAGTATTGGAAAAAGAGGAAGCTATGGGTTTTATTTCGGAGCATAGTAAAGAGAAAAGGCAAGAGGAAGAAGTAACACTGGAAGGCAATGAACATCTTTACGGGTAGCAAGGGAATGAGTAGATGCTATTCTGCAAGTAAAGGGCAGGGCTGTTTTTTCCTGCGGTTACTAGATGATGTCAAAAAAGCCCTTGGATGTGGATTTATATCTTGCAAACCTTAAATGATGTGCATTGCTGGAATTGCTACACGTGGACTTGAGAAGTGAGAGGATGTATTAGAAACCACATTGCCTGAAGGTGCTTATAAAGCTGACATAGAATGTTTCAGGCAGTCCATATTTTTATCTTCTGTTTTTAAGGCTCTCTGTTATTTCAGATGCCCTTTCCATCTTTTCAGTTATGTGGTATTTATCTACAAAGGATGCAATGGTTTGCTCCACAAGTGCCCTAGTAGTTGGAGTTGTATGACTGGAAGCATTCTGGATTTATCTTCTAGAAAGGATGGGTGTTAAGAAATTCAACAGAAAAGGAAGTGATCCAGTTATTAGAGGAGTTAAAATCTCCTCTAATAACTGAATCTTTTCCTTTTCTTTATTATATTTTACATTTTATTTAAAATAAGAGAAGACACTGTTTTGATAGATGGAACAAGGCTTGCTCAACTAACTCTTCAATCACTGCATGATGTTCTCCTGCTTGTGTAACAGTCTTTAGACCCTGAGATGTCTGTGATCCAGTGATTGAAGAAAGGCACAGTAAGATGTGCTTATAAGAGTGCTGTCAGTCAACCTTGGAATTTTAGTTGGTTATTCAGCTACAGACATGAAAGCATCACTAGTTCCTGGAAAAGAAAAAGGGATCATGTTTCCTTTATTTTCCTTGTAAATAGTACAATTTTAAAAGTATTATATTTTGTGCCTGTAGCATTGCAAGGCTTTTTAAATATATTGTAATTAATAATTTATGAGAACATATAATAGTAAAATTACATAGAGTTGGTTATGAAATCAATTTTATTTTTCTTCAGCTGGTAGTTTTTTTTTTTTCTAAATTTGCTGATATAGTAGTGTTTTCCACTTGTGGAATATTGTCTAGCATTATGTAGTGAATCCAAATTCCTTTCACAATGCACTTGAAATTAATCTTTATTGATTCCTTGCTTCAAAGCATCAGACAATTAATGTTAGCCAGTATAATTATATGTGTTGCACAGGTTAGTAACTCACACCTGATCACAGCAAATTAGCTAGTGCAGATTAACTGAACAATTAGTTTTAATTAAGTTATTTTATAAAAGTCTTAAACCCAATGTAGAGTAGTCTTAAAAGTCAGAAAGTAAATGTAAGTAGATTAAGGAGCTTTGTTTTAAGGGAAAATTTAATTCAAGTGAATGTAACTGAATAAAGGAGTTGTGCTAAATGGATAAGAGAAATAATAGAGTGTGACAAAGTAAGCACAGGAGTCTATAATATTGTCTAAATAGACGAATTACAAAAAATGTACACTTCATATTATATATTTGTCATGTGTGTTTATTGCACCTTTACATTTATAAACTAATTTCACGTATTCATTTATATTGCAGAATTTATGCCTCAACATGTATAAATTGAAAAATAAGTTTCATAGATTTTATTGAAATGTTCAGATTTCTATATGAAGTCTTGTTCCTATTCTTTTATACCTGGATGTAATTTCTATCAAGAAATATATTGCATTGGTCATATATTGCAATACCTTGCATTGGTCATATATTCTGCTGTATTTAAAATGCTCAGTAAAATTTACAGAATAGTACTCTATCTTTCTGAGGCCACAATTTCTGTATATTTTGTAAGTAAACATTTTTATTATTTCTGCTATATATGTGCCGTTTGGAGAGGAAAGGAGGCACATGGATTTTGGATTCAAGTAATTGTTTCTTAATACAAAACTCATTGTCAGCGGCAGCTTGGAGTACTCTCATATTCAAAATTTTAATAATAGGGTTCTTTTAAGTATATGATCATCAGTTTAATTATTATTTAATGATCTCTTAATTACTGCCCAAAACATTTTTTTAAAAAAAATACACATTGTGACTTGCTAATTTAAAAGAAATGGTGAGGAGGAATTGTTTAAACTTGTGTTTATGTTGTTTTCAGCTTGTATTAAAGGATTCATTCTGAGGGTGGGGAGAGATTAACTCTTTGTAAGACAAAATGCACCAATAGGATGCAATACCTGACATGCCTTTTCAACTGTTTCTTAGGCCTAATGCCAGTTCTGTGATCCGGTCAAATTCTCCTACCACCACATCTCAGATTATGGCCAGGAAAAAAAGAAGAGGGGTAAGGAATTCCCTCCAGTGTATTTGTAATGTAACATTTGCAGTTGTGTAAATATTTGCTCTGCCTATAGTTTTAATGCTTACATAAACATATGCTTTTTGTTTTTATTGGAATAGATCATAGAGAAAAGGCGCCGTGATCGTATAAATAACAGCTTATCCGAACTGAGGCGACTTGTACCAACTGCTTTTGAAAAACAAGTAAGTGTAATAAATAAACGATCCTGTATGTCATTTTGTTGTGTCTTTCATAAAGCTCATGAAAGACTGGATGTGCCCGATCTGGTGGAGCAGGTATTTCGATAAAATGTTGTGGCAAATTGATGAAAAGCAAAACTCTTCTCAAAGCTGAAAAATATTTTCATTCTTTTATTCGCTACTCCTTTGAGCAAGAATGCTTATGCTGTTTCTGGGTGAATGGGGGGAAATTTTCTGTAGTGATTCCTATTGTTTTATCTGGTAAAGTTTTAAACATATGGCAAATTGTCTTCTGGATAAATTCTGTAAGAGCATTGTATTTTTCCCATTAATTTATCCAGCCAAGTTAGTATTTTAAGAGTCATTATAATTGGCTGGATTTTTAAAAAGGCACAGAAAAAAATTCTGATGTAATGTGTGTTATTCATGCTATATTTGAAACGACCCAAAACCAATATTTTAAATGGAAATTTTCCCAAAATAAAAGAGGACTAATATTCTACTTTCAGAATTGTCCCAGCAATCAAACAAAGTAAATACTTTCCTCTTTTATGTGAACATTCTAATTTGAAAGATACATGGCACGATGGGAAATAAAACGTTTCACATTGTTTTGCATAGTTGTTCCTTACGTTAAAAAAAACTTTAAAAACAATTAGTTCAGGGCATTTTACAAAAACTGATGCAATCAGTTCAGCCTATAATTTCTGAGTACCATGTACTTTTCTTCAAAAATATAATAAGTAGCCGATTAGAAATTACAATTGTTCAGATAAAAGATTATTCTGAATTATCATAAGGAATGAAATAACTTTGGATTTCAAAGATAAATTTTATTCATCCCTCTGCCATCCTCTATTCTCCAAATAATTGACAATTAGCCAAAAACTCTACAAGTTGAAGAGGTGAATAAGCATCAACCCCAGATCTATGGGTGGATCCTGAATCAGCTTAGGTAGCAGAAACAATTTATACTACATGTTAGAAAGTAAAATATAACTCTTGATAAGTTTGTGAAGTAAAGAAAATAATGATTTCTTAACTATGGTAATTTTCAATAGTAGGTTAGGAGGTTTTGGGTACATCGTCAATTCTGGTTATGACTTAAACCTCAGAAAATAGAGGATTCAATAAATCAGCAGTTTCAATTATTTAGAATTCTATCACTAGACAGTTTACAGCATAAATGTCTGTATTAGAATACATGTTTAATGCTAGGTTTTCTGCCTTTGTCCATAAAAAAGAAATGCTATATCATACCTAGTGATCAACTTGTATGCAATCAACATGTGATCTGTGTGATCCCAAAAGATCTAACTGCAAAAAACCCCCCCAAAACTTCCCTTACTTATTGAGTAGGTCTTTCATCTGTTATGTTAGGTAGAGATTACAGATTTGTATTCTGAGATATTTAGAAGGTCATAGGTTAGGAACTGATATTTTAGGAAATGTATGCCTTCGGCTTTAAAGCTGTAAGGATATATAGGAAAATATAAACTACCATTAAAAATATTTGTGTTTCAGTTTGGAACATTTACTATAGATTATTTCACTTAGTGAGTAAACATGAATTTTGCATTGTAAGTAACTTAATAAGATCTTACATCCTGCTTTTAGGACTTTCAGTTCAGCCACATATTCCGAACTCTCCACTCAATTTCACCACAACTTTTCCTTCCTAATTTTCTTTAGCAAATAGATTTTAACATTTTTTATCTAATGAGCGTCCTTTGTCTTCATTGTTCTAGGGTGGTCGCATTTCCTTTTATATCAGTGTTTATATCTATTTTTGATGTATTTCTGGAAAAGTCACAACCACAGTGGGATCTCTCCATTATTTTTCCAGTTGATACTATTTTAGTTCAGTTACTATTGGCATTTACCTCCTCACTTTGTAAGGGAAGTGGCGCCCCACTAAGAAAGCTGTACAATTAAAAATACAATAAATATTGTGGCTTAGGCCTCAGATCACTTTCTCTCTTGTGTTTTTTGACTCAAGGAGAAAGTGGTGGCTTATTTTATGGTTAGAGAACAGATTGTACACAGAATGTAGATTTGAGGTAATAAACTAATTGTAGCTTAATGTAAAAAATTAACAACAAATGGGTAAAACTTCATTCCTGGTGGCCTTTCTTTATCTTGAGCAATTTGCAAAGGGGTCTATTTTGGAGGTGTTTTTGGTCAGTCAAAGAAACCAGGATAAGAGCCAACAGTTATTAATTACGTTACATTATTTACATTTATAAAATCACAAACATTGTAAAACAAGGCTTTCTAAGACCTTGGAAATGACTCAGAAACAAGTAGTTATAATTCTGAACCATATGAAAAAGATTAATATTGAGAAGAAGACAAAATGTGATTTGAGGAATATAGGGTAAACTAAATTTTAAAAAACAATTTAAATACCAGCACACATGTGTGCATGCACGTACACTTTATAACAGTAAAATTTAATGTAAATAAGATCCTTTCGAATTTTGAAATAACCTGAAACCAGTTCATTATAGCTGCTTTATCTTGATCTAAAATGGTTGTTATTAATTATTTTAATTGTATTGCTATGGAAAGTTGATATAATCTCATCCAAAGAAATCTTGCATGTCTATTCTGTACTGGGGGTATTACTTGAATATTCATTTGCAAACTTGCATGATTTCCAGTTACATTTAGAAGAGAAAGTTATTACTAGTTTAACGCAAAACTTTTATGAAATTATGCAATAAAATGAGACAATGAAAGATATTGGATAGTTAATAGAAAGAAGGAATTTTAAATGGCATCATCACTAATGGGAATGAGTTAGAACCAGTTTCTTAACTAATGGTACTAAATTATTATTAATATCCAAAACATGCTAGATTAGGAGGTTTTTTTGCTTATTGGTATGTTTAAGTAGGGAGAAAATGATTAATTTTTTTTCCCAACTTGCACATGACCTCCAGAAAAATATGCCAAGACACTATCTTTCTTTGTTTGTTTTCCCAAGATGACCCATTATTTGATCCTATGAATGAGACAATCTTAATCGTGTTCTGGTGCTCCAGGTGTGTTTTCCCCATTATTCCAACTCTAAAGGGAGCCCATGGTATATAAAACGGATTTGTTATCCATGATGACTGAGAAATTTGTTTGGGAATGAGGATTGCAATTTTCACACCGGTGTACTTTACTACTGGCTCAGGGACAAATGGATCGCACTTCATATCAGCAGTAAGGAAAAGCCCAAATATTATTTCTAAGAGACCAAGTTCTTTAAACCTGAATATATATAAACAGATAATTAATTATAGTTTAAAAGTTAATGGGTAGTTAAGGATTGCTAATCCTCATGGCTACATTCATTTGCAGCTGAGGGAGGATGTAAAAACGAACACTTACCACAACCATGCTATAAAAGATCCACTCCTATTTTGTGTCTATTGTAAATTAAAACAAAATTCTGGGCACCTGCCAAACATGCCTCTGATCATGACAACTGTTAATCTGCCATCACTCTTTCTCCCAGGGAGAGTTGGCTAATATGGAAACAGGTTAACCAGAACTTTGTCCTGATTCTCTACCCAAAAGGGAAGCAAGATTAAGCTAGAACTAAAAGCATATTGTTTCACTATACTATAGGTTCATATGAATAGCATTCCAATTGTCATATTTGCACATACATTTTTTAAAATGACAATAAATCAATAAAACTAGTTTTGGTTTTGCTTTTCATGGAGCTGAAGATCATCAGAGCTAATAGTTGGCCCTATTTGGTGTGAAGTTTTCCTCTACCAGGAAATATTGCCATCATTTACTGCAGTTTCTATTTCTTTCATTTGGTCATATAAAGAATCCATAGTGGATTTTGCAAATGTTTTGCATAGGGTTGTATGTTGAGTCTGATACTGAGCTATATAGCTCTGCTCACTATATTATCCTTGCTTTTCCATGCTCCATAGAAGCATAGGCATTTATATATGTCATGTTATGCAGTGTGATATATAGTGCTTGTGTGTAATAGTAAAGTCTGGAATACAGATGCTCAGTAGAAGAATTAAACTGAGACTTCTCTAATGGTTGGGGAAATTGAAACCATAAGATGGAGCTCAAAAGGGAGGATACCAAATCAAAGCACACAGTACTTTTAAGCCTTTATTGTTTGTGCCTCTTATCTCAAAGGGATCTGCCAAATTAGAAAAAGCAGAAATCCTGCAAATGACAGTGGATCATTTGAAGATGCTCCAGGCAACAGGAGGGAAAGGTAAGGAACTGATTTTCTAATGGGAGCAAGGGTAACTTTTGCAAACACTCCTGGCAGTTCTAGATTAAAGGAGAGAAAGTTGGTGCTCAAAACAGGGTTGAACTCATGGGAAAGAACTACTGGGACAAAAGGAGCACTTGACCCTGAGCTTGTGCTGGCTTTCATAACACTGTGGGAGAGTAAAGACTCCATTCAGAGGCAGTCCAGTCAGAGATCTATTTGGGGTTTCCAAAGAGCACAGCAATCGGCACAAGAGAGACAAAACAAATACCCCAAACATAAACAGAAAGGGCTGCGGCCACTATTGTGAGGCATGAAACAAAACCAAATTTAAAATTCATTATGCAGTTGCTATACCACGGGAAGTGGATCCAGAGGAAACTTTCCGTATTGTTTATGCATTGCCCTTTGTTCTAGAAAGAATGTTTTCCATGAAAAATTAGACTGTGCCGTTCATAACCAGAACAACATCTAAGTTTGCATCTTCTGGGTGTGGGTTAGCTGAAGAGGAAACTCAATATTACTGGGAAAAAGGGGGGAAAGATCCACCGTAGGTCCTGACTTTTTTGTGGGCTGACACGTTTCTCTTGTAGAATTGGGAATGTAGTACAGAATGTGGCTTTATGTGGTTTAGAGAACAGTTTTGAAATGTTTTAAACACTCAAAAAATAAATGTATGATGTGCTTTGAACACTCCACCAATGATGATGATGATGATTCATAAATCAGGGCTTGATCAGAATCATTTCGCAGCAGTTTTTAGTTTTCATTGCTGCAATTATATCTCTCTATTCCATAATCTTGTCTTGTTTTTCATAAGGTTTATCAAATCTTACAAAGAGTGGGAGCAAAACTAATAGACATAAAGGAGATATGCTTCGGCGATTCTTTTTGACAGTTTGCATAAAGGCAGTGTAAAGAATGCATCATCTCTGCAATGTTTTCTGTATTTCTAAAACTGGGTATTTTCAAGCTGATTATATTTTCTTGTGTAGCTTGTCTGTGAAGAAGGGGATTTATGAATTTCATTAGTCTAAGCAGCAATCATTTTATCAGGAATTATTTTCCAGAAATTATGGCTATCCACCAGCTCGTTCATGTGATTTCCATTCTTGCTAACAGAAATGATTGCAAAGAGTTGTATTACTAGTTTCCATCTGTGAATTTATGATCATATTGGGCTCTTTTTGCCATATTGGAAAAAGATAACATGTGATATATGTATTTGAAATTCCATTGGTTTAACTTCTGAGTAAGCTGCATGTTTAGGGTATAAAAACAGGGGGATTTGAAAACAAGAAACAAAAGTGCTATATAAATAGCTACAAGTAAGACATTGTTTTTTTAAATTTATTTTTCTTTTCTAGTATTTCTGGGGACACAACTTAGGCTATGATTCTGTAGGGAGGGATCTATGATTCTCTATGGCATGTATCCTCTTGAATTAAGTAAACTTAATACATAGGTAAAGGTGAAGGTTCTAATTGCACATAGGTGCTAGTCATTTCCAGCTCCAGGGGGCAATGCTCATCTCTGTTAGAAAGCTGAAGAGCCAGTGCTGTCTGAAGACATCTCATTACTGAATGCCGAAGGTGCATGGAACACTCCTATCTTCCTACCAAAGTGTTCCCTATTTTTCTACTTGCATTTTTACATGCTTTTGAACTGGTAGGTTGGCAGAAGCTATGACAAGTAATGGGAGCTCACTCCGTTATGCGGCTCTAGGAATTCAAACCGCCAAACTGCCAATCTTTCTGATCGACAAGCTCAGCGTCTTAGCCACTGAGTCACTGCGTCCCTTCCTAACACATAGCTTAGTCCTAATCCATGATAGTACATTGATTGCTGCTTTACATAAAAAGTGACTAGGCTTATGCTAGTGATTTGGAACATAGCAATTAGTGTACAAAAATAGTAGAGTTTGACAAAGAAAGACAATTCAATTCATTTTTAGGAGTTGATATTTTGTTTAAAAGAAGCCATTGAGAATTGTTTAAGCCCTATTCTTTTAATAGCAGGAATGTGTAATCAGTTTTTTTCAGAATTACTTTTTTTGGAGGAAACTGCAGTTTTAGATCTACTTCTCATTTTTATTGCTTTAATAAAAATATTGCTATTGCTTCAGATTCACTTAACCGTGTTGTTAATTTAACAGCTGCAGTGGTTCATTTAAGGAAGGTTGTAAAATGGGACAAAACTCACTTAACAAATTTGTCATTTAGCAACATAAATTTTGGGCTCAGTTGTCATTGTATGTCGAGGACTATCCTCAATTTAATAGTGTTTGTAAATATTTGATGCAGACGTGGGCTTTTATTAGTTACAGGGTCAAAAGCATCATAGCAGAAGTACAATTTTAAATAAACCAATTTTTTAAAAAAATATTTATCCCTAAGATGACAACTTTACCAGGTTAATTTACAGGCCATCTTCACTAACCTATTTCAGAATTAAAATATGTATTCCAGCCTGTGCTTTACAAGAAAAACCAAAGGAAGAATTTGATAGTTAAATATATTTTTCCTCTGTGTTCCAGGTTATTTTGATGCTCATGCTTTGGCCATGGATTTTATTAGCATCGGGTTTCGAGAATGTTTAACCGAAGTTGCAAGATACCTGAGTTCTGTGGAAGGTCTGGACACGGCAGACCCTCTACGAGTCCGACTAGTTTCCCATCTCAGCTCGTGTGCTTCTCAGAGGGAAGCTGCTGCCATGACCTCTTCCATGGCGCATCATCACCATCCACTGCACCCTCATCATTGGGCGACTGCTTTCCATCATCTCCCTACGGCTTTATTGCAGCAGAATGGATTACATCCCTCTGATGTCTCCCCCTGCAGACTTTCCACAGCCTCAGAAGTGCCTTCCCACGGCTCAGCTCTTCTCACCGCCACTTTTGCCCATGCCGATTCCACCCTCCGAGTGCCCTCAGCGGGCAGCGCCGCTCCTTGCGTCCCACCACTTTCTACCTCTCTTCTCTCGCTTTCTGCCACAGTGCATGCTGCGGCAGCAGCAGCAGCTCACAGTTTCCCTCTGTCTTTCGCTGGAGCATTCCCAATGCTTCCTCCAAGTGCTGCAGCGGCCGTGGCAGCTGCTACAGCTATTAGCCCTCCTTTATCTGTTTCGGCAACTGCTAACTCTCAACAACCCGGCAGTAATGGAAACACTAAACCCTACCGACCTTGGGGTACTGAAGTTGGAGCGTTCTAGATTTTCCCTTCTTCTGCAGTTAGAACAGAAAGCTCTTGCACAAAGCTTAGATGATGAACAGCTCAAGGAGCCAGATGATGAACAGCTCAAGGCACAAGAGAGAAAGAGCGAGCAAAATCTGCCATAAGAATTGTCAGAATGGAGGTTTTTTTCTACTTTGCTTGAATCAGACCTCATATTGGATGACAGTGGTCTTCAAATGATATCCTGTGTCACCATTAATGTTCTTGCTATGCATTTTTATTTGCCAAGGAAGTGGTGGAATATACTTCACAAAATCTTCCTGAAAAACAAACGCTGTCCTAAATGCTTAAGTGCTTGCCCTGTTCTGAATAATCAATGTGTTTATATGTGTTTCTTTGCATTCACACACCCCCGCCCCCAAAGCTAAACCACCAGGCAAGCATAAAAAATGAAGCCAGAGAAGAAACAATAGAATTTGGAATTGGATAATAAGATCCAGAATAGGGATACAATTTCTGAATAAATACTTCTGCGCATAGTTAGGTGGCAGTCCTTTAGCATCAGTGGGACTCCACCAAACGAAGTGTATGCAGAGTTGAATTTTAAGAAGCTGAGATTGTATATACTTAATCTCATCTAGTTTATCTTCATTGTGCAGATCTATCAAATGTCTGCAATATAATCTTGATAAAAGCACTAAACTTTCAGTGTGGTTTAAGAAATTACAAGCCTCCTGGCACTTTCTATAAAACTATTGGTGTCAAATTATGCCTAAGTTGACCACCAGTTCTATACTGATGCATTCTGATAAAGTCACAGATGATATGTTTGGTTCATTTTTGCAAGCTGGAAAACAGCTTCCTTTAGAGTCTTTTTTTTTGGTCACAGAAAGAGGTATAATTAAATAGATACAATACTTTACCCTTTGGCCATTTTCTTTTCTTCCATTCAATCATATCTGATTGAAAACTGGCTTTCATTAGAGCTCAGTTTGGTTCTCATTGGCCATACGTACCTGAAAAATTAGGGCAATTGCATTCCAGGAGATCTGGAAGGAACTAGACCACCAAAGAAGTAGCCTTGTAGTAGCAGCAACATGAACCTTTGGGTTACTTTCTGTTGCTGCCATTTGGTTTTCTTTATTTGTATCGGTTCAATTCCCAATCCAGAAAATGTTAAGTTACATTTTTTTTAACTACCCATACAAGCAGTACTATAAAGATGTTTTGCTTTGTTATTACAGCAACATGAAATAACACAAGTATTTTTATTCATTGACTCAAGAGCTAGAGTTAATGATGGGGGAGGGCAAGTTAAATGAAAGCACAGCATGTATTATGCACTTCATTTCTCTGCTGTGTGGAGAAAGCAATAAACAGAATGTTAAACATTGTACAAATGTACTTTTAAAATATTTGTTTTAAAAATACTGTTCCTAGTTGGAGGAGGGGCAAACTGTTCATTATTTTGGTAACCCTTTTTTCTATGCAAAAGTTTTTATGTATCACTTATTAAATGAAGTCTTTTTTTGACTGACTTCCAGATATTGTCTTGATGTGGCCAGTGAAAGGGAAGAAATTAAGTGTATTAAAAGTTAATGCAAGTCAAGATGGTGGTGGCTTCTTGGCGAAGTTGCCTTGTGTTACACAACTAAAAGTGCGCACAGTCTCACTTAAGGTTCTGTTCAATTTAGTTTCTTATATGTGTGGTGAAATTATGCTAAATACAATTCACATCAATACTAACTTGGGGCTAAATAAGTGATACGCACACAATCAGCCATTACGTGTTTGCTAAGTTGATGCAAATGGAAACTACAGTGATCATAACCCGGAATGGGAAAGTCATAATGTTAGACTGCAACTTTTGTTCCTATATTAGTCTACCTCCAAAACTGTTTTTTTTTTCTTCTGAAAAAAAGCTGCTGCCATTAATAGCAGTAGTTTTCTTCTTGGGGCGAAAAGCATGGAGCTTGATCTGAATTAAGGAGGATTAGATCCAGTTTCCCTCTACTTGGTCCCATGTCCTCATCTTCACTCCAGCTGCCCCATGAGGAGCACTTGGTTTATAATTGCTTTTTAATCTATCTTCCAGTTTGTCTTTATACTGAATGAAATTGTGCTTAAACTTACCCGTCATAGCCTAATGTGTGAGTAGTGGCAGCTCTTGAGAATCTCTGTATCGAAAAAATTAGATACAGAGCCATGCAAAGCAAACAAAAAAAAGTGTTCACATGTATAGCTTGTTATAGATTAACCAATCAAAACAAAAAATGCCTTCCAAGAATCCAGGTCAGGGTTTTCAAGGAGCTAGAAAGTTATAGGAATGTTTCCTGCAGTCTATAGGTATAAAATATACTAGTTCCAACATTAAGGGATTTCACAAGTGATGGGCTCTATTTCTGCTTATTAAGTTAGTTAAGGAACCCTAGGAAGGATCAGAGAAGAAAATGATCTACAGTTCATTGGAATATCCTTGTTTCATCGTTTGTCTGTTTTGGCTTTTTCTGTTTTACTATAGAACTGTGAGGGAGAACCTGTGGCACATGTGCCACAGGTGGCATGCAGAGCCATTTGTGTGGGCATGCAAACCCCAGCCAAATTTTCCTGCACTGTGCAAGCATGTGCCTCCCAGTTGATTTTCGGCCTGTTTGAGGCCATTTTTGCCCTCCTGGAGGCTTGAGGGAAGCCTCGAGAGGCTGAAAAACAGGCCTTCCGGAAATATCAGAAGTGCCAAAATGGACCTGTTTTCAGCCTCCAGAGGCTTCCCTTGAGCCTCTGGGAGGGCAAATTTGGGAGGGCTCTGGAAGCTGAAAAGGGGCACTTCCGGTATTTCCAGAAGGCCCATTTTTCGGTCTCCTGAAGCTGGAGAGGCTTCCCTAAAGCCTCTAGGAGGGCGAAAACGTCTTCAAATGGGCTGAAAATCAGCTGGGAGGCGCACGCATATGCAGTGCAGATAAGCGGACAGGGCGGGGGTGTTGCGCAGGTATGCGCAGGGGAGGCAGGCCACATTGTACTGTGGGTGCCAGCACGCGTGCGCATTTTCAGTCCACCACAACAAAAAGGTTCGCCATCGCTGCTATAGAATATATAAGGCATTTTCAACTTATTCGCATGTCATTATCTCAGTACTTTGCTGGTCAGTGGCAGTTATAAAGATTATTTGTCTATACTTTCACTGGCTGTAATTATACTTGCAGTTTATCCTGATTCTCAAAGTGGACAACTTCAAAAGAGCATGTGAGGAAACTGATTCTCCCAAGTGTCTATGGAGATTCTCAGTCACCCAGTTGTCTGAAAGATGCTTTTTCAAAAATAATCGGGACTGTTTTCCCTGGGGAAGATGGCATTTCACTTCTCATCCAAGAAGCTTCATTAGTTGTGACTGGACGGTGGGGGCTGGAAGGATAAGTTCTGGCAGGATAGTGAGATGAGGATGGAAGGGTTGTGTTTCTTTGCAGAATTTTTTCAGTTTGCTTTATTCTCTAAATCGGGTGTTTCAAACTCACATCACAGCATGCTTCACATGACATATTGGGACTTTTCCCTTCGCTAAATTGGGCGTGGATAGCACATGACACATCTGGCCTGTGGGTGGGAAGTTTGACAGCCTTGCTCTAGATATTGCTGAATTTTAGTTTCCAGAATAGTTTATGATTAGTCATGCAGGTTAGATTGTTGAGAATAGTTCTGGAACATAGGAGGGGTTACAGTTTTCTACTCTAGATATAGAAATTCACCTATCTATTAGGAAGAATATGTTGTTTAGAAGGAGCCAGGCATTATTTTTAATCATTGGGATTGGAAGAAGAATAAGGCTTCTGGGTTTCCAACCCCCTCTCCCACACATGTTCCCCCACAATTGCCAGAAGCGGCCTATATTTTGTTCTGTATAACAAAATATGGAATGGTTTTTATTTTTGAAAAGGCAACCGGACCGATTTTTTTGAGGAAGATGTTTTGCCTCCTTTCCTGAAAGCTTCATCAGTTGTATTGGATGGTGTTAGAGATGTGAGGACCGTTATTGATAATTGAGTTTGTGTGTGTGTGTGTGTGTGTGTGTGTGTGT
>BLBF01000007.1:69734025-69745423 GCA_015471245.1 Laticauda colubrina
AGAGATCTTCGGAAGGGGCCAGCCAAGCCAGCTCGACCTGCCCCGAGGAAACGGGAGGGAGCGGCAGAACCGCCGGCCTAAGAAACTTAGGCGGCGGTAAAATGGCCGACTCACCCTTCCAGACGGTTCCAGAGAGGAGGACGGACGACACAGCAGCCCCATCCGAACCGGTCGAAGTCCTCACTGGAAATGAACCGCGCAGGTCAGGTCGAGCCCGGAAAAGCCCCACCTACCTGCGAGACTACGTCACCACGTAGGACTAAACTAAGGAGGGAGGGGTGTTCTGTATGTAAAGTGGATGACTCCAAATCTACCATTCTGATTGGCTAAGGAAAAGACAAGTGGATTGGTTCACTAGGAACCGATCCAAAGAGATACCAAAAAGGCGGCAAATCTAAATAGCTGCCATTGGCTGCAAGCAGGCAAGCCAGCCTGTATAAAAGGGCTGGCCCCGGCTTCAGCCGGCGTTCCGTTACTAACTGTTAACAATAAAAGTATTTGTTGTTGGAACCCGGTCTACCTCGTGTGTTTTCCGAACAAAACAAAGACCACATGCTGTTACAAATCTCTTTATAGTTTTTGAATAGCCCTCAAAGCAAGACAATCTTATTTTACCAGGCCTAGATAACTAAGAGTTGCAGTGGGCTAGAGATTAAGATGTTGGGCTTTTCAACTGGAAGATTGGCAGTTCGATACCCAAGTACCACATGATAGAGTGAGATGCCATTCCTGCCCCAGCTCCTGCAAACCTAGCAGTTCAAAAGCATGCAAATACAAGTAGATAAATAGATACCACTTCCATGAACAAGTCAGTATGTTTTGTGTGCCTTGATGTATGGTCAATGTTGGCTACATGCAGAAGCGGTATGCAGCCAGTTCTGACAGTTTCTGGAGAACCGGTAGCGGAAATTTTTGAGTAGTTCGGAGAAGCCGTAAATACCACCTCTGATTGGTCCCACCCCCATCTATTCGCTGCCTCCCAAGTCGCAGCTGATTGGAGTCCCAGATGATTGGCTTCTTTTGTTGCCCTGCACAGGAGAACAGAGCTGGAAAGCTAGTGGGGTGGAGAGGGAATGGGGATTTTACAGTATTCTTCCCCTGCCATGCCCACCAAGCCACATCCACCAAGCCACACCATGTCCACCAAGCTACGCCCTCAGAACCAGTAGTAAAAAAAATTAAATACCACCACTGGCCACGTGGCCACTGAAGTGTTTTTGGACAAGACTGGTCTCTCAGCTAGGAAACAGATATGAGCACTTAGTCAGACCCAACTGGACAGGGGAAGCCCTTACTACCGGTATTACCTTTTAGATAACTGGCGAAGATATGATCTGCTTATTTCTGACTAGAAGTCCTTTGTGTTACACAGCAGCTGATCTCCAAGAATTCAGAATAACATGGTCCTACAATTTAGGATAATTTTAATAACCCCAGTTTATATACTGTTAATAAAACAGAGAGGTTCCCTGTTCTTCACTGGGAAGAAAATGTATATTAGGGCTGGGATAGCCAAGCTAAAAATTCCTTTACAATTTATTTCCAAAAATGTTTATTACTCACACAAATGTCTTATTGTTTTTATGCAATATTTATTTTATAAACTGTTTTAAACTTAAGATTCAAATATGAAACCTGATCCTCCCCATAACCAAACCTTCATTACTATGCCAAATCCATGTGATTTGAAAGAAACAAAAATGAATAGGTTTTCTGAGGAGGCAGCAAATCAGAAATTTGCATTATGGGACTAGTGTGCCCCCTTCTGGAATATTCCAATATTTTTCTTTAACTAGAAATCCAGCAAATGGCTCTCAGGATACTTTTTTGCTATCAAAGAAGAGAACACAGAAGAACACCTGCATTAGGCTTTAAAAACCACCACCAAATAAAGTTATTATTTGTATAATAATAGCCATCATTGTTCATAATGCTGTACAGAATATATGGCAACCAAAAAATTTTGGTTCTAGCCTTTGCTAATCTGACCTGCCTTAAAGCTTCCAAAACTTCTAAAAAGGCTCTAAAATCTTTTGAGATTATTTTAATGTGCCTTGCAATGTGTACCTTTGAAAATATTTAAACACTTCAGCTGGAACAAAGAGTGGCTATAATACTGTATGGTTATGACTAAGTTAGCTCGCTCCTGCTGCAGCTGATAGCTGCCAAATCTCAAAGACAACAAAGTGTGAATTGTGTATTTTGAAAAGGCTGTTTCCCAATATTGCATTATTATGATACATACAGGTGAAGGCCTTTTAAAGTCAAGTTTATTTATGTTTTGCTACTATATGCTGGGTATTTAACTTTTATCTTACTTGCATAAACTTTTTAAAATTGCAATATGTATGTAAATGTATATATGTATACAAAGTATACATAAATACAATAAAAACCTGGAAGCAATTGTAAGAACTGTGGATACTAATGAATTGAAGGCAGCAAGCAATTAAAAAATACAACTTAAGGCCCTGTCCCACTGCACTTACGGATGCAAAGAGGATGTAAAACGTTAAAAAAAGATTGCCATCTGTTGGAAAACTCTGTGCATCCATTGTGTACTAATTGCACACATGTTTCATACGCTCTATCTGTCGAGCATCCGTCCACTGCAATTTCATCCACGCAAGAAGTTTGAGCTGCACAAAACTTTGTGAACAGATGAACTTTCCACCGTGTACGATGTAAATCTGCGACATACGAGCAACAAACGTTCTATGTCCATTTATCATCCGTTAAACGTCCGCTGTATCCTCTCTGCATCCTCTGGGCATCCTCGCAACTCACATCCACTGCAGCTGAAAACGGAAAGAGGGAGGAAACAAAAGGTACACAGAACGTCTACACAGCGTTAGTAGCACGGAAATAGAAAGGATACTCAGTGAACGGTTTGCATCCGATATACATCTGTGCGGCATCCCCTTTCTTTCCTTTAGGCATATGTGATGCATTTGCTTCATCTGCTATGCGTCCGCTTCGCAATTATCCCCCGAAACCCCTTCGGAGGTGTCATCCGCTTCCATCCGCTAGACTTCCTATGAACATCCATTTAACATCCCCACGACATCCTATCCACGTCCGTTCTTTTCCGTTCTGTTTATGCAAATTTTCACCACTTTTTGGAACGGATGACAATGGATGGAGCCACCCTTGAAATTTTGCTCATCTGCTGTGTCCTTTATGCATACGTTTTGCGTCCGTCGGCCACTGGGACTGGGCCTTTATAGCACAAAGAATTAAAATGGGAAAACATAAAAAGGTTAAAATGTTAAAAAGTGTTATTTCTCCATCCCAATTAACTCCATGCATATTTGACTCCAATCACCAACCATCACTGGCTTTTCTGGTTTTCTCATATAACATGCAGTATGTACAAAAGCTGCATCAATTTATAAAGATAGATTTCAATTCAATATTGTTATGGAAAGATGAAATAAAATATAAATATAGTGCAAACCACAACAATTAAGGTTCCAGTGAATCCATACTTCTCATTCCCAATTTTTGGCACCTGGAAACAACATTTTTGTTGGAGATTTCCTGATTAACCTCATGGAGAATCACTTCATCTAGGATTTGATCATGGTTTTTGTTCGGTCTCATGAAAAACTCATGCAATATCAACATGATAATGATTTCATAGAAAAGACTTCCTGTGTTTCAGGATGCAGTTCTACAGTGAAACTTCTTTTTGAACTTTTTAACTTTATAAGAAAAAAAAAAAAGCTACACATTATACACTATTGTCCCAAACAAAAGAACAATAAATTCCGGGGGTCTTAAGTTTAAAAATACTAGTTCCCTGACCGGGAATCGAACCCGGGCCGCGGCGGTGAGAGCGCCGAATCCTAACCACTAGACCACCAGGGAACTCTGAGTCATTTTTCTTCTTTTCTGTAAATCAATCTATCCAAACTTTTGTTTTACTTATGTTAATATATTTATTAGTATACTTTCCTGAATTGAATAGCTTTTCAATCGAAAAGGCCAGTTTGCACCAAGCTGATGGCAATTGAACCCCAACACATTATTGGTTTTGTTAAAAACCTATCTTTTTCGTCCTCTGCGTTCTCTTGCCCTGCATCTTGCCTTTAAGGAAAAAAAAAAAGAGAGAGAAGGCGGACCCCATTCCTTGGCTGAGTTGATGCACAAACTGAAAATTGCAGGAAAACCAGCAATTCTACTGAACTGACTGCAAATGGTACATTAAAAACAATATATGAAATGTACAAGATTGGGGCTGATATATTAATAAAAAAGGAGGGATGTGAATAGCAGAAATTCTTGGATAAGATGACCTCAAAACTGAAAGCAGCAAAGGCAAGTTCAGTAGACTCTCATAAATGACTATTAATTCCAGAAAACATTAAGACAAGGAAGCATAAACAGGCTCTGTGGTGGTTACACAAGGCAAGAGATTCAAAACTCCAGGGAAGTGGAGACTGTATGTCACATTTAAAGTGATTCAAGGAAAGTCATGCTCTACTGACTTGCCCATAGTATTAAGATGCTTTCTGCATTTTGCAATCAGTTACATACAATAGAGACTTTACGCCAGTATGTTTCTCTTAAACATTTTATGGGTGGTTAAGGGGAGAGTGTTTAGAAAAAAAAACAATAGAATAGGGGTCTTCAAACTTGACAGCTTTAAGACTTGTGGACTTCAACTCCCAGAATTCCTCCTCCAGTCATGTTAACTCAGGAATTCTGGGAGTTGAAGTCCACAAGTCTTACATTTGCATTAGAGAGTCTCTCTCTCTCTAAAAAAAATAAAGGCCCGTGATTTAGGGCTCCCAGGGATTTTAGCGTCTCCAAGTGCTAGGCAAGAGTTATGACACAAAATGCAAGCTCTCCTCAGCTGGATGACTTTTGCCTTCCAAGAGGGCTGAAATAGCTGAAAACAGCTTTAGTGCTGTTTGGGATCCTGAAGTACAGAGGGGGTCACTTTGTGTTATAGTGACAACTATAACAAACATAATTTATAGTGACAACTATTACAAACATAATTTGAAGCAAGCAAAAAGGCAAGAAACAGCTGTGACTTTGTCTCTTATGAGGAAAAGCCACCGAGATCAATCTATGCAAGTATTTAAGTTCAGGGCCAGATTTAGGCTAACGCTGAGCAAAAACTGGCACAGAAACTCAGGGAGTGCCAACATCATCCCTTTTCTCACAAATCATTTTAAAAAGTGCAAATGTTTGGCTTGGTGTCCCAATTACTCAGTGTGGCCGAGGGGTACAATATATCCTTCAGCCTGTACTGTACATGTGTATATACAGAAACTTGCTTCCTCAGACAATACAGGGCCTCTGAGCCTTTCCTGAGGAAAGTGGGTGTGCTAAGTGCCACCATGATGCATCATGCTAATGGGGCTCAAGATGCTACCATATCAGACCAGCCAAATTTATCTGGCAGACAATTATTTTTAGTGGGACTTCCTTTGGGCAGATAATATATACATGAACCTTGGGCTCTTAAAAAGGCAAAATAAAAAAATATCATTTAAGGTTATATCCTCCTTTGGGCAGATAATATATACATGAACTTAGAGCTCTTAAAAAGGCAAAATATAAAATATCATTTAAGGTTATATCCTCCTTATAGAGCCCTGAAGAGCAATACGAATGAAAATGGTTGCTTATCTCTAATCCCCAACCTGCATTTTCTAATATCTAAACTATAACAAGATAACCCAGAGACTTATAACAAGATCGTTTCAGAGACTTATAACAAAATCGTTTATACAACCAGAGAGGCATTTTGGTTTTCATTTTACACTGAAAATACGAACTCGGTTTTTAAAGCTAACTAATTTTGTTCTTTTTCCCTAGCTATGCTGCAAGCAGAGGACAATACTTTAAATTTTGTTTAAGTTGCTTTCTCATCTTCAATGACTTTAAAATGTGTAGACTTTAATTTCCAAAGGCATTCTGGGAGTTGAAGTCCACACATCTGAAAATTGCGGAGGTGAGAAAACATTGCTTTCAAGTAACAGAGGAAAAACAATTTATCCTACACTAAGAATTTAGGATGTTTCCTATTTTTGAAGTCATCTATATAAAGTTTAAAATCATATACATGTCTGAGGAATGTCTAATCAATTCCATGGAGTTAATTAGTTTTCTGGAAAATTGTAAAATACTGTATTCCATTAGAAGTTTGAAATGCAAACCCGAAGAGGACAAATTAATTATTGAAAGGAAACAACGCTGCAAGACAGAAATCGGTCACTTCAGGTAAAGAAACCTTAGAAAAGTCTAACTCTAAAGAAACCTTGCCTTCGTCACCAAGAATAGCTACCGAAAAAAACTATTTCCCTGACCGGGAATCGAACCCGGGCCGCGGCGGTGAGAGCGCCGAATCCTAACCACTAGACCATCAGGGAAGCTGACTACTAAACTTATTTGCTGTAGTTGTTATATTCCTATTATAATTATGTTACACACCGCCTCAATTGTTCTAACATAGGGCCGGTTTTTGTTATTTTTAATATATTTTTGATTTATTCTGAAGAGAAAAGTACACTACAAACTTTTGAATTAAAGTTGGGAGGGAAATTAAACAAGCAATCAAAATAGTATATTGCCCTAAGGAACAGAATACAGAATAGAATAACAGATTTGGAAGGGACCTTAGAGGTCTTCTAGTCCAACCCTCTGCTTAGGCAGGAAACCCTACTACACCACTTCAGACAAATACATGTGCTCTGGTTAATGAATGCAAAGAGCAAAGATTTATAACAACAGAAATATTAGTATGAAAATACAGGCTATTACCTTACTTATTAATTACATATATATCCTGCTTTTTATTCAGGAGCTCAAGGTGGCACGTATGGTGCCACCTCCTCCATTGTTTTACCCACCTTGTGAGTTAAGCTGAGTGAAGATATAGAGAAATGAACCAAAGTCACCTACCGCATTGAGTTTCTGTGGTTGAGAATAGAGCTTTCCACATCTGACACCTGCTAGAGGCTGGGAGAGTTTTCTTTCCGAGCAAGAAATCTTTTGTGACCAGCCACATCACAAAATCTGTCAATGAACGGATAAATCCCTACCCACAAAATAGCCCAGAATATGCTCTCAAAATTCAAAAGATTCCTCTTCTGGGATTACAAACATGTGTAAAAACACTCTACCAGAGAGGGAGTATGATAGTTAAGGTGGGAAGACTAGAAGTGCAGTAGAGCAATTCAGCTTCAGGTCTTCTTTTGCTTTGGGACTGGGGCTAATCATTTTTTCACAGCTGTGCGTACTTCGTGGAAGTATTTTGGATAAATGGGAAGAAGGAGGTGATGTTTTGAGTTCACAAATGGAAAAAAGGAATATAAATATAAAGAAAGAATGTTAAGGCATATTTTTTTCCCCAAAGTATCCATGAAATGGAGCAGGTTGAGGAAAAAAAATATTCCAAAAAAAATTATCCCTGGTCAGTTATGGAACAATTAAGGCTTACTCTGAAGTAATTAAATATATAATAGCTACGCTGACTAATGATATAATTCTGTAGGAATTAATATCAATAGCTTTTTTTACTGTCCAAAAGCTGTTTTCCTGAGAAATATGTTTGAATGCTCTGTTATTATTTAATGTTGATATACCAGAAACATACACACAAGGACAATACAAATACTTGAAACTGCGCACGTGTGTAAAAAACCTTAAGCTGTACAGCCCGGACAGCTGATAAGCGCTGTGCATTGATGTGCAGCATTTGAAAAGCCTCTTTTCCCCTGCTTTTTCAACCTCAGCTGTGCGGCGCAAAGCAGCTGAGACTGAAAAAGCAGGAAATAAAGTACAGGTAAGAGCCTGGGTGTGCAGGTGGGCCAAACAGCAGCGAACACAGAACCGGTTGGGTGTCTGCTGCTCTTCAGAACCAGGCAGAACCGGTAGCATCCCACCCCTGTCACAATAGTTCCTTTAGTGACCATTCAAAGTTACAATGGCACTGAAAAAAAATAACTTATGACTGTTTTTCACACTTATAAACGTTGCAGCTTCTCTATGGTCATGCGATCAAAATTAAAATGCTTGGCAACTGATTCATATTTATGATGGTGGCAGTATCCCAGGATTATACGATCTCCTTTTGTGACATTCTGACAAAGTGACATTCAAAGTGACATTTTGTGACATTTTGACAAACCAGATTCACTTAACAACTGTGTTACTAACCTCACAACTGCAGTGATTCACTTAACAACTGTGGCAAGAAAAGTCGTAAAATGGGGCAAAACTCATTTAACAAATAACATAAATTTTGGGCTCAGTTGTGATCGTAAGTCAAGGACTACCTATACCTTGCTTAACAACAATGGTTTTGCTAGTGTTTTGCGCTTTTAGATAACTTGCAGTTTAATTTAAAGAAACCTACTTCAGCAATGTAAGTCATGATAAGATAGGAAGGTCTTTTATAGAAGAATTTTATAATTGTTGAATTTGCATAATCATGTATACAATTTGATTTCTTGATTTCTAGCAGATGTATTGAAGTGTAGTATTACTTTCATAGTTTTTGTTCCCTCTCTCAAATATAAGCTCTACTTGCCAGCCATACTTCTCATTCAATTCTCTATGCTGAAGATGTAGCAATTTTTTCTTGTTTCTGCCTTGGCCTGATTTTAAAATTATTTTTCCAGAAGAGAATTCAGTGTAAAGTAACAATACTTGTTGCAATGCTCAGTAAAAGGAGGAAGCAAGAAGAACAGGGAATGGGGGGGACCTCACAGACTTTCTACATTCTGGCCTACTTTAAAACTGAGGAAAAAACAATTATTACCAACTGCTTTCCATTGAGAACCTGTGTCCTGCACAAGCTGGAAAGATGGCGATGAAAATATCTACAGACCCCTCACATCCTGGACATAAACTGTTTCAATTTCTACCCTCAAAACAACGCTATAGAGCATTGCCCACTAAAACAACTAGACACAAGGACAGTTCCCCTCCCCCATGCCATTACTCTGCTAAACAACTAATTCCCACAACTCTGTCACATTCTCTGGTAAGGCTGTATTCTATTCTTCTTCTCATCTTTCCTATTATCTCCTTATCTTCTTATGACTATAACTTTGTTGCTTTTATCTTACGATTTATATTGTTTAATTTAGTACCTAGTATGATTGATGAGTACCTAGTTGATTGCTTATTTAATAACCTATGACTATCAGTAAGCATTGTATCTTATGATTTATGATGAATGCATTTTTACGATGATTATGATCATGGTTGATCACTTATAGCTTGTATGTACACTGGGCTTATGCACTGGACACAAATTCCTTGTGTGTCTAATCACACTTGGCCAGTGAAGAATTCTATTTCTCTAGCAAGTGATGGTTCAGAAAGCTTCACCAATTCAACATTTCCTTTAGGGGCTTCTGTTTTGGAAGCATATTAAAGAGAGATCCTACTTGGAACTAAGGAGACATTTCCTGATGGTAAGAGCAATTAGCCATGAAACAGCTTGCCTTCTGGACTTGTGTGGACCATTGCTGGAGGTTTTCAAGAAAAGATTGGACATTCATTTGTCTCGGATGATATAAGGACTCCTGCCTTGGGCACGGGGTTGGATTAAAAGCCCTCCAAGGTCCCTTACAGCCCTATGATTCGATTTTTGTAGAAATAAATAAAACATAAAGACAAGAATTTGCGCTAGGATATCATGTCCCAAGAAACTGCGGACACACCAAAGGATTGTGGCATATAGAGGACATCCGGCACTCAGCATGCTGAAATCATCTTCCATTAATATTGATGGTCCTGCTGCAGGCACTGCCTTTGTGACAGACCACCTATCTTTGCAGAAAAAAACACCATCCCAGTTAGAAGCTGTTGACTCTCAAGGTCAGAAGTACTTCTAGACCTGATAGAATTAACCCCACCAGCAGCTTGGGTAGAGGTTGTACTCCTCTGTGGCTTAGCTGAGTAAGCCCCAGTTGATGGAAACAACTGTGGTATCCAGTTCCTAATATAGATCAATTCTTGCTTATTCCACACTTCACAGTTCCCTCTTGGTTCTAAAAGAACTTGGTGTGCAAACATAACACACAATGCTCTTCCATCTCTCACCTGCAGGCAAATAAATGTGCAAAACTCAACATTTACCTTCAACCTATTTGCACTGGCTGTTTGGTGCACAATGCCCAAGCCTATTCTTACATCTTCATTGCTGGGCATTGCAACACCTTCTACAATTTTCTGCAGAAAGATGATGAAAGCTTACTTCTTGCTCCCCAAGTTTGATTTATGATACTCAGAATGGAGGTAGTGTACTGATAACCAAGTTCTGAAGGACCAAAAGATTTAAGCAGTTATGGTACTCACAGATGTGCAGCCACGAATACAGAGATTGGGAGCAACAATCCCACAATGACTAAAATGCTGAGTTTCTGTTCCCAAAAAGTCTGACGGGCATTCTAACTTATTCCCCATATTTCTGTTTCAGTGCAACTACTATTATATTATATTATAATTGGGGAGTTTTTCTCAAACAATAAGCCGAATGACAAGCCCGAAAGTCAAATAGGCACTTCCGTATCTTGGGAGCGGAAAGTCTATTATGCAAATATGGCTTTGTAAAGATTTGATGTGCAGTTTAAAATGTTGCTAAAGTAGAAATTACTAATAAGAAAATATTATGTCTGCACCAAGGGAAGCATCCAATGATGCAATATGTGACCATCCCATGCTCTCTAGGCATTTTTATCCACCTATTGAGTCCTCCCCAAGGACCTGGGACAGGCAGATATTGTTGTTGATTGTTGATGATTTGGAAAAAAATATTGATTAGCTTTTCCATTACACTGATATAGAACTTGTTAAGCAGAAAGCACACACATATAATTCACAATTTATTTATTTGCTAAATAAATTCAGTACATTTAAAGATGGCCTTGGATAAGATATGAAACAGATGTTAAGAAGAGACTTGGACAAGAGATTACACAGTCCGGAGACAGTAGAGTTTATTGGAGTGGGCATCCATAATACATTCAATAAATAAGAAACTCAAAATAATTCAACCTTGATGTTATATAACATAGGACAAAGAGAAACTTGGACAGGCTTTCAAGACTCTGCTATTACTATGCTAACAAAGTAGACTTCTTCAAAAGGCTAATAATTGATGACCCAAGATTGTAAATCTGATGTTGCATTATCTGTTCAACAATGATGTAATTGTTTTTAGTGTTTTCCTGGCTTGGTGAATTTATAATTCTTCATGTAACAATTCTTTATGCATTTTGCTATACAGTACATGTAGTTATCATTGATCAACCACTCATTCAACAACTATCTATGGAGATTCTCAGTAATCCAGATCATGGTTGTCCCAAAGGTGCTTTTTGAAGAGGCAGCTGGACTTTCGGGTTTTTCTTTGAAGACATTTCACTTT
>BLBF01000007.1:69745433-69761909 GCA_015471245.1 Laticauda colubrina
TATAGTTTTGAATACAAGATAGATACTTGTAAGAAAAAAAAAAAAAACCAATAGGACAGACAGGGACGGTAAGCACAATTGGTGCGCTTATGCATGCCCCCTACAGGCCTCTTAGGAAAGGGGTGAGGTCAATGGTAGAAAGTCTAAGGTTGAAGTCTAAGGTTTTTGGGGTTTGGGGAAGAAACCACTGAGTCAGGTAGAGTATTCCAAACATTGACCACCCTGTTGCAGAAGTCGTATTTTCTGCAGCCAAATTTGGTGCAATTAACCTTGAGTTTTTATTTATTGTGTGCTCTTGTACTGTTATGATTTAAGCTGAAGTATTCATTTGCAGGTAGGACATTGCAATGTATGATTCTATATACTATATTTAGATTGGACCGGAGGCGGCATTGTTTTAGGTTTTCCAGGTCTAGAGTTTCGAGTTTGGTGACATAAGGTATTCTGCAATGAGTAAAGGAGTGAAGAACTCTTTTTGTGAAATATTTTTGGACTTTTTCAATTGTGTTAACATCAGATACATGATATGGGTTCCAGACTGATGAGCTGTATTCAAGTGTAGGTCAAGCAAATGTTTTGTATGCTCTAGTTAGTATTGTGATATTACCAGAGAAGAAGCTACGTAGGATTAGATTAACAACTGTTAATGCCTTTTTGGCTATGTAGTTACAGTGGGCTCTAGCATTTAGATCATTTGAGATGAGTACTTCAAGGTCCTTGACAAAGTTTGGATCCTCAACAAGGTCTTGACTATTTAGCTTGTATTTTATTTTCTGATTTTTTTCTGCCAATATGTAAGACAGAGCATTTATTTGTTGAGATTTGAAGTTGCCATTTGATTGACCATTCTAATACATAGTCAATATCTTTTTGTAGGGTAGTAGTATTGTCTGTGGAGTTGAATAGCTTTACATCATCAGAGAACACAGTTGCTTTTAATATGATCACAGAGGTCATTTATGTAGAGTATGAAGAGAGTTGGTCCTAGAAACTGCCTTGGAGGACATCACTGTTGACAGGTGCAGAATTTGATAGGATGTTCCCAATTTTGACCATTTGTTGTCTGTTTGACAGGAATGCTTCTATCAGTTATGCAGTTGTCCAGAGATACTATAAGATTTTAGTTTGTGGTGTACCACTGAATCAAATGCTTTCCAGAAGTCTATGTAGATTGCATCTATTGCTTTGTCCTGATCGAGTTGTGTCATCCATGTTTTTGCAGTGTAAGAGTTGCAGATTACAGGATAGTTTTGTTCTGAAATCAAATTGTTTATTGGAAAGTAGGTTGTTTGTTTCTAAGTGGAGGATAATGGATTGGTTAATAATTGATTCAATGACTTTACAGGTGACGCAGCATAAAGAGATTGATCTGTAATTTTCAACTAGGCTGGGCTCTCCCTTTTTGAAGATGGGGATGACAGTGGCTTGTGACCATAGTTTTGGCAAGGAGCTGGTCCTGAAAGATTTTTCAAGATTGTGCTTAGAGGTTTGGCTATGGCAGTAGATAGCTTTTTTAAGAAGTAGGCACATATTCCGTCTGGTCCAATAGATAGGGATGGTTTTGCGCAGTGCTTTTTCAACGACGTCTTCTATAAAATCGATATGTATTAGATCATTGTAGTTGTCTGTGGTTTGACTAGGAAGTACTGGGCTTGAGCCACTGCTGTTTACAAATACTGAGCCAAAGGATGTATTAATGACCTTTGGGTCATTTCAGCAATTATTTGAAGTTGTGATGGTGCTTTGCAGATGGTACTTACAACCAGTCCTTGAAACTCTGGCCTTCACACCATCTTCATAGTTAGTCAGATGGACACTTGTCCACCAGCTTGCACTTATAACGGTTGCAGCACCCTCTACACCATGTCACTGATCACCATTTGCAACCTTTCCTGCCAGCTTCCCATGAACAAAGTCAATGGGGAAGCCATCGGAAGGTGACAAGTCGCTCTCTAATTCTGACCTTCCAGCACGAATCTTGCTTTGCCTAACTTCCCTGTCCTCACCCACCACCTACACTGAAACCCTCCCCCATGCCTGCCCCCCCCCCCTGCCCAGGGACCCCACACCCCTTTACCTGGAACTCCAGTCACCTCCCTAAACACCTGTGTTCAAATTAAGATTACTATATACCAGAAAGTCTGAACTTAAGTTTATCATATGAATAAAAATGAAAATCATTCATACACAGGAACGAAAGGGGGTATATTTTCTGGGGAAGATGTATAAAGTTATTAAATGAGATCAAGCATCCAGATCCCTGCCATAACACAGGAATAACGTTAGGCCTAAGATTAAAGGAAATCAAGACTTTGCTACTCAATGAGAAAAAATATTCACCCCCTGAGCTGCTCCAATTCCTGCTGTTCAGTCATGTGGCAGAGTTAAATCTAAACAAGCCAATCATATTTCAATTTAGCAATGATGGTGCAGTATCCACAAAACTTGAGGATAATAACAACCCTTGAGGATAACACAGGCGGCTTATGTGACAGGAACAGCCATCTTAATTGTGAACACCTTGGGATCAGCACTTTTTGAAAGCAAGTTGTCTCTGGAGATAGAGATACCCTGCAGATATTTATGGTGAAACCAGCACCGAAAAGGAACACGCCTGAAAACAGCGCTTAGGCCGCAAAGCCTCTTCAAAACCAGCCAGAAACCAGGCCGCCGTTTCGGCTGAAACCTCTTGATCAGCGAGACGATCAGCCGTTGCAATGACTTATCCAGCCAACGTTGTGTGTGGCTCAGGAGAAAGGAACCGAATCCGTCGGGCCCCGGCGGCCAGGAGAGGAAAGTTGGCGCGCGCATTCCTCCGGCTGAGGGAACCGCTCCACGCTTCCTTCCCGAAAAATGTACATCTCTGCGAGAGAAAAAGGTCACACGGCTGTGCCATAGGGCGGAGACGGAGGAAAACGGGCGGGCCGGGGCAGGCGGAGCGGAGCCCTTGGGGACTTCTCGGCGGAACCAGCCGCGGAAGGGAAGGGAGTGCGCGAGGCTGGGTGTGTTGGGGGACGGGCGGCGGCGGCGGCGGCGGCGCGCGGGCGCGGGCGCGCGCCCAGAGCAGCCGCCCGGGAGTTGCGTCTGCCTTGGCCGAGGGAATATGCCGCTGCTGCTGCTGCAGCGGCGGCGGCGGCGGCGGCTACGGTGGTTGCTGGCTTCCCGTTGCCGAACGGCGCCTGGAAGCCCCGAGCGGTGGACGCAAGCCTTCGGCGGCTTCTCGCCGGAGACCGTAGTCGCCAGCGTTTCTCCCTTCGGGCGCAGCTTCTTTTCCTCTCTCTCCGCCCGCGGGTTGCTGTAGCTGCTTTTCGCTTCTCCGCCTCTTCCTGGGATCATGGAGGAATCTCGGTCTGGCATCCTTGCGGAGAACCTGCCAAGCGGCGGCGGCGGCGGCGGCGGCGGCGGCCAGGAAGGTCCGATCCTGGCCTGAGGAGACCCCAGCTGCCCTCCCCCCACCCCACACACCACCACCACCTTCCAGCGGTGGGTATTTGCTGGTGATGAGCCTGGGCAGGCGAGGTTTCCAGCCTGGGTGCGTGGAGCTCTTAGGGGCGGGTTGGTGGTGGTGGTAAGAGAAGAGCAACGAAGCAGCCTCTCGGCTCATAGAAACGTTGCATCCATTCCTACTCCTTCCTTTCTCTCCCCCCCCCCCTCCTCCTCCTCCTTCCTCTCACCCATTAGCATGGGAGGAGCGGGCACCGACTTCGTCGTACGTCGGCCAAGACGGGCAGAGAGCTTGGAGGAGCAAGCGCATTTATTGCGTTGGCTTCAGCGAGCTCCTTTTTCCTCCCAGCTTGGCGATCCCAGACAACGAAGCCAGAGAAGCAACGAAGCCAGGGCTCAAGCAGGCATTCAGGGTGTGGGTGTGGCCATGGTCCGTTCCTTATCGGGCCCTCTTGGTTCACCCCCCCCCCCCCCCCCGCGTAACATGCTGACTCGCTAATGCTGGACTTAACTCGCGAATCATCCCTGCTAGTAGGTGCTTCAGGAGGTCACCTTCCTTTCCTTTATGAGGAAAGAGGAAAAATGGAATTGCCTGCATGTTGGCATTTATTGGAGCAAAAAGATCCACCCAAGACAATGTGCAGTTTGAACTGTTTCACCCCCCCCTCCCTTTTCAGGGTTTGTTTACATCCCATCCGACCAGAATACAATTCTAACACATTTTACGATTCTCCTTTTTGGAAGAAGTTTTGGAATGGTTAACTATTAAAAATGGTTTCTGCTCATGTGACTGCACTGCTGTATATATTGCCTACCTGGGTAGAAATATTTCACTGTGTTTACCAGAACTCAAAACCATTTAAAATTTAAAAAGGCAAGCCTGATAATTTCCATATCTGGAAAATGCACACACACACTCTTTTCACTCACTCACTCCTTCTCTTCGTGAGTCTTAAGGGTCAAGTGGATAATTTTGGGACTATATTATGAGGATTTGTGCAGTGCTGTGCCTGTCTCTGTTTATCATGCATGTGAAAATGCACTATTGATGGCATAAGCTGTTTTACACATATAAATAGAAAGTATTTGCGTTGTGGTGGATTTTTCTTTTTGCAGTTTTAGGTTTGCTTCATCTTTTGAAGTTTTAATAGGCATATTTGCAAGGATTTGAATGAAATATATCTTGAATTACTATGTCAGTTTTTTTTTTAAAAAAGAGCAACCTAGCGATATTATCCATCTTAAATGTAGAATTTTTTTTTAAAAAGTCATACAAATTACTTTTTTCTGCCTAAATAGTATTTTACAATCCTTTCAGTTTGGGAATAGTTTGGGAATATTCCTAGTTCCTAAAGGTATTGAACATACCAGACTTAATGCACCTAGTTTCAAAACAATGGGATAATGATACAATCTCTCCAAATGCTGCTGAACTGAATTCCCACTTGATTTAGCCAGAATGGCAATTGATGTTTTTATAGTCCATGAATATAAGGAAAAACAAACTTTAAAAATAGACAACCCATGACCTATTGGGTCACTATTTCAGAGATAATTCCTTACTTAAACAGAGAAACAGAATGATCTGAATGATCAGGCGGACAAAAAAGCAGTGGGAGTGGAACAGCTTCCAACTTCCTGACAGCTTCCCCATTGAGTTTCCTTGTGAGGTGACCATGACTGGTGCAACAGTGTGGCAACACTGGAGCAGCCGCACCTTTGCCAAATTTCAATCCCGCAGGAGTCCTACATCCCATTAGATTTTGGGTGCATTTTTTAAGGCAGCCCATTTGAGGTGCATTGATTCAAAAATGATTGCTCTATGATGCATTGCTTTGCCTAATTGGAGGTTACAAACAGTTTTAGTTTATAGATAATGAGAACTAAAGTTCTGTATTGTATCTATTTCCTTTTATACCAATGTTGATGACAATATTATTTGAGTCCACAGGTATTATTCAGCTAACTCTTTTATTTTTTCTAATTGAATTAATTACTCCTACAGAGTTAAATCAGCTTATGGTATGATTAGGTTACTCTGATTTTTCCTATCACATTTTATTTTCATTTTTGGTTTGTATTTGTTCAGAGAAACTAAAACAAACAAACAGGAAAGGATAATAATAAGGGACAAAGTATTAGAGATATAAATTTCTGATACCCTTTCTGTAATCCAGTTATTTTAAAACCTGTAATCCTTTTTTATTTTGATTTGATTCATATATAGTTGGGCTTACCTGAAAGGCAATTTTATAACACTTCATCCTTAAGAAATGAACATATTTATTAGAATATTTTGGATAAGCTGGTATAATGCTGATCATTTACCCTGGGAAACTGATTGACATTGCTTATGATATATATTGAATTATAGAACAAAAATAATTTTGTTGTTTGATCCTGCAAAGATCAATTTCAGATTCTCTGGTTTTATTTTTTTCTGCAATATTTGTTGTGGATACAAATTTTGATATCTTTAGTGTAATTATAGTTCTGACTGTGGTTTATTTTTTCATTTTTTATTTTCCATTCTATTTTCTGTTTGAAAAATAGCTTTTTAGAGTGTACATATATCCAACAATGAAAGTGATTTGGTTCTATCTGTCTAATAATTTTAAACAGCACATCTTTGTCAAATTATTGCTCTTTATTTGCTTTAAGTGGTTGTGTTTAAAGAGTCCAACAACACATAAAGGCATTTTGAAGTGAGTCTTTTTATTATAAAGCAAGAATAAGAATTTCACATACTTTAAAATCAACACTTCATGCAAAAAGACAACTCTGTATAAAATGAAACTCACAGGGTGTGTTTAAGGAAATACACTTTACCTTAAATCAAGGTAAAGAATTTCTAGGGTTTCAAAGTATATTCGTGTAAGTTTTGAATGTGAAAGAACATAAAAATATTGCAAAGAATTACATGGTTGAACTATGTTGACCTGAGGAGACAAGCAGTAATAAACTTAGTTCTGACCAAAATTTATTGACCTAATTGTTAGTATCTGACATTAGGATAGGATAGGATAGGATAAGATAGGATAAGATAGACTAAGATAGACTAAGATAGCATAGCATAGCATAGCATAGCATGAATCAATATGAAAATAGTACTGGGCGCAGTTAGAAATTCCACAAAATTGTTACTTTGACTCAGATACACCCACATACTGGATGGGGAACAAAACATTGGATGGTGCCACTTATTATGTACAGAACAGTTCAAGAATACCATATTGAAAAGACTGCATCTTGGAATGGGAGAGGTTAATGAAGAACCGGCCCTCTTTAAGATTACTGCTTGAGAGAATGATAATAAAAAAGAACATCTCCTTTCTATTCTACCACAAAACAATACTGCACTTAGTTTCTGGGCAAATAGCCAACAGCAGCACTGAGCTTTTAGCATTGTAACACATAGCAAGGTAATGACTTAGGATCGTGGAATAAGAGAACAAAATTAATATTTCTCCCAAAATCTTCCTCAGCAACTCTGTAATCCAAACAGCATTGCTGAATTTTGAAACAATAGCAATGTGTGTGTCATACACATTGGATAAATGGACGGACAGAGGGACAAACAGACAGACAGCTTGATAGTATGGCGGAAGCCCAGGAAGCAACTATAGTTCTTTTGCAAAAAGGAATAAATCGGATATGGAGCTCAACTAAAGTTGATATTTATGGATTATAGATAAGGAATGGGATATTAGAAGAAGATAGATTTGTTTGCAACCTTTGTTTATATTTGTGATGCAGGTTGCAAGTTACTTTTTTATATATATATTTTCATACACCACATTTATGTTGGTTGCAGGATCCTTCAATCACATTATTATGATTTGTAACCTTCCCAGCTGGCTTCCAATAAGCAAACTCAATAAGGGAAATCAGATTTGTTTATAACACTATGATTCACTTAAGTAACTGCAGTAAACAATGACAGGAAAATTAGGTCTGGTCATGTGATGACTCACATGGTAACTGCATCACTCAGTGACTGAAATTCTGGTCCTAATTGTGGACATAAGGACTGACTGTATGGCTAATAATTTCTGTAATAGAGAATTATGGGGAAATGAGGCAAAGCTGATTTGTAGGATCAGTGTGGGCAATATTTTTAGGGGTGGATGAGTCTGCAATGGAGGAAAGAAGTAATAGCTTGGTCTGCTCTTTTGGATGAGAGTACTAATGCATTAGATTTTCAGAGCTTACAGAAAAGAAAGGAGGAATCAAGTGAAGAAATGAGTGGGTTGCAAATCAGTACCATCCTGGTCTTTGCTTTGTCATTTCTAGAATATGTTGGCCTCTAGCAAGTGCTACATTAATCAAATTGGCTCAACCTTGAGCCAGAAAGCAATTAGGCTGTCATAAGGAAATTGACCTCATTTCCTGAGAAATGCTCTTAGTCAAAATGCTGAAGTGCTTAGACACTGGTTTTATCCTTTGAAGATGGTGTTGTTAGGCCATATTTCAATCTTCGTCTGCTGAAGGGCTTGTATATATTTTAGCTTTACTATTAAAGCTAGTGGCGTGAAGCTAATTGAACTATTTCCTGTTCTGATGGTAGAAAAAAAATACTGCATGTGGGTGACTAACATTTTGGAATACACTGAAATAGAATTGTGGCTAATTCATATATGCAAGAGCTGCAGCCATGTAGTTAGGAAAACTGATATGGCTTCTTTAATGAGTCAAAGATAAATGCTGTGGATATCCCAAAAATCGTTTCCAAAGTGAATTCAAAGCAAACTACAGCCTTATTTTGTTTCTTTAACCATGACGGCCTCCAGATCTGTTGGACGTCAGTTTCAAGAATATCAAGTCAGCACGAAGAGAAAGACTTTTGTTTGAACGATCTTTGAACAATTGTTGTTAGAATTATTGTTAAGCACAGATGATGCATGACTACTAATGAACACATACAAGAACTTTGATAAAAATAAAATAAATCAGTAAAGCCTATAATCACAAAAGAAGACATTGGTATTTTCATTAGTAGCTTGATCTGGAAATGCTTTATATTTGGGTCATTGTGTTTGTCCTAGAGCTGCACATATATTGTGGATCTGTTTTCAAATCCTGCCAGCTTCAGCCAGCAAAGTCAGAGGTCAAAGAAATTATGAACTGTAGTTGGAACAACATAGTTCAGTGCCACTGAGCTAGTCCAATACTATTAATTTTGATGGGCACTTCCTTGTGAGAACTCAGGATTCAGCTTTGGATCTTGATTATTTAAGAAATCAAAACAAGATACAATAGTAATACAATAGTGGGAAGGCACTGAGAAAAAAAAGGAAGAAACGGATCTGTTTATTTATGGTTCAGCCATTCCATTGTCATAATTTTATTAACATTCCATTGTCATAATTTTATGAACAGTCCAGATGGGTCTGGAAATTCTGAGATTTGTAGCTGCAATCCATTTGAAAGGCATAGGAGCGGAATAATGAAATGGATTGCCCCATTTATAACTAATTATATTATGTAGAGGCACAGCTGTATTTTTTTTAGTACTATAAGAACAAAACCAGGTAATTTCAGACTCCTACACATTTTCCTCTTTTGTTCAGACATGATTCATCAAACAGATTTTAATTTGTCATTATTATTATTTTAATTTATCATATCTACATTTTGTTTTAGGTTTGTTACATATTTATCTAGACTTTTTGTGGTTTTAGTAATTAGTGATTTTGTTCTTGCGAAATAGTAATTTCTTGGTAAAAAGGATGTGGGAGAAAAGATCTTGTTTATATTGGTTCTTTAATATTGAATGGAAAAGAAAAAGCAACATTTTCAAAACACATGAACAAAATCTGAACTGTTTTTGATTTAGAAAGTCATATGAGTCCATTCCCCCATGCTTGCATTTATTCATTTATTATTCTTATGTATTCATTTATTAACTTTTATTATTATTATTTATTAACTTATGTAAAACTACTGGCACATGGAAAGGAATTAGGAACTCACTTGTATATTCAAATCATTCTAATCAAATAATTTTGCTAAGCTAAGCCAAATTTTTACAGTAATTACTAAACACACTGATCAATTAAATTAACTAAATCACTGATTTTACTAATCAGATATTCAGTAATTATACTATATGCACTAAACAATCATACTAAGCAATAAAAACAATAAATCAATTGATCATTTGATAAAAAGTTATTATTTTAAAGAAATTTATTTTTTTGAGATAATGAAAGTAATGAAGTAGTATGAGAGTTGGTAAGTAAAGGGCTATTGCTTTGTTTTGTTTTGTTTTGCTTAGCTGTTGCTGATATCTGAGAATAGGTTTATAACCCTTGAAAAACTGGCAGGAGGTCTCTTTTCCTGGGCTGTTTGAAAACAATCAATGAACAAGGGTTTACATTCTCTTGTTTTGTAGATTGAGTTTTTGAGATCATAAAGATAAAGTTGTTGAAAGGGGGATCTCTGGCCCCTTCTTCAGCAGAGACAAACAGAACAATTCACTGGGAGGCAACAGGAAACTTTTTGTTTTGTTTTCCCTTGATGAATGGGATTTCTGGCCCCCTCCTAGTTAAATTCAATACACTTTCAAAGTTTGTTGCTTTCAAGGGAAAGAGAAAGAAAGATAGTCTTGCACTGGCAATTTGAACAGTTTATATTTTTACTATGTGGACTCAGATTTGTATTGAGCATTAGCTCCTGGCTTCAGTATACTTCTGCTTCTATCACAGGAAATAAAATTGCTTCCAATCTTCACAGGAGTTCAGTTATAAAAATACTTCCCTCCTTACTGAAAGTCCAAAGTTACTATCCTTTTAAAGAGGAAGTCAGGATTAGCAATTTGGTGAAGAGGAAAGGAGGGGCAGCAAGGGGGAAGCATGTGAAGTTTGACTTGCATGTCTGTTCCGAGTTTTGTTCATGAAGCTGGGTTCATGTCACCTGCAAAGCCATAATACAGTTTGCTTAACTTAATGTATAAACTAAGGTTATGATTTGTAAATGATTTGACAAATGAAGCATTTGTAAATGCTTCAGTCCAAACAGACAAGGTCTATTTTCCATCTGTAATGCAAGTTTATAAATGTCAGGTGGATTGCTACTATCATATGGAAGTATTATTGAGGGCAGGCCATAGTTGTGCAGAATGATTGTGTAGGGTTAGTGATCTACACGAATTTGCTGCGAGGGTTGCAGCTGTAGCTTACACTCTTTGTGGTTTGGAAAGTCTTTCTGCTGGGATTTACAAAATGTGAATGTAAATATTGTAAATACATAAATGTAAATACATAAATATTTGGCTTGTTCTCAGTTCTTTTTTCTGGCATTCCCTGATGCCAAGCTGATATCTGCACCAAAAAAAGATGCATTGCAGCAGCAGTATGTAATACAAGGAGTGATTGTGCGTATTCTTTACAGTTATCGCCTTTGTATCCTGAGCAAGCTGAATAAAACATTACCTTTTTTCTTGGGACCATTTAGTAGGGAGGCCCCCATGTATTTCCCTGTCTCTCAATTTCCCTGTATTCAATCTATAAGAGGTTTATATTGGGACATGATAATGTTATATGAATTTTGCAATGATGTGGCCATCAACACAGTTGTGTTCATTTTGTGGGGTCTCCCTTGTACTGTTGAGCCAATCGTCTTTGGACTCAGGTACAGCGCAGCTCACATTGAAAACTTTTGTGAAGTATGAGTATTCTTGTTCTTATCCAATGCCCTCCTTTCTCTAGAAGATTTCACAGGCACTCTTTTTAGAAACACTGATCTTAATCCATCAAGTCAATTTCACATGCCATCTAAAAATCAAAACAGAATTATAGTACCAAGACTGATCTTTTCTGTTTACATAAACAGTCTTATATAGCATATTCTTGCCTCATTTGACTGGCCAGCCTCTGGGGGTTAAGTGCAGTGGTGGGGTTCTGCCGGTTCGCACTACTTCGGGAGAACCAGTTGTGAACTGTCTGAGCAGTTTGGTGAACTGGTTGTTGGAAGAAATCATTGGGACAGAGAACTGGTTGTTAAATTATTTTAATCCCACCACTAGTTAAGTGAGCCATTATTTCCTCCTTCAACAGACAGATACAGACAGGATCTACCCTACATCCTGCAATCATGGGTTGAGCACCTGTTCATAAAATTGTGGCGTCATGCCATCATTACAGCTTTTTTTGGAAATTACAGCCAGATTCAAGACTTGACAGCCTCTCAGCTTTCACTTCAATTCCAACTGTCGTGATAGAATAGAATAGAACAGAATAGCTTTATTGGCCAAGTGTGATTGGACACACAAGGAATTTGTCTTGGTGTAAATACTCTCAGTATACATAAAAGAAAAGATAGATTTGTTAGGAATCAAGAATCATAATGTACAACACTTAATGATAATCATAGGGTGCAATTAACAATCAAATTATACTAGGAAACAGTCAATATAAATCATAAGGATACAAGCAACAAAGTTACAGTCCTACAATCACAAGTGGGAGGGGATAGGTGATAAGGAGTGATGGGAAGATTTACGGTAATAGTCGTGCAGACTTTGTAATAGTTGAACACGGTTGAGGGAATTACTTGTTTAGCAGAGATGGCTTTCGGGAAAAACTGTTCTTGTGTCTAATTGTTCTGGTGTGCAGTGCTCTATAGCGTCATTTTGAGGGAAGGAGTTGAAACAGTTTATGTCCAGGATGTGAGGGGTCTGTAAATATTTTCACAGTCCTCTTTTTGACTGGTGCAGAATACAGGTCCTCGACTGAAGGCAGGTGGGTAGTAATTGTTTTTTCTGCAGTCCTAATTATACTCTGAACTTTGTGTCTGTCCTGTTGGGTTGCAGAACCAAACCAGACAGTTATAGAGGTGCAGATGATAGACTTAATAATGTCTCTGTAGAACTGTATCAGCAGCTCCTTGGGCAGTTTGAGCTTTCTGAGTTGGCACAGAAAGAACATTCTTTGTTGTGCTTTTTTGATAATGTGCTTGATGTTAGGTGTCCATTTTAGGTCTTGTAATATGATAGAAGCTAGAAATTTGAAGGTCTCTACTGTTGATACTGTGTTGTCTAGTATCGTAAAAAGTGGTAGTATGGGAGGGTTTCTTCTAAAGTCTACCACCATTTCTACGGTTTTGAGTGTGTTCAGTTCCAGATTGTTCCGGTGACACCACGAGGCAAGTTGTATAACCTCCTGTCTGTATGCAGATTCATCGTTGTCTCAAATGAGACCAATGCCTGTTGTGTCATCAGCAAACTTCAGTATTTTAAGAGATAGATTGTTTGAGATGCAGTCATTGGTATACAGGGAGAAGAGAAGTGGAGAAAGCACACAGCCTTGAGGGGGACCTGTGCTAATTGTACAGGTATCAGATGTGATTCTACCTAGCTTCACCTGCTGCTTCCTGCCTGTTAGGAAGCTTATGATCCACTTACAAATGTGTTCAGGTACCGCTAGTTAGTTTAATTTACTTAGAAGAATGTCTGGAATGATGGCAGCTTTCACTTCAATTCCAACTGTCCTGATTTACTTTTTTAAAAATAGCCTGATAAAAGCATATGGCATATCCAGAAAATTATGGTTGCGTAGATATTTTTCACCTTTTCTGTGAAGAGTGGAACAAGGAGATTCTTCTTACTTCTGAAGGTGCTTGTAGCTTAAGTTGCTACTGATTTTCATATTTCCACCAGTCAGCTGTAGGGAGCACTGATTGCCTTCTCAAGTCAACAAGAGTAAAAACAATAACACAGCTGATTTCAAGGCTTTTGGGAGAGATTGAAGCAGTGGAAACAATGCCATCTGCAAGTGCTATTAAGAAAAATGTTTTGAGGAATAGACTGTGTTCCCTTTTCTGTGTAATGGTTTATCAGTGGATAGCTGGGTGCAGATAAAGATAACCTTTTATGTATTAAAAAATATTCATTGTCTGTTTTCTGTCCCTGAATTAACAATACAATAATATTTACTTAAAATACAATCAGCAGTATGAAAAGAATAAGAAAAAACATGAAAGTAACAAGAAGCAAATTGAAAGCTTGTTGAAATAAGAAAACAATTTCTAAAGATAATCTCTAAAGTTTAGGAATAGAATCTGTTAAATGTTCCTAGGAAGGAATTTCTAAAATGGAGTTTTAAGAAAATAGCCAGGTTGCTGGTGAATCTTATATTGTTTGAATTTTGTATTGTATTGTTATCTTTGTCCTGAATGGAATTGAAGGATCATGTGCAATTGCACAGCTTCTTAAATAGCAGTGCACCAAATTAGAAGAACTGCAGTTAGAACAAACTGGAATAATGGGATTAACATAGCCTACATTTTGCACCGACTTTTTTTTTTACTCTTCAAAAGCAGTGTCCAGTATTACAGTAATCAGATTTGAATATGTGTATTAGTGGCTGGATCTGCTTTATCCAGGTAAAGTACAGGTGTAACAGCTGCATGGAAAGAAAACCATCTGGTGGATTTATTTATACTTTACAGGTTCTGTTGCTTTCCATACATATATCGGCATTAAGCATTAATGAACCCTCTCCTAAGATACAGTACATAGGTTGGCCTCCCAGTGAAAAAAAGAAGAATAAAGTTATTTTTATTCATTAAGCAGAATGTCAAACTCAAAACGTACTGTCACATAAAACAAATAAAACACATTCAATTATTTTGCATATAAAAATATTTTTAAAAGGTTCTTCACCTTTGCAACCAACCCAAACTCTGCTAAAATAATATTTCTCATTTGAAAAGTCTGAATTATAAATTTGGGGTGCTGCTAACTACATTTACCCTTGAATGAAGCAAGACAATATAATGTTAGGATACCAGTGAACTGTTTTAAGTTATAATGGATATATAGATACCAGGCTGTTGGTTGAGACATATAAATATGTAAGTAATCTCTTTTATAGCTAGTCCATCACTATGCACTTCCTTTCCCAACATGATATTTTTAGATTTCCTTGCATTTTACCATGGAGTCCAGCAGTTTGAATTTTTTCCTGGAAAAAAAAACATTCTTGTCTCTGTGTCTAATAATCAAGTATTTTTCTGCGTTGAATGCCTTTTTGTTTTTGGCCAACCATTTTTGAGACTTAGTGCTTATAAACAACTCTTTTGAGCACTGACATCCAGATGAATTTGGCCTGTTGTACAACGGAAAATATGTAAGAATGTGATAGACCATTCAGCACCACCATTTTGTTAAAAAAAACCATTTACTCCAGTGGAGGCTAGAAATATGACTAGCAGAATTGGAGTTATTTACAGGGATCCATTTGTAAGATCTTCCGCCAATAATTTGAATAGATTGCATGCCTAATTCAGCTCTGATCACAGAGACTGAAGTGTCTTATCAGTTCCTAAGGCAGGTCTTAAGAAATAGTTCTGTCTTCATACAGGTGGTCCTTGACTTTTAGCCACAATTGAGCCCCAAATTTCCATTGCAAAACACCATTGTTATGTGAGTTTTTGCCTCATTTTATGACCATTTTCACCACAGTTGTTAAGTAAATCGCTGCAGTTCTCATGTTAGTAACCTGGTTGTTAAAATGAACCTGGCTTCTCTGTTGACTTTGTTGTGGCCAACTGGTGGCTGACGGAGCTGGCAGCAGAGTCGGATTGAAGCAAGGAGGTTGGAGGAACCTGGATCAGTCTTGGAGGCTGAGGAGGGCTGAGACGAAGCTCTGCATCAGAGGCAGGGATGGGGCCAGGGCAAGCTTCAGACTCTGACAGCAGTGAAATGGGGAAGTTTCTGGAACTGATTCCCAGCCTGCGCATGCGCAGGGCTACCAGAAGACAAGAACAATTGAGAAAGCGGGGTCGACTCAGGAGCAAGGTCATACCTCGGAGATGATTGGCCCCTCCCATAAGACATAAAAGAGGAGTGAACTGGATGTGAGCTTTTGCAGGAAATAGTTAGTTTGTCTGGTCGATTCAAGCTTTGAAAAGTTCTGTTTGACACTGTGTCAAGTTTGGCCTTGTCCTGAATTTGGCAGTTAGTTCTCTGGCAGCATTCCAAGTGCAATAAGGTGGGTGTTTATAAACATTCCCCTGAAAGATTGTTTATGAAGCCTTGCAGGCTGTGAATGAACGTAATTCACAGCCGCGGAAATAAAAAAGGTTTTTCCGGAACTAAGATTGTGTTTTATGCTTTCTAAGGAAGCCTAGGTCAGAACAGACTTTGCTTGTCAGAAGATTGCAAAGGGCAATCACATGATCACTTTGGTCACATGCACTTACGATACTACAGCTGTCATAAATACATGCCTAGCTTCCTAATTTTGATCAAGTGACCACAGGGAAGCTGCAATAGTTGTAAGCGTAAAAAATGATCATAAGTCACTTTTTTCAGTGTATTGCAACTTTGAACAGTCACTAAATGAATGATTATAAATCAAGGACACCCTGTATGAGTAGGAAGGGTTTTAGTAGGCGCCATAATTCTGCCCTGTAGTTTAGTACAGGCTGTTATTGGCCTTATGTACCTTTAGTACAGTAATCACAATGCCAGGGTGTTTATAGCTGACAATTTTTAATGACATATTAGGACTTGCTTTAGCCTTGGCTATATATAAGATCACCCCTTGGTATGAAAAGGCTTTAACTTGTCTATATATTCAGATCCAAATGTTAATTGCCAAATGCTACCACTTTGGCCTAATAAATTTTCAACATATAAGGTAAAGGTAAAGTTTCCCCTCGCATATACATGCTACTTGTTTCTGGCTCTAGGAGGCAGTGCTCATCTCTGTTACAAAACCAAAGAGCGAGCACTGTCCGAAGACATCTCTGTGGTCATGTGGCTGGCATGACTAAATGCCGAAGGCACGCAGAACACTGTTACCTTCCCACCAAAGTGGTCCCTATTTTTCTACTTGCATTCTTACATGACTATCATTAAGTGTCGTACCTTATGATTCTCAACTCTTGATGAATGTATCTTTTCTTTTATGTACACTGAGAGAATTTGCACCAAGACAAATTCCTTGTGTGTCCAATCACACTTGGCCAATAAACTATTCTATTCTATTCTATTCTATTCTATTCTATTCTATTCTATTCTATTCT
>BLBF01000007.1:69761919-69819999 GCA_015471245.1 Laticauda colubrina
CTATTCTATTCTATTCTATTCTATTCTATTCTATTCTATTCTATTCTTTTGAACTGCTAGTTTGGCAGAAGCTGGGACAAATAATGGGAGCTCACTCCATTACGTGTTGCTAGGGATTCGAACCGCCAAACTGCTGATCTTTCTGATCAACAAGCTCAGCGTCTTATCCACTTATTCACTGCATGCATCGCTTTCCAACATATAGAAAATACAATAACATAGATAGTTTTCAGAGAAGACCTCTCAGGCCAACTTGAGAATACATCACAGTACAATGTCATCAATGTATTAAAAACATAAATAGGAAATCTTGGTCATGTACACTTCAGGGAGAAAAAAAAAGAAATCCTGGCATGTCATTGACAAAGAAATTAAGAAGCATTTGTCCCAAGATGTACCCTTGCCTTATAATTTTTTGTGTTAGGGCACATTTAGTCCTGAATAGACTTTTAGAAAGGTGTTTGCATAAAAGGCCTTAACTAGATATAAGTGTCTAGACTTTATGCTTAGCCAATTTCTTTCAAAGAATCATCTATTGAATCAAATTCTACACTGAAATCAATGAAGGGTTCAAAGAGTTGTTCGCTTTCAGAATCATACTTGGTTATAAGATGATGTGAAAAAATTACCTGTAGTAAAACAGTCAGGTCTGATCCAGTTTGTTCTTTTGCTAATAGCTTTTTCTATATGAACCAGTATTTTACCTTGTTTAGGAGATGTTTAGTATACATCTTGGCCACTAAGTAAATGCAGCTTTTGGGGCCCTGTAGTTTTTTTTTTTTTTGAGGGGCGGTTCTTCCTGGTTGCCTTTTTGTACATTTCATTTGCACTATTTTGACGACTTTCTATCTTCCTAGAATAAGACCAGTGTTGTTCACAAGAAAGAGCAAGTCTGCCAGCAGAGGCTGCCGCCAGAGTTCTGTTGGGAGAAGATTTTCGATAAGTATCTTGTTCAGTTTCAAAGTCTGGATGATATGTTTAATCTCCACTGCAGAAACTGTTGGCTTGTAAATGATTTTTTCCCAAAAGTACAGGTAGTCTCAGTGACCTGCAGCAGGATGATCTCTGGTTGGGATTCAGTAGAGGGAAGATGATTCGACCACTTAGGGTTATATGATAATAATGATGTGATTTGCAGCCAGTAGATCAAGATGGAGCTGTCTTTCTTTGGTGGTAATGTAATGGATCAGTGGTGGATCAACGACACCCACAAAATCAGAAGAAAGAAGGATCGACTGATTACTGCATATGGCACCCTCATATTCCCTTTTTATACTCCTTCTCTATGTCCTCCCTCTCCTTTTTATTCGGCAGGTTTTTGAAATTTGGCTGAGAACCACATGTGGCCATCCTTGGCAAAGTTCCTGATGTCATCCTGTCCCAGAATAAATGGTTAAAGTTCAACATTACTAGTCATGCATTAGGCTTTGTTATCAACTTGTTTTTGATTAGAACCAGTGGGATTAGATTCCTGCACTTCAAACTATTGGGCAACTTATGCTTGATGCTTTTTGATTACAAGCATTTTAAAGTGCTTTCTTTAAAGTGAATCTTTAAAGTGAATCAGGGTCCAGTGCCAGGGTTGAATGCCAATGTATCTGGAGTGCTATTTAAATGCTGGTTTGAGTCCTGTTCTGCTACTCTTCTTGCATGTTTATTTCAAAAGTGCACATCTTTTGAGCTTTCTGATTATTAGAAAGTTGTTAAATTCAATATTAAATTGCTGTAGACTTTGTCCTTTTCTCTCAAACCAAATAGGTTACAAAACAGATAATATTGATTTCTTAAGCAAGCCACATTTTTAACAGAGTTAAAACATTATGCTAAGCCATAATTTAAAAATGGCTGAATTTGCATGTCACAGTAAGCCAAAGGCTGGTTTGTATGAGATGGGAAGGCCAAAAATACCCTCTTGCTTAATGAATATAAAAAAACTTGGCTGATTAAAATAGTATGTCAGTGTTTCTCAACTATGGCAACTTTAAGATGGGGAGACTTCAACTCCCAGAATTCCCAAGCCAGCCATGCTTGTTTTGTTATGATTTAAGAATATGATAGGAACTTGTGTAATGTGTAAAATGTGATTTATATTTTGGCATTTTATATGAACATCGCTAATAATGGTTTATTCAATAATGAATGGTTGAATAATACAGTATATTATTTACTATTATTTACCACATCAAAAGAAAACCAATCATTGTTTTTCATAATTGAAGCATTTTGATCACCCAGGTTGCTTACCATTTTAATTTCCCAGGATATTTTTTTAATCTTTATTTTTTTTTTCCATGTAGTAGTCATATTTCCAAACAGAGTAGTGGCTTGTAACCAAACCAGCCGATGATCTTTTTTTCTAAAAATGCTTCTTGATCAGAGGTGGCATTCTACCGGTTCGCACCTACTCGGGTGAACCAGTAGCAATTATTTGGGTTGGGTCACCGAACCGGTGGTGACCTCTGGCTGGCCACACCCCCAACCCAGTCACCCGGTCGCTCACTTGCGATCACTCTCCTAGCTTTATGTTCCCCACATCCTCTTTCTCCCTAGGGGAAAGGAAGAAAAGCATGGACGCTGCAAGTATCACTTTCCCTGTGTGAGTAAAGTGCCTGGAATGAGAAGGAGTGCGGTCTGTCAGAGGGGGTGGGGGTGAATCGAGCCTTGGAGCACTTTTGCAACGTAAAAGAAATGCATTTTGGAAGCAGGTCCTTTAAAAACTTCTTCAAGGATTCCCCATGAATGCAGTATCGTTTTCCACTTGTGAGTTAAAGTGCTGGAGTGAGAAGAAGTGCGGTCTGACAGAGAGGGTGGGGGAATCCACTCCAGCCTTGGAGAAATTTAAAGGAGCTGCTTCCAAAATGCTTGTCTGTTAAGTGTTCTCTCTGTGTGTGTGTGTGTGTGCATGTGTGTGTGTGTGTATGAGAGAGAGAGAGAGAGAGAGAGAGAGAGAGAGAAAGGGAGAGAAAGAAAAAAAAAAAGGAAGAGAGAGAGACATAAAACTCTTTGCTATTATTTTTAATTGTTCCACTATTTATCATGTGTTAATATTTTATACTGTCCCTACACCAAGAGTGATTTTTCTGCCTTTCTTTTGCCCCAGGCTACCACATATTTTTCAGGGTTTATATACTTTCAATGTCAATAGTCCAGAGTTGAAAGGGACCTTGGAGGTCTTCTAGTCCAACCCCCAGCTCAGGCAAGAAAACTGAGGATGCCAAACTCTGAGTAGAAATCTTGGGAAAGGTGTCAGAATAATATTTAGAAGGGACCTTGGGGTGAACCCTATACGATTTCAGAGAAATGGCTGTCCGGTCTTTTCTGAAAAAACTTCCAGTGATTGAGCACCCAGAACTTCTGGAGACAGGCAGTTCCACTGGTTAACTCTTCTCACTGTCAGGAAGTTTCTCCTTAGTTTTAGGTTGCTTCTCTCTGTTCAGTTTCCATCCATTGCTTCTTGTTTGCCTCCTGGTGCTTTGGAAAATACATTGTCCCTCTTTCTTTGTGGCAGCCCCTTAAAAGCTTGTTGCCTATCACACTCACATGAGTAAAGCATGTGAACTATTTCCTCCTTTCAGTGGTCCATGAAAGTACATCTATAGTGTGCAGATAATAAAGTCAAAAAAGGTGAACAACATTTTTACAGAACTATAGATAAGTTGAGGCTGGGTGACCAGGAATGGCTGGGAGGGGTGGGGCCAGGTGAGGCACCCCTTGATGTGAGTGACATTGAGTTGGTCATGGCTACCCAGTCACATGACCACCAAGCCGTGCCCACCCAATCACATAACCACCAAGCACGCCCACCGAGTCACACAACCACTAAGCCACACCTACCCAGTGACATGACCACCAAGCCATGCCCACCAAATAAGCCATGCCCACAGAACCGGTAGTAAAAAAATTTGAATTCCACCACTGTTCTTGATGTACCTGAGATGAAGTGGTTATTATTAGGCTTGAAACTAATGCTTGGCTTTCTCTTATATTTTTTTTAATTAATAGAATCAGAAAAGAAGTAGACTCAAATAGGGCAAAGAGCATGTTGGGCACTAGAGGAGGTCTTTACTGGTACTGTGGTACCCAAATTGGAGATCTAAGTTGTTGGGCCCTTATAGAGCTAGATAGTTCTTTATCTCCTGAAAAGAGCAAGAAGACTTGAAAAGGGATAAATTATGGTCCAGTTAGCTAGATAGTGATCTAAACCAGGAGTTTTCAAACTTTTTCAAGTTGCAGAATCCGTTAATTAAAAAAAAAAAATCCTGGAAACCTACTCAAGAGGCAAAGCTCTAAAAATAAAAAATTGGTTGTGTTTGAGTGAACTAACCTTATGAGGTTGAAAATCCTTGATCTAAACCAGGAGTCTCCAACCTTGGCAACTTTAAGCCTGGCAGACTTCAATTCCCAGAATTCCCTAGCCATCTGATCCCTGATCTAAACCATAGTTGTACATGTTATTGGACAACAGTTTCATCTAAATATACCCAAGACATAATGATCATAAATTGTGAAATGGTGTTGTTGCAATTACATTTATTATTGAACCATGGATGCTTGCTTTTCAGGCCACATTCTGCCTACTAACTATACATGGTTGTTTCTGAAAAGTTTTAAGCATTCTAAACAAATAATTTTGGTCAGATTTCTTATGTCTCCCAGGAGAATTAAATAAGAGCTGTTAACTTGGCAGCTCTCCAGATAGGGATTTTGCAATGTAAAAGGTTATTCCATGAAATTTGAATGTTTTAAATTTCAGAAGAAATTTCATTATGACAAATAATTAGCATGCCTGAGTGTTTGGAAATAGAGAAATTACAGCCTTGGGGTATTTCAAGGATCAAGGAAATAGGGATTGCTTAACAATATGACATTTTCAATCAGTGTCACCTTCTTGAAATCTGTAATCGTTTAACTTGTGTGTTTGCTAGTCATCTGGTATTAAGTCACTGATCTCAGATCTCTTTAGATCTGTGCATAGTCCTTGACTTACAGCCATTTGTTAGTAACTGTTTGAAGTTACAATGGCACTGAAAATACAGGTAGTATACAACAGCTCATTATGACCAATCAAAGTTACATTGGCACTGAAAAAAGCGACTTGTGATCTTTTTTCACACTTAACGATCATTGCAGCATCCCCATGTTCATCCCCAACATTTTTCAAGCATGGTGGCTCATGTGATTAGTACTGGATTGGAGGTTAGGAAGCCCGTGTTCGAGGCCTGAGTGCTGCCATGGGGTGGGGTGAGCTCCAGTCCTTTGCTCCAGCTCCTACTGGGGACATGAAAGGAACCCCCAATTGGGTATCCTCTAGGCAACGGTGATGTCACTGGTTAATTTTTTCAACCCAGAAGTGTCTTGGTGCTTCTGACATGAGTATGATGCAATTAACCAAACTTGATAGCATAATTAGTGCAAACTCATCAGTGTAGAACTTCTAGTGCAAGCTTGGAGATCACTAAGGTCCATATTTTTAAATGTGAAAATACCTTTCCTGTTAAAAAGAAGCAAAGTGTACTATGAATTATCCCTTATTGATTAGTTATTGGAACAAAGTTATTCTTATAACAGTATGTTCCCTTTACAGTTGATTTAGGTCAGTGATGGCGAACCTTTTTGGCACTGAGTGCCCAAACTGGAACGTGCAAGCATGTGTGCTTGCCAGAGCGCCAGAAAACCGAAGACCAGCTGGCCAGTGCACGCATGCCTGTTTTTTTGCCCATTTTTCAGGCCATTTCTGGCTGTTTTTTACCCCAAAACAGTCCGAAAAAGGCCTGGAAATGAAAAACAGCCTATTTTCGGGCCATTTTTCAGGCCGTTTTCTGGGCTCTGCTGCCCATGAACACCAGCTGGCTGGTGTGCTGGAAACCAAAAGAGCAGCTGGCAGTGGTGCGCGTGCCATAGGTTCACCACCACAGATTTAGGTTGATTTAGAATGATGTTAATATGGTTCCATGTTATTTTTTTGTAGTAATGTCAATCTGAGTTCATGCTGGTGAGAAAAATGTCATGTATTAGTTTTTAAAATTAAAAATGAAGAAGAAAAATATTAAAAGAACATAAAATTGTGTGATCCTTGATGCTCTCTGACTCTGATTTTTTTTTCCTTGCATACATTTCATTACCAAACTACAGTAGGTAACATCATCAGTGTAGAATCCTTAGTGCAGAATCATCAGTGCAGAACATAAAACCTAGAGCATAAAACTGATTTATGTTCATATATGAATAGTGCACAATTCATTGACTTTGGATTTACCCATCAAAATGTCTTGCAAAAAAAAAAAATGTCTGCAAAAAAGTATGCTCCGTTGGGTTCAGTTCGGTGTTTTTTTTTTTAAGTCCTTGTCTGTCTATTTAAGCTGTTTGTCTCCTTGGCTTTTTCTTACTTTAAAGATAAATTACTTCAAATGTAACTTTGAGAAATAGCAGCATCCTTGTCTGTTCCCAAAGTAGTTGTCTAATAAACTCTCCACAAGGTGTCCAGGCTGCGCTTACTCCTTGACTTCTAGCAGTTAGCCTAGCAGTTTTTCTTGAGCATCCAGTCTTAATTAGATGGCTGTTTTGCCTGGAGAAAGAATGCAGTCAGTTCTGTTGTACTCTTGATTGTTGCTGGTCACTGAGTATTTCCCTGCTCCCTTCATTTGAGACAACTAGTCTATCATAATAATAACAGATTTGTTTGCTTGAAACTGATGTGTCTTTGCTGATTGGAGAAAAGGGCCATAAGAATAAAGGCCGTTCATACAGTCAAGTCACTAAATTTGCAGAATCCTCAGATCCCCCATGTGTAACTGAAAAACAACAAGAAACTTCATAAGTATTGTATTGACAACCCCATGACTAATGTTTTTGGTAGCAAAATGAAAATACATTGCAACCATCAACAAAAGAAATGCCATTGCTTGAATATACCGTACCTACTTGTGAGATTACTGCTTTGTTCTTCAGCTACATATGTGAGATTTGGGATAGTAATCAGCTGTACCACAATTTTCAGAAAGTTAAGTTTTATTTGAAAAGGGGAAAAAAAAGGAGTTGTTGTTTTTTTAAAGTATATCTGCTTTGGAAATAATAATCTGACCTTACTGAGTCTTCTATTCTGTTTTAATTGTTTCTATTTTTATGCCAGTCTTGCAGCTTCCAGATGTCAGTCAAATCTCCAAACCTGTTTTTTTGGGTACTATCAGGAATCTGCTCTGATGGTGGTCAAGGAAATAAAACTCGCTTTTCATTTTTTTATTTTTATAAGGCAATTTAGTGTTTTGTGGAATCATAGTTGGTCTAATGAAGATACTACCTTAAAAGAGATTCTAGGCTTAGACAACCTTGAACTACGCTGACTAAGATTGGACTTAAGCATAAAACATAAAATCATATGTTACAACGTCTTACCAGTTAATGAATATTTCAGCTTTAACTGCAACAACACAAGAGCACAACAGACATAAACTTAATGTAAACTATCCAAACTCGATTGCAGGAAGTACAATTTCAGCAATAGAGTGGTCATTGTCTGGAACTCACTACCTGATTCTGTTGTCACCTGCTCAAACCCCCACTCCTTTACCCTCAAACTAATCTCTGTTGACCTCACCCCATTCCTAAGAGGTCTGTAAGAGGCATGCATAAGTGCACAATCGTACCTACCATCCCTGTCCTGTTATCCCCAATTATTAGTTCCTATTTCTTGTATTTAAACTTATGTTTATTCTTGTTTCTGTTGTATTGTAAGCTTTTGACAAATAAATAAATAAAATAAAATAAATTTTGGATCCTTCTTGGTACCCTTTGCTTTCCTTCCAGGCAAACTTTTGCTTTTTCAGAATGAAGGTAGCTAAAGTTGATACAGGTAGTCTTCAACTTACGAGCACCTTTGAGCTGAAAATTTCTGTTGCTAAGTGAGACATTGGTTAAGTGAGTTCTGCCCCATTTTACAACCTTTCTTGTCACAGTTGTTAAGTGAATCACTGCAGTTGATAAGTTAGTAACTTGGTTGTGAACTAAATCTGGCTTCCCCATTGACTTTGCTTGTCAGAAGGTCATACAAGGGGACCGCATGACCTTGTGACATAAGTCACATTTTTCAGTGCTGTTGTGACTTTGAACAGTCACGAAATGAACTGTTGTAAGTTGAGAACTATCTGTATTGCCACTCTATCCTGGTTCAGCTTAATTTTTTTTCTTTTTAATTTAGTGTGCTTATGATTGGAAACACAAGGGGTCCAGCTGGAAGAGCAGACCTTTTCCATTATAACTGTTCATTTTGGGGGTAGGGAGACAAGCGTCAAAATACAATCGGCAAGTAGAAACATCAAAATCCCACAACTCTTTGGGAGCATTTCTTCTTTCCAGATTTCTTATGCAACTCATCAGGCAAATAGATAATACTATATGAATTTAATGACTAAACTCCAACATGTTCCTGAGAATTATTAGCTGTAGAGTATTTAATAAATTGTCAAGATAAAGGAGATTCAAGAGTAACTGTGCTGTGCATTCAGGTAATTTCTGAGGGACCTGGAATGAAGTCTTTGTAAAGTACTTTTAATTCATAAGCCCTTCATTTGATAGCAGATTTCATAGATGCCTTCATAAAAGAAGCTCCTATGTATCTCTTGGGCTTAGAAGGAGCAGAGATAGAACATTTATTTCCGTACAATAAACTGAGCCCTGGCAGTTGTTTTTCTTCCATTTTTTTTCTTTTTGTTTTGGGCACAATAAGTTCTTTGACATGTGACTGGCTTTTTCCCAGGTTAAAATGTACTTGCTGTGAGACTGTGTACTGTAACTTCGCAAATAAATCAGATGTTGCCAACAGATTAGTTTATGGACTTTTTTCTTTTTTCTCCCTTAATGCAGGGACTCTGCCTGGAGATGAGGCACTAACTGGAAGCCTTTGCCCCTTTTGCTGGTACCTTTTTTACTGGTTGCTATGGAGACCAAGGAAGAAAAAAAAGAACGAAAGCAAAGCTACTTTGCCCGGTAAGGATTGTTTCAGTTTCTTAAGTATGAATGCTTATTTCCCCCCTCTTCTGCTTTACCTATCATGATGTTCAGACTTGGTTTGCTGGAAAAAGTGTCATGCTGGGTTTTGTCTGTGATACCTTATGTTTGTATAATATAAAGCACATTGAAATTTCTTTCCTTTCATATATATGCTTTATTGGGGCATCCCATTGAAAGTAGAATCAAGTTGCTCCAAATTTATTTGATTTTAATAGCAGTGTAATGGATTCAAAACTGCATTATTAGCTTATTCTATTACTTAGCTGAAATAAGTTCCATTGGGTTTATTGAGGTATATTCTCAGATAAGAAGGTATGTTATTTCTGTCCAATAATGCAAAGCACAGGTCATCTGTACAAAATTGGGCAACACACAAAGCAAATTATTGTTTAGTTCCCAAAGCCTTTATCAGTGCTTAATATGATTTTGCAAGAGATTTACATCTGTTTTATAAACAGAAATGGTCACGCTTGAAGTCAAATGTTTTAATCCTATAAATTCTATTTTAGAATTAATAACTCAGACACTCCATTATTACATTGTTTTTATTATTATTGTCCATATGAAACACCCAGAAACTAAAATAACTATGAATAATTTTTGATAAGATTTAGAATATTAATAGAATATTAATTTGTTTCATTAGAGATACAGCATTTATTAGGCAAAGCCTCTATTATTCACATCAGTGGGTGAAATATTTTATTAAAACATTTGTTTCCATGTCATTATGCTTATTGTGTTTTGGTTAAATATGCTTGGGACTATGCTGCTGTGTGCCCATAAATACGATTTGGTGTTTACCCAAATTTCCAAAAATTTCCAAAAACCAGTTTGGAAGAAATATGACTGCTCTTTTGTAATTCATGAACAATGAATTTTGGTGTTAATTTTTTTCTCCAGAAATGCCCCAAAATGACATTGAACAATTTGGCACATTAAAGTATATTTACATTTAAATATGATTAAGGACAAAATGATAGTGTTTGAAGAATATCCTTCACAGATAGCTCTGACAACTATAGTTTGTTCTCCAATCTCAATAATAAGTATTTGTTTTTCCCTTTAAAGAGATAGGTTTTTTCCAGTTGTTTTTAGCATCAGTAGTGTGAGGTGGAAGCAGATAAAAAACCACCAAAAGATTTGTTGATCCAAGGAAAACAAGGTTTTATTCACGTGTCTGCAGAGACGGGTTCCCTCAGGCATTGAAGGAACCCAGAGCAAAATTCAGGCATCATTTTTATACCCTAACTGTCCGCCCCCTCGTACGAGGGCTTGGCTCACATTCTTTCTGTTTTCAAATTGACACATATATTTCGAAGGTTTATGCTGGCTCCCTATCTAGCAAAAGCAGTTACACGGTTTCTGACATCGCAGCACTTTATTACAGTTCCCCATTGTTCTAGCCTTATCTTGTTTTTTCTCTTGTGCACAAACTGGAACACTTTCTTATTTAGCAGAGCTACTGAGTTTGAGACACACTTCCTTATTCAATTCAATGGGCCATCCAACATGACTTCGGTTCTGCTCACAGTAGGGAAGAAAGGCAGTGGAGATCTGTACCATCTTCAGGTTAAATGTCACATATTTTTACAGAATATTTAATTGCAGGATATTAGTAGAAACAAGGGAAATCTGTGATTAATGTTGCTGAAAGAATATAGTGGCATTGCATGTAAAAAACACAAAACAATGTTGAATGGGAAACATTGAATGGGAACAAAAGAGAAGAACATTAAAAAATTATCCTAGAAAAATTTAAAGTACCTCATAGATGTAGCAGGAGCTTTAGATCTTATACTGGGTGGTAAATTGTAGACTCCATATTTCTTCTATCCCTCATTATGGTTGCAAGCAAATATGAATAAACAATTAAGATGGGAGAACTAATGACTTTCTTTTCATACATTTGTCCTGGATGCCAAAGTTTACTTTACCTCCACAATTGGAAGTTCCTACAGATTTTATCTCTGTTATCCAGGTTTCTGGGACCAGATTGGGCATATTTAGAATGTCCTTACATAAATCTGTATTTGTTCTATTTTTTTAATGTTTTATTGCATGACATTAATTTCTGTCCCACCACAAAATTAAAGACTTTTGGTAGCAAATAACAACAGTTTAAAAAGTCTCGAGTGTATGATATAGGTGCTGAAAACATGGTTCTGCCAGTGGGCCTGGGGAACCCAGAGAAGGAAGGAGCCCATTAAATGGCTCGTATAAATATGCACTGTTGCCGAGATGTGGGTGGGGGTATTGTTTTATTGTTTTATTCTTATTTTTCATTCTTATCTTGTTATGATGGTTTTATATTTGTGTGAGCTGCCTTGAGTTGCCATGGCGAGTAGGTGGGAATAAATAGATAAATAGATAAATAAACAAATATGCTTAAGAACATCCATTATACTCATGATCATAATGATACACAATAATATAAGAGCCAGTTTAGTGTAGTGTAGTATAGTGGTTAAGGTGCTGGCCTAGAAATAAGAAGAGTTCTTACCCTGATCCTGCATTAGTCATGAAAGCTGGCTGGATGACTTTGGGCCAGCTATGTTCTTTCAGTCCAACCTACCTCAAATGGTTGTTGCTGTGGGGCAAAAAGGAGGAAGAAGTTTTTTTTATGTCCACTCCCTTGAGTTATTTATAAAATAATAATAAAGGGAGGATAACAATAAATACAATTCAGAATAAAGTCAGCCCTAAAAACAACCAGAGCTAATATACAATACATCATTGTGATAATCAAACTAAAAGAAACTGTCTGAATGAACTTTTATCTTTTACATCTTCCAAAATATCATTTATGTTGAGACAAGTCTAATCTCTAAGGAAAGGCTGTTCCATAGCATAGAAGTACTGCTGGAAAACTCTGATTCCACCCCTTGTAGTATTTTGTACTAGTAGAGGGATCATCTATTTATCAGTAACCATATTTTGAATGTTGTGTGCACTTCTGATTATTGATCTTGGAACAAATACTGCAGAACTGGAGTGACTAAGTGCTTCAATAGGTGTTTAGGAACATGTAGGGACATGAGTGCATTCCTCCTAAAAGTTAATAAAAATAGCTGCATCTTTTTCCAATTTTGTATGGGCTGTTTTGGGGATATGTAGAAACAGATGTGGATGTTTTAATGAGTCACAAATAGGTATCCTCATGTATTCTGAAATACTTGTTGCAATGTTAATCCAATACATAATTTTCTTATCCTTGCTATTGTACATTTTTGGAATGAGTGGTTTTGGCATGAGAACCATATGGTAGTGTAGAATCAAAAATAGCCTTTTGATATTATCAAATGTAAGGAAGAAGAATATATACCACTACAACCAAAAGAGACTGTGAGGACCAGTTATGGATAGATTCATCAGCAAGAAGTATGTGTTTGTAATAGTGGATAATTCATCAATATTAAATTGCCATTATTCAACCATTACTTTTATTCCACTGTTCTTTCCTATATGCTAAGTTTGTATTTCTTCCTTTTTTCCTCTAGTTTGAAAAAAAAGAAGCTAGCTAAACAAAATACAGATGTGCCACCTCCAAACACCTGTGGAACTCACACCTGTAAAACTCAGACTGGAAAAAGTGATGGGAGCAAAATCATTTTAGAACAGACAAACAGTTCTCAGGAAAACTACAAGCATTCTGCAGAAAAGGAGGATTATGAGAAGAAAAAGAAAAAGAGCAGTCAACCAAAGGATATTAGGCGAACCGATCTTAAAAGATTCTACAGCATTGGTGAGTTCATCCACACCAATGCTTTGCCATGATTTCTCTGTCTCAAAAGTGGCAGGAAATTGACCTGATATTAATTGAGCTGACCCTCAGGGTGACTCTAATGCATCTCTAAAAGAGGGATATGCCACACTTGGTTTTTCGTAAGAATACTTTGTTATTTGTAAGAATAATGATTGGCATTTTAAATGGCTAAAATTCAGATGTCAACAATTCTGGAAAAAGCCAATCCAACTGCCATAAAGAATGATTTGTAATGTCCAAATGTTTTTTTCCTGCTTTTTTTTCTCCAATCGCTGGTCTATCTAATGACTACTAGATGGCAGCAAAGTCTCAGCCTCTTTCCCTCCCTTCTACCACATGGTCACCTGGTTTTGTGCACCCCAGATGCAACTATCTCATACATTTGTCTAATTCTGAAAGGGAAATAAAAGATGACTCTATCTTATAGCCAGGCATCACAAGGACAATTAGAAAGAGCTGAGATGTTTGGAAAAGTTTCAAAACAATAAATTAGGTGATGTAATTTGAGATTAGATTTATATAGCATATTGCTAGCATAATTATTGCTAGCATATTGCTTAGCATATATGCTGCAGCATTACCACTTGACCCTTCAAAAGGGCATTGTGTCTGGGATACAAACATGTTAAATATGATAATACAGATGATGAAATTTCTGCATAACTAAGTGGCTGACAGAAAAATAGTAAATTTGTAAATTCTATTTTTGTATTTCATTTTTTAAAAATCTCTTTACTTTTGCAAATTAAAGCAGCACAGGTTGGAACAGAGAAACATGTATTATTGCGTGGTATCTTAGATTAGCTGTTGATTGATAAATATTTCAATTTTACCCCTAGTTGGTTTCTTATCAGATGCACAGACCTTCCGCATGGACTGGATGAGTATAGAAATCATATATAGAAGAAGTAGAAATTGATAGATAGAAATTAATTGATTGAAATTGAATCTAGATAAGTCGAAAGGTTTGGTAGTATCTAAGGAGGCATTTCTTTTCTCAGACAGATGTCTTCTTCTCAAGTCTGCACTTTATGAATTCTGTCCCTGAGTGTTTAAGTCACTATGGGTGCTAGGCATGTTGCTTTTGTCTGTGAATAATTTTTGCATCTTTTCTTGATGAGAGCTATTCTGGCTACTGCTACCCAGATATTGTAATCTCCCAGCTAAATTATTGTAATGAGACCTATAAGGGTATGGTCTTAAAGCCTATCTAAAAACTGCAGGATGTTTAAAGTGTAGCAACCAGCGTCTACAATAGTTGTATATGACATCTGGTTAAATTGCACTGGCACCAGTTGCCTTCCAAGCCAAATTCTGTCAAAAGCTTTTTTGTCTCAAAAATGATCATAATTGTTTTCCAGAATAATATCAAATTGTTGCATCCTTTCTTTTGCTGTGGAAACAAGTTTCCTTTATGCATAGAAATAATCATTATTTTATCCTGTTCCTTATGCAATTGATAGATCAGCAATTTATCTGATTTATTGCTTTTTTCAAAGTATGTTTGGTAAATTCAACTTCCTGTGGATCTTGTTTATATCCAGGAAATGTAATTGATTTCCTTATTGCTTTATCTTTTATTCTAAATCTGAAATTGAGTTACGTTTGTTAAGCCTGGGTTCCCCAACCAGGGTTAGGTAGACAAGCTAAACAGAATGTGCAGCGTTAGTCAGATAGGCACACAGATAAATGAGTGAGCTAAGCTTATATGTTTATTAACATACAGTAAAAATAACAGATACGCTTGTGTTATCAAGAATATATTTTATTCCAGTATAAGTTTATGGCATAGTCAAATAACAGTCCAAATATCATTTACCATGTAGTCAGTCCATTCAGGGGTATTCAGTTAGCAAAGTCCATGTAGAATATCCTATGTCAGTTCACTTACAAAATCAGTCCTTTGTTGTCTCTCCCGTTCGAGCAATGCAGTCTTGATTCCAAGCAGTAATCAGGGATCATCAAAGCCAGAGAGAGAGAGAGCAAGCCGTAGTCTTGCTACTTTTATATTGTTTTCATAACCACTCCTTTAATTGCTATTTCCACAGTTAAAGCTGCAGACACTTTAACATATACTAACTATGATTCATAGTTATTATTTCACCTAAACCAGTTAGGGTAAACAATGTTATCCCTAACAACGTTTATGCATTGATTCGAATTGTTTCAGATTATTCAGTAATGTATCCTTCTGTTTTAGCATGGCTTTATTTCTATTTGATGCAAGTGAGATAAATAACACTTTCACAAATGCTAAAGTAGTAACATATTGTAGATATGGGTATATACATAGAGAGATAGAGATATATAAAGAGAGTTATTTATATACAAATATACAGATACATACTTTAATTGAAAATTATTTACAGAGTTAAAAGCTTCAGAAAAGTAAAGAATATAGAAAAGTTAAAAAGTACAAAAGGAAAGATAAGATAGGAAAGAAAGAAGAAAAAGTGAATGATGGTAGAATTTAGAAAAAGGTAAGAAAGAAAAGGAATATTTAAATAAGTTATTACTGATCTTCTTTGAAGCAGTTACAAACATAATTAATACTGTTTCCACTCTCCCAGATTTGTACATAGGGAGACATTCGATAGAGGTTAAGCTGATTTGGAGAAGCTCTTGAATTCCTAGTAAGAGTACAGTTTAATAGCTATAATAGTATTATAATTGTAAATTATTACTATTGTTCTTCTACCAAGTCTTAATAGTTATTGGATTATGACCTGAATAATTAGGAGTTGCCACTGATTACTAATGAGTTAGAAATTTAATGCATGCCTATTATTGAATTTGTTTTATAAATTCCAACTCTTCTAATTCAAGGAGGTGGTTACTACTGATAAATTTTTGTATGTAGCTCAGGTCCTTTGTGCTTAAAAATGTCTTCATCCATATGTTGTTCCTTAGACTTAGACTTAGAATAACTTTATTGTCACTTTGAATATATATTAATTAGCATACATTACAATGAAATTTTGTCGCATACAGCTCTCAAAGGGTCGCCACCTCCAATATACACACTACATAAACAGGATAAAATAAATAAATAAATACAAAATTATGCATAAGACCTACACTCTGCAAACAACAAACTTTTCTTTCTGCTGTCCAAAATAAACCTGTCTGAGGTTGATTAGGGATAGGGCCTTTTTGGTACTGTAATAGTGCCAGTCAGCTAGAATTTCCTCCTTAGTCTGTCTGCAGAACTTCTTCTTATCCACATTTAAAGAAGAATCAGAATATATTCTGAATACATTCTATTTTCATTCTTTAGCTTTCCCTCCACAGTAGCCATGCCAATTTTGCTTTTAATTGTTCTCCCATGGGCTGTTCAGAGGATCCAGTAATGGGAGGTGCTTCAATCTCTGCATTTGTAGGCTGGGTTTAAATTGTGGAACGGTCCTCCTCCTCAGCATTCCCCAGTTTTAGCTCAGCCTCGTGAGAGATAGGCAATGCTTCTGATTGTTCCTTGACCAAAACAGAAAAGATTATTCCGTGATCAGCAGGTTTGATTGTATTCCAGCCTTCTATTCCAACTTGAATTTTAGCCTGAAGGGTTTGTTTAAGGAAAGCGCCGATTGCGCCACAAAAAAAAATGGCGGGAGGCTTCGGCGCTGCTCCACGCCACCTCTCCACAGCCGTTTTTTTAACCTCTGCCTGTTTGATTGCCACAGCATTTTTTTTGAGAGAGAGAATTGTATTAATTTTTAAAAAACAAACATATGCAAACAAAACACAAAACATATAGAACATAAAACATCATTTGGAAAGCAATTTGATCCCGGGTTACATCTTTTTGTACAGACATAAATTCAAGTTCATGCTTACTTTTAAAAAGCATTCCATATCTTATTTACCATTTGACATTTTCTATATAGCTTCTCCCCTCTTTTCACTCTCTTAATTCTATTTTATTGATTTCATCTCAATTTAAATCATTAAACTAATATCCTTTGCCTGTCCTGTTTCAGCTGTCTATTATCTTTTCTCATGAACACAAAATTTCTTCTGTAATCACTGATTGGAGTATGACGCCTTTATATCTTTCCCCTAAGTTTAACACTTAAAATAATACATAATTTTCATTCGGATTCTGCGTAGTACATTCTAAAGCTACCCTCAATATTTTAAAATAGGAATTTTTTTTTAAACATATAATATAATTAAAACAACAATCCATAGCAATTGAAATTATATCGTTAAAATTGACACTCATTTAAGTCTTAAACTTTTTACACATTCCTTTCCAAATAAGTATCATGCTTCTATGGGAACACTTATAGATTTTGCTTAGTTACTTCCTCCCCATTTCACTTATATTTTAAAATATTATGTAATGACAATGTTCCCATTCCTTTTTAGTTCAATTCTTTCAATTCATATTTCATTTCAATTATTTAAATTTTTTTTGCTAAATTACATTAAATATTTTATCCCATTTTATAATCATATGTTGTTCCAATTTTCTAACATTATTTCAAATACAAATACAACAGTACAGTCTTATGTACCTTTGCAGAATCTCTTTTTCAGTTATATTTTTACCCATTATCTCTAAATAAATCCTGTTTCTTTACATCTTGTTTCAAACCTTTGTAGCTTCTCTTCCCTTCTTTCCTCCCTTGCTTCTCCACTCTACCCTTTTTACCCCCTTGTCTCTTAATCTCCACCCTCTTCTGTATTCCTCTTTTCTGTTGCTTTCTGACGTTGTGTCCACTTTTCACCTTATTTTTCCCTTTTTTGGGTTGTTTTTTTAAGTCTTAAACTCTCCATTCTCTTTCCCCCTTTCCCCTTTCTCCCCCAGATAAAATTGCTTGTTCATTAAAGATGGCTTCTTCATCCCAATCTTCTTGTTCTTGTAGTTTCTTATACATAGAAATCGCCATTTCTAAAAAATGAAAAACAGAGCCAAAAGAGCCCTTCCCTTCTCCTTCCTCTTCTTTATATTTTATAAATTCCATTTTCAGTTCATCCACAAGTAATGCCATTGTAAAAAAAATTTTAAACAACCCAAATGATTTTAATCATTCAAATAAGAATTTCCAAAAGTCCCAAAGTCACCAAGCAATCCAAATACACACAGTCTATGTCATTTAATGCTTTCTTCTTTTTTTTACTTTCTCTTCCTGGGATTGTAATTCAGTTATAATGTTCTAGTTAAAATGTATCTTTTAGAAGTCTTGTTATGATTTTGTTCTAGTCTTTTAAATTCTAAGCAATCTCCTCCAGCCAAATCTTAATCTTAATTCTTATCCTCTTACAGCATAAAAAAAGTTTTTTTCCAGTGTTCAGAAATCTTTATTGTCCCCTTGGCTTTAATTTTCCAGTTGATTACCTGCTGATGCCAAAGCGGGTTTTTCCAATTTCTCATTCATCTGCTGTCACTGTAAGGAAGGAGAGTGAGAAAAAACAAATTTTCCCTTTTCACTTTCATTCAGTGCTTCCAGATCTTCTTAGGGAGCGATGTATCTTTTTCCGAAATTTAAATTCCAGGATATCTTGGATGTTGCTTCTCATCCCGGTCAGCCAGAACTTTCACTATTCTCAGCTTCCTCCTGCACATTCTTTTCCAGATGAAAGCTTCTTTGTGGCAGCCATTTCTGACCACCGCTCTACCGTTTTTGGAAAAGGGAGTTAAGTCAGCTGAGGAGGGGGGTGCGACTCCCCCCGACCCCTGCTAGGTCTCCCCTGTCTTCAGTTATCTCTATGGGGTAGCTATAACCCCGAAGCCGGTTGGCTCAGGGCATTCTAGCAGCAAGTGCAGCAGAAACCGTGCACAATCGCAGATTCCTGCTGCCACCAAGCCTTGCAAACCAGAAGTTCAATTGCCACAGCATTTTTTCGTTCGCTTATTCCATTACCGGCATGAGCCGTTGCTAAAAAAAAACAAACAAACAAACCCAAGTCGTATTGCTCTTCCCCCTTTCCGAACGCCTTATTTGACATGGAAATTTTTGAACTTGTGATATCTTCCACTATCTCCCACCGTTAGCTGAACAGACATCTCCAGACATTTCGTCTACAGGGTGGGAAGTTGCTGCTTTGAGAAGCGTGCGAATGCTTTAATGGCTGGAGGCCATTTTGAACTATCAAAACCTCGTGGCTGCACGCCTGTTTGAAATTTCTGGTGCTGTGTGAGGTAGTTCTGCTCGGAGCAGCAGGTTTCTTTCAACATTCTGGGAACGATTATACCCTCGTCTTGGCTTGTCTGCATTCAAGGATATTTATTACGTTTGAGAATTGTTGGCTCAGCCCTCACAGCCTCATTATCTCAGCAGCACAACAGCAAGCACCCAGGCCTGTGTCAGCCTGTGCAGGGAAGCTGTTGAAGGCCCCTTCAATCATCAAGCCGGGCCTGAGGCGTTCGCAATTTGGCTGTTTTGGCTTTTTTTTACTATATTTTGTGACTCTTTATATTAGTACTTTCAAGAGCAATGATTAAAATAATCATAATATAATAACAATAAGAATAGTAATACATCATCTTGCAGTATAATATTTTAATTTCAATAAAATATTTTACTGAGATACAACTCATTTTACAAAAAAATAAAAAATAAAAAAGGGGGCAAGAAGCTCATTATAAGGGCAACCAGTCTTGACTCAGATCAGGTCCCTGGGCATGCTACCCGCCTTCTCTGTGTCTTATACCAGACATATTGCAATTCCAATTTGAATCAAAATGGCAGATGGTAGCACCACTCAGAAACCATCCTTAAAGGCAAAAGCCAAATCCCACCACAAACCCAGGCAGGCTAATGGGATTTCTAAGGCCTCAAAAAGGGACGCCTTAAGGTGCCACAAAGCCTTAGAAAAGGAGATAGACAAGTGCGCTCAGGAGACGCAGATTGTACCTTACCACTTCCCCTCCTCCAGTCTGTTTCTTCACATCCCCCCCCCCCCCCCCCCCAGATCTCTCCCTATCATCCAGGTGCAGTTTGGCTCCCCAAGGCCAACAGGCCCAAGTGCCTAGGACACTGACCATGCGAATGGCTCCTGAGGCCACATTCACTCCGAAGGCTGCTGGCCTTCGTCAAGGCGATAGTCTCATTGAGGAAGTCCCAGAAAGGATGAAAGCCTGGATGGAGCTGGCAATTCGCCAGGGAATCGCTGTGGGACTTCAACATGCCATCATGGCCAAGCAATACCCTGTGATCACCGATCACGACTTCCAATCGCTGAGGTCATTTCCCAGGTTGGAGCAGTACCACTCCCATGTACCTTTACGGGGGAGAACCCCCTACAAGTGGAGGAGGAGGAGGAAGAGGAGGAAGTGGATCAAATTAACTGAATGGAAGAGTCTGAATTAGGGTCAATTCATGATAGCAAGCCCCTGTCAGATGCAGATCCTTTGGAAAAGGAAATGTCAGAGGATGAAGGTCTTATTCCTGACCAACCTGTTTTTATAGGATTATTCCGGCCACAGCTTTTTAGATATCTCTTGTTAAAGGCAAAAAACATTGCAGGCCTAAACAAGTCGACTACGTGCACCACACCTGATCCTTCAGAGGAGGGACCAGAAGATCTGATCTTCAACCAACCGGCAGAGGTGATCCCGGTTCCGCCTATGTTTTCGGACCTGGTATGGAAGCGGGCCTCTGCAGCGGTGTACACCCCCCCCACACCGGGTATGACAGGAAACATTTCAATTTGGCACCTGAATTCTCAAAAATATTGAATACTCCCGAGGTAGAGTATTTAATGGTGGGGTTAGCGTCCTCTCCCATTTCCAGTGATGAACTGGAGGCATTAAAGCCGGAGGAAAAACGGGCCGAGCTAGCCCTTCGCAGAGCCCACCGGTCTGACGCATGGGCCATCAGAGCAGCCACGGCCGCCTCCTTCTTCACCCGTTTCTCTATCAGATGGCTCCACCTCTTACAGGAACATGTCCCTAACTCTAACCTTAGAGCGCACCAAGATATTGCAAAGCTTATTGCAGTGGTTGAATTCTCAGCGGACGCAACTTATCATGCAGTCAAGTTTTCAGCCAGGGCCATTACTTCACATGTCACAGTGTGTCGCTTGCTATGGTTAAAGCACTGGCAAGCTGACTTCAAACACAAATCCAAGCTGGCCTCACCCCCCTTCGTGGGAGACAGACTCGAAACCCGTAACAAAAAGAAAATTCTTCCTTCCCTTTTTCGGAAGTCAGATCCTAGAAACTCCCAGTCCTTTCAGAGGGAATCCTTTTGACCCTTTTATCAGGGCTCCTTCTCACCCAGATATAAGAGACACCCAGCATTCAGACCAAGGCAGCAGTCAGACAGGTCTGACTCATCGGACAGAAGCAGAAGGGGTGGGCAATCCAAAAGGCCTTTTCGGGGAGCAGGAAATAGGTCCTTTTGGTGTCCAAGATAACTTCCTGGACCCAATCCCCATTGACGGACACCTTAAATTATTCACCGACAAATGGGATTCCTCTACTTCTGATGTTTGGGTCAGAGACACGGTTAGATTCGGCCTGGCGCTGGAGTTTCAATCCGCTTCCCCAGATTTCTTCATGTCATGCCCTCTCTCCAGAGACCCCATTAAACGCAGCCACATGGATTTGGCTATCCAGCATCTGGATATGTGAGCCATCCAACCAGTAGCCTCCAAGCAACGAGGGCGAGGATTATATTCACACCTATATTCGTGGTGCCCAAAAGTTTGGGGGGGGTGTAGAGCGATATTAGACCTGAAGCATCTCAACCGTTTCTTAGTATATCGCAAGTCCAAAATGCATACCCTCCAATCGATATTACTGGGCATCAGGAAAGGGGACATCCTCATGTCCATAGATTTGATGGAGGCATACCTGCACAATGCTATTCGGCCTTCCCACTATAAATTTCTTCCCACTAAATTATTCTGCTATAATAACCACCATTTTGAATATGTGGCTCTCCCTTTCGGTCTAGCTTCTGCCCCCCGGACCTTCACGAAAATTCTCATTCTCACAGCGCTAGCGGCTCATCTCAGAGACATTCCCGTACGATTCCAGTGTTATCTTGATGATATCTTGATTTTATCACCTTCCGTCCATCAAGCAGTCAGGGACACGCAATACACAGTACAAGCCCTACAAGACCAATAAATTGGAAGAAGAGTCATTTATCGCCATCAACTTGGCTAATCCATTTGGCGGCGGTCATAGATACCAAGGAAGGCAATGTTTACCTGTCACCAAATAGACTAAATAGCATCCAGCAGTTAGTGAAGGAGATCAGGGCTATTAAGAGGATGTCCCTAGCTGACCTATCAAAATTGTTAGGCAAAATGATCTCATGTATTTCTATCATACTTTGAGCCCGCTTGCACACTAGATCCCTCCAGTGGTTCCTGCTGCCGTACCAGTGCTCTGGCCGAAGCAACTCTAAACACAAGGTCAGGGTGCCACTGAAGGTTCTCACATCCCTACTCTGGTGGACCAGATCACTCATCAACAGAGGCTGTCTCTTCAAGGAGCCACAAAGACTCACCATCACCACTGATGCCAGTCTGTTCGGATGGGGAGCTCACATGCAATCACTTGCAACCCAAGGCCGCTGGTCCGACATAGAACAGTGCAGCATAAATTGTGTTGTGTGGTACATCTAGCTCTCTGCGGCTTCCTTCCCCAGGTATGCGATCAGCACATACTGACACTGACTGACAACGTAACAGCCAAAGCTCACATAAATAGGGGGGCACACAATTGAAAAAGCTAATGTGGGAAGCAGAGCGTCTGTGTTGTTGGGCGGAGAACAACCACCTTTCCATCAGAGCAGAGTACATTTCGGGTCTGTTCAACAGACAGGCAGACTGGCTGAGCAGGGCCACCATTGATCCATCGGAGTGGCGCCTCTATCCCTCCGTGTTTCAACAAGTGATCAGGACATTTGGTCAGCTGGTGGTGTACCTGTTCGCTTCCCCCCTCAACACTCATCTCCCGAAATTTTTTTCCAGGTAACCATCGCAAGGGGCGGAGAACTTCAACTCCCTCTGCTGTCGTTGGCCCCCAGGGCTCCTGTATGTATTCCCTCCACTGCAACTGGTGTCCAAGATCATCCAGAAATTACTCAACAAGAGGGCAGAACTACTTTTAGTAGCTTCTTACTGGCCCAGACAGCCATGGATTGCAGACTTCCGCAGCCTCTCTGTATCACCCCATTGGAAAATCCCACCAGACAGGATTTCGTTAACTCAGGGGCCCCTTCAACATCTGGACCCTCATTGGTTGCACCTGACCGTCTGGAGGTTGAGCGCAGTGGTTTGAAGAGCGAAAAGTTATCGCCACTATCCTACCTGCCAGACGCCCATCAACAATGCGCATTTACAATGCCACATGGTCTATCTTCTGTAAATGTTGCACCAGGTGTCAAATTGATCCTACATCTCCTCCTGTGGCTCAAATTCTAGAGTTTTTATGAGAGGGACTTGGCAAGGGGCTATCACCCAATACACTGAGAAGACAGGTGGTGGCCTTGGCATCGGTTCTCACCTGCGAAGGCTTAAATTCTCTTTCCCATCACTCACACATATGGTCCTTCCTCTGAGGAGCCACTAAGTTACGTCCTCCAGCGGTGTACGTTATCCCACCTGGGACCTTAACAAGGTCCTTATTGCACTCACTCTAAGGGCCCTTTCGAACCCTTGAAAACATCAACCCTCCAATTCCTAACGGACAAAGTAGTTTTTCTTGTAGTGATCACTTCTGCTCGTTGTGTTTCAGAGATTGCAGCCTTGTCTATCAGACAAGACCTTTGTGTTTTTCATGCCGACAGGGTGGTCCTCCATCCTGATCCCACATTCATACCCAAAGTCAACTCGGTCTTTCATAGGACACAAGAACTGATCCTTCCAAATTTTTGCCCCAGACCATCACAAGCAAGCGGAAATGGCATAGGCTTGATGTGAGATGGACATTACGAATTTACATCAATCATACTGTGCCATTCAGAAAAATGGAGGCCTTATTTGTGTCCTTTCAGCCCAATACTCAGGGAACCAAAGTCTCACCCGCTACGATAGGCCATTGGTTATGGGCTGCAATAGCGAAAGTGTATCAGACTCAATCCCTGGAGGTACCCAGGGGCATTACAGCTCATTCAACAAGGAGTGCTGCTACATCGGCAGCATGGGCCACATAGGCACCAATAACTGAAATTTGTTGAGCTGCAACTTGAATTTCCCCATCGCCATTCATTAGACATTATAAAATTGATGTGTTTGCATCTGCTGAGGCTTTCTTTGGCAGAAGAGTTCTGCAACGGGTTCACAGGGACCAGGAGGAGATTCCAGGCCAGACGGAGTCCCTTGGCAGGCCAAGCTTTGGTATGTCCCATTACTGAATGCTCTGAACAGCTCATAGGAGAAAGAGCATTGGCGCTTACTTGACACGCCCATTCTCTTTGAGCTGTGAAGAGCATCTAGCTCACCATCCTTTTGTTTTTTTCCATCTGGTGGGGTCCTGTTTCGGCCAGTGAATTGTTAGGGCAACAAGAGTGAGGGTCTTTATTTCTCTCATCCTCACCAAAACTGGGGAACACTGAGGAGTCCCGTGGAGGAGGAGGAGCGTTCCACAATTTAAGCCCAGCCTACAAATGCAGAGACTGAAGCACCTCCCATGACTGGATGCTCTTCACAGCTCAACAAGAACGGGTATGTCAGGTAAGTACCAACGCCCTTTTTCCCCATTTGTTTTTCATTTACTTTGTGATTCATTGCTCTAATGTTGTGATTGTTTTGATGCTCGTTCATGGTATTTGTATTATTGGGTGGTTTATTCTTGATATTGATTTTATTTTATTTATTTTTATTTATTTGATTTATTTGATTTGTCAGTCGCTTACAAGATAATAGGTATAAGTATAAACATGAGTAAGAATACAGGAAATAGGTATGAATAAATGGGGACAATAGGACAGGGATGGTATTGTTTATTGGTTTTATTGGCCAATTATCTCCCTAGTCTAACATTGGAGAGCATTTTAAAATATTAAAACAAGGAATTGGCTGTACAGATTTTGACTGGCTGATGCATTATAGGAAGGCACACATTTTAATCATGATCTGTTCACTAATCCAAAATTGTTACACATAAATGGAATTTAGGTTCACCTCTTGGATTAAGCTGCAGACAAATTACTCTGTAGTTTACAATACTATGATGTTGAAGTTTTGCCCCAATATTTCCTTGGTCTTTTGTCCCTTTGGTGAAGAGCTTTGAAGCAATGTAGCAGGCTTCCTGTTTCTATTCCTTTCTTATTTACATCTAAGAAACTGCTACACATCCCAGGAGTAAAGGACATTTGGCTCTTGGCCTCATACCACCTGCTCTCTATTATCTCTGGTAATCTTCTGTTTAATCCTTCTGGATTCAGCTGGGAGGGTCTGGCATCCTGGCTTCCTCCTTCAGTCTTTACATTATAAAACTTGTTTCCCTCTTGCCTTGTTGTGAATGAGCATATGGATAGTGGGATATGCATAGAGGTAAAAATGGACTGATAATGTTCTTGAACTTTTCTGAAATCATTATTTTCCCATATTGTGCTGTAGTCCTCCTCCTCCTCCTCCTCCTCCTCCTCCTCCTCCTCCTCCTCCTCCTCCTCCTCCTCCTCCTCCTCCCCCTCCTCCTCCTCCCCCTCCCCTTCCTCTTCTCCTGTCTCCACAGATTAGCCAATAATTATCTAATTATATAATTAGAAACATACTTTTCTAAGGGAACTACAAATCATTTCAGTCACTTTTATCTTTTTCTACCACCTCACATTTTAATGAAAGTTGTTAATGTCTAAATGTGCTTACAACCACCCTGACACTTTTACACATCCCACTGGTTAGCATTTTCTCCACGTTTTAGTTTAAATTCTTCTCTGAATGAAGTGAGTCAGAAGAGGCACTGTGTTCAATTTTGATCCCTTTTAGAAGAAAGACTTGGATATTTTCATAAATATAACAATGAATTCTGCAGCACCTAAAGCTATCAGAGATACACTGGTGTAACACCTTAATGAAGGAGACTTGGTTTTGAATGGATACACTTTAATGTGATTGTGGCATGTGCAACCATGGACTGGAATCCACTTCATCAGTCATATAATATGGTTGTTACAGGTATCGGTTTTGAGTGTTTGTATATGAATATACACCAAAGTATGTAGAAATAAAATCTCTGTGGGGTAGAAGAAACGTATGGTGACATTGAATGAAAAGCTCATATCTATGCACAATAACAGGAATAAGAGATTCTATAATTTTCTAAATTTTCTTGAGCTACATTAACAATTAGTGCAGGTTTTTGCCGAGTCCTGTGAGATTTTGCACTAATTTAGTACAGAGCAATCTAAAATTAAGAATTAGGCTTGGTTGCATTAATTTTCCAAAGATACCAAAAGTGTAGAACAGCAGGTGGAGGATAAAAACTGATCTTGCAGAAACAGCTGATTGTGATCTTTATTCCAGCTTGCAAACTGTTAGAATGCAGTCCATCCTAGGATAAACAAACATGCAGCATAAGTAAAATTTAGTTTTAACAGTTTACTTTTGTTGCTGCTTGTTGGAGAACTTGGCAGTATTGGGGCACACACATCTGTCCAACAATGAATTAAACTTGAAGAGAGGAACTACTAAAGCATAAGTGCATGTCTCATATTGTTTCTGTTGACATGCAAAATAATAAGATATAATGCAGTAGGGAGATAATATATTTGTCATTTTTTCTTTTTTGGAAATAATTTCTCCAATTTCTTTACTTCTTTATAATTTATTTCTCCAAAATAAAGTTTGGTGTTGTGATAATTTAGAAACCAGCAGACTGTGAACTCTACTCTTGGTGGTTGGTTGACCAGGAAGCTGGGTGGATGTCTTTGGGTAGTCACTCTCTTTCAGCCTAACTCACCTCATCAGGTTTTTTTTTTGGGGGGGGGGTAGGAGGATGAAGGTGTGGTAGATATGTTAACTGCCTCAACTTACTTAGAAAATGAAAAAGGTTGGATAAGAGAACCAGTTTACTTAGTTAAGGCTAGGTCCCACTGGCCGAGGGACGCAAAACGTATGCATAAAGGACACAGTGGACGAGCAAAATTTCGGGGGTGGCTCCATCCGTTGTCATCCGCTCCAAAAAGTGGTGAAAATTTGCATAAACAGAATGGAAAAGAACAGAAAAGAACGGACAGGGGTAGTATGTAGCGAGGATGTTAAGCGGATGTTCATAGGAAGTCTAGCAGATGAAAGCAGATGGAACCGGATGATACATCCGAAGGGGTTCCGGGGGAGAATTACGAAGCAGACGCATAGCGGAAGGAGCGGATGCATAGCGGATGACGCGGATGCATCACGGACCTATAGGATGCCTATAGGAAGCAAAGCGGATGCTGTGCGGATGTATATCGGATGCAAAGCATTCACTGTGCATGCGGGGAGTATGAATTGCGTCAGCTCCACGGATATAAAAAGATGCAGCTCGCACGCAGACAGCATTCAGAGGAAAGATGTGTTGCCACATACATCTTCAAAGAACACCATGGTTCATCAGTCAGGGAAGAAGAGGAAGCCGGTGCCTACTCGTGCCAGCCCTGGCAAGAAGGACAGAACCAGCATCCCACCCCCTGGCACTGACTCTGAAACTACTGGTGCTATTGCTGCTTCTGGTGCTGCTGGTGCTACTGGTGCTGCTGCTGCTGCTGCTGCTGCTGCTGCTGCTGCTGCTGATCCTGCTGTGGTGGACCAGCCCCAAGGCCCTCAAAGCCCTGCTGCTCAAGCCCCTGAAGACCCTGCTGCTGAAGGCCCTGCCAGAGGGAGGAAGAGGCAAGGGAAGGAGAAGGGAGAGAAGAAGCAGTACACCGTTTCTGAGGAGCATGAGGATGAGGTGCTGGAATGGCTGAGGGAGAACGAGTACCTCTGGAGAAAGGGCCATAGACTCTATCGCGACACCAAGAAGAAGCAGGCAGCTTGGAGAGACAAGGCAGAGAGCCTGGGCTACACTTCAGACCTACTCCTTGGATGGTGGAAGCACATGCACACCTGGTATGGCAAGCTACATCTCAAAAAATCCGGGCAGGCCACTGTCAAGCTCACTGACCAGGAGATGTACGTCATGGCCAAGTGCAGTTTCCTGGAGAGTGAGGTCCACCACCGAGGAGCAGCCCCTCTGACACCCCTCCCCCTCAGACAGCCCAGAGACAGCCAGTCCTCTTCCAGCCAGGAGCCAGCTACCCTGTCCAGGCAGGTGTCTTCAGAGGGCCCCATGGCAGAGACCCCCCTGACAGCTGCACTCCCCATGCCGGAGGACTTGGAGGATCCCCTGTCACAAATGGAGGAAGAAGCGGCAGCCACCAGAGACCAACGTACTCCCGCCCCCAGCTCCACAGGATGCCGGCAGAGAGGCAGACTGGAGGGCCAGAGCCACAGTGTGCTGTTGGAGATCAGGGACACAATGAAGACCAGCACAGAACTTCTCTCTCAGCTGGTCCACTTGGACAGAGGATCCTCCAGCCGCCACACTTTCATCACCTATGTGAGCCACACCCTGAGGGATATGCCCGAGGCCCAGTACCAGGTGATGAAGGAGAAGATAACAGCACTTCTGCACAACCCTCAAGGCCCAGCTGAAGCTGCTCCTACCCAGTCCAGGTCTGCTCCTCCACCCCAGGTGATGTCACAGCCCTTCCACAGCTTTCAACAGCCTCTCACCTACCAAGGCTACAACTTCCAGGACTTCCCACAGCAAAAACACCTTCCCAGTCCAGGCCCAGGTTCATTGGACGCCACAGACACCAGTCCTCACCCAGCTGCAGACCAGACAGCCCCACTACACTCCTCCTTCCTCCACCCCACAGCCAAGCCAGTCAATGGACAATCTGTCATCAATCTTGTGCCTGACATCCCAGGTACTTGATGAAGGGCCTCTCAACCTCACGGGATAGAGTCAGCTCTCTGAGAGTTCCTGAACACACCATCCCCTGTTGTACTCTCGGGGCCAAGCACCCCAATGGCGCCTCAGACCAGCACTCAAACCACATTCACCTCCACAGTCCCTGGCTGCTTAACAACTGAGACCATGGACATGCCTCAGAGTGACTGAGAATGCCAGAGACAGAGTTGTTACTTGTTCACTTTATCTTTGCTTAAGACACTTTACTTGGTTCATTTTGCTTTTTTAATAAAGTCATACAGTTTACTTAAGACAGTTAATAAAGTTTATCTTTGCTTGAGACACTTGGTTCATTTTTTTTACTTAATAAAGTGTTGGTGAAAACCTTGAACAAATGGTTAAGCCTTTGCATGCTTGTGGGATAGATGAGGATCGTTGTGGGATAGAAAAGGATAGTTGTGGGATAGATAAGGATAGTTGTGGGATAGATAAGGATAGTTGTGGGATAGATAAACCTCCAGTGCAAGCATAGTGGGACTGTATGGTCCACCCTCCCAGCTGCCACACATATGGACCTTTGTTATCAATAACAATTTATTCATTGATCAACACATTTCAAAATAAACAAAGCTCTTTTATTAATGCCCTATTCATTGTAGGACCACTCAACATACATGGCACAATCTCATCAGTGTTATGCAACAGCCTCAAGGAAGCATCCATTAATCATCTATCATCCTGTCTTGCCACTCCACTGCTCCAGCTGGGGAGTTGCACCAGTGTCTCAGTAGGTTGCGCTGCTTCTTCCCTTCACATGAAACTCTGTTGGGGCCTTGTACATCCACAGTGTCTATCAGGTTTCGCCCTTGCCTCCATTTACCAGGTTCCATGTCCCCATTCCCTTGTTGACGGTCGACAAGTCTGTTCTGCAACACTGGGTAGCGGGTGCACATGAGATTGTGCAGGATGCAGCAAGCTTCCACGATGCTCCTCACAGTCTCTGGGTGATGCTGCGTGGTGGTGAGAAGTACCTGGAACCTGTTGGCCAGGATGCCAAAGGCGTTCTCCACCACCCGTCTTGCCCTGGGTAGCCTGTAGTTGAAGATCCTCTCTTCACGGGTGAGGTATCTTGAAGTGTAGGGCTTCATGAGGTAAGTTTTGAGGGAGAAGGCGTCATCACCAACGATGAAGTAGGGCACATCTTGTGTGTCATTGGGTAGGGGGTCTGGATCTGGAAAACCCATGATGAGGTTGCGTTCCAGCCCATCCTTGAGATCACTGGCGTTGTATACCTGGCCATCTGAAGCTGACCCGTTGCCTGAAGCATCGATGTACATGAACATCAGCATCAACCATGGCAAAGAGGATGATACTGAAGAAGCCCTTGTAGTTGAAATAAGCGGACCCTGAGTTGGCTGGAGCTTTGCAGGCCACGTGCTTCCCATCTATGGCTCCAACGGTGTGGGGAAAGTTCCACCTCTGATACCACTCTTCTGCAAGTTTCCTCCAGCCTTGTTCAGTGGTGGGGCACTTGAGGAGCTCCTCCATGTATTCTTCGATGATGGCCTACACCACTTCTCTGATCACTTTGCTGATGGTGTTGTGTGGCACCCTCCACGCACGCTGCATGTTTTTGTATGTGGTTCCAGAGGCCAAGTGGTGCAGAGTCAGTGCCCTTTAGTCCAGGGTCCAGGTTGGGATGGAAGTTGGTGCTCGGCTTGGTCAACCTGGGTCTCAGACGCTCTACAAGTTCATCAAACATGGCTGGTGGTATCCTCATGAAGTGATGGAATGCACGAGGGTCTTCATTCTTCAGCTCCACCATCAACTGGTCATACAGTCCAAACTCCATTCTTCTCACGATCCATTCTCGGACCCACACAGCTCTTGGACCTTTCCTTCTTCTCCTTGTGTATAAAAGGTGAACAGTCTGAACAGGTTTTGGTTCTGGTGATGAATGATTTCAGCTACCATACGGACTGTGTCATGATCCATGGTGGAGAACAATGGATGATGTGGAAGAGCAAGACCAAGGGTGAAGAGGTCTGTACATCACGGCTGCTCAATTCATACTGAGATCCAGGTGATTTCCTCCCCCTTTTTATAGGAAATATCGGTTGTCTGCTAGGTGTCCTTGTACATACTCTAGATATACTTCAGACATCCTAAATATCCAAGATACATCCTAGATACAAACATTTTGTCCATTTTAATCCTTTATATACGAGATACATCCACTTACATCCTTTCTATTTCCATGCTACTAATGCTGTGTGGATGTTCCGTGTACCTTTCATTTCCTCCATCTTTCTTTGTTCAACTGCAGTGGATGTGAGTTGCGAGGATGTCCAGAGGATGCCGAGAGGATACAGCGGACGTTTAATGGATGATTATGGACATAGAACGTTTGTTGCCCATATATGTCACGGATGTACATTGTACGTGGCGGAAAGTTCATCTGTTCAAAAAGTTTTGTGCAGCTCAAAACTTCTTGGGCAGATGAAATCTCAGTGGACGGATGCTGGAGAGATAGAGCGTATGAAACACGTATGCAGTGAGTACACAACGGATGCATTGCATTTTCCAATGGATGGCAAGCTTTTTTTAACGTTTTACATCCTCTTTGCATCCGTTGGTGCAATGGGACAGGGGCTTTATAAAGGCATCAGGCTAGAAAACAGGAGACACTTGAGTTCATGTGCTGCCTTAGCCATAAAAGCCATCTGGGCGAGCTTTGACCAGTCACTCTCTCTCAGCTCAATCCATCTCACAGGGTTGTTGTTCTGGGGAAAATAGGAGAAAGAAGGAATATTAAGTATGTTTACTGCCTTGAGTTATTTGTAAAAATAATAAAGGCAGTAAATAAAGTAAATAAATCGATAAAAATCTAATGAACTAAAATATTTAAGTGATTAGTGCTGCTTTTTGTGATTGGAAGAATATCCAAACTTTTACCTGCTTTCAGCTTACAAAAATAAATGTTCAATATACTAGACCTAACTTTAGAGTTCTATAGTTTGAAAGTTGTTGGCTCGTCTTTGTCATAACAATAAAATATCTTTGTTCTGATGCTATTATTCTTGTTTCTTGATTCAGACGAAATGTGGGAAACCATAATTAATTGAAGACTTCCTTTCTGGCTTGCCAGGAAGGGAGGAGCTGGAGAGTGCTGGCTTGGGTGAAAGCTCTTTCATATCTTTTTAAGCTGAGATATTATTTTCCAGACTTCCTTAATAATTGTTCTGATTGCTGCTTAAACAACTTTTTTGTGTGCCTGTTTGGCTGTGGGTTGAAAGCAAAAGAGAACTATTTTAATACTATCCCACTTCACATTAAAGCAGATCTGGGCATTAATCGTCCCTGTATCAAATTGGCCCTTTGACTGTCCCTATCTGGCCCTTTTGAAATTAATTCAAATTAGAAATTAGATTTAAAGAAGTGAGTCTCAGAGGGTGGGAGAAAAAGTGAAGTCTGGTGAAGCACCATGCGCTTCCCACAATGGTTGTGGGAAGGTGAGGAGAAAATGTGCTTTTCTACACCTACTCAGCACTAGCCCCTGGCCTGGAGCAGCCTGAGGGGAGGAGATGGTCATCACATAAGGGGACCCAGGTTCAATCATTCATTGATGACTCAGTCTAAGAGTGGCCTTGTGGGTAGAGCAAAGCCGGGAATTATTTTTTCGGCCTTCCAGTTTCTCATGTGAGAAAATTAATTGCCCATCCCTGGATTACAGATATAGATAATATGAGAATCACTTCTTAATGTGCATGGTAATTCCCAAACGAGTACAGATCTCTGTTGTAAGAATGGCCTGAAGCAAAAATCACCGAGTTATCCTGTTTCTTTGCTATAAGGAAATTAGTCATGTTGCAACTGAGAAAGTAAAGAATGGCACTTATTGTTGTGCCTCCATTCCTTGCATAAATCTTTTCTCTCTACAGCTTCATCTGTCAAAGAAAATAGAGAAGGGATAGATTTACATCCCTTCCCCTTGTCTAAATTTCTCAGATTTGGAGGAAATCAGTCAGTTGATCTTCTGAACAATGAAATTCTGTGTTTATATGGGTTATTTTATTTTTTCAGTGAATGTGGCTTGCTTTGATATGCAGGCCAGGCTTACATGGCAAGAGACTTAACAAGAATCTAGTTGAAAGCAAACTTGTCCTGTTTTGTCCTGCCCTGCCCTGTCCTATTATGATAACATGTGGGTCATCTCCACTTAGATTCACAGTCTAAGACTAGTGGAAACTTAATAATTCAGCCAGCCTGGAGGGCAGAGCTGGCGTCGCGACGATATGGCATGCGATCTTGGAGGTCTGAGATTGCTGCCGATATCTTTGCTCCTGGATGGTCCAATTGGATCTAAACCGTCCCGAAGAGACGGCGAATGTAAAGAGCACATCCTGACGATCCCAGGGATATCGCAAAATCCCTGGTAGATCCAGGAGAAGCTCTTTTTTGCCAGCAGCAAAGAGGCAGCCATTAAAGCTGCTGAAGTTGGGACAGCTCCGAAACGGAAGAGAACAGAAAGAGAGAGTGTGCCAGTTTGATGAGAACTTTTTTTTATATCTTAAGATTTGAAAGGACACCCTAAAGGAAAGAAAGAATTTGTAAAAGTTTTGACAGAAGTGGTTAAGCGGCGATTTTAAACAAGAATGTCAAAGTAATATTTTTTTTTTCATTGCTGGATTTTTTATACATGATCTTATATTTTGAAACTGGACTGATTTCTTTTTTTTTTCTTGTTATTTATTCTTTTCTCCTTTTTGATTTTATAATATTTTAAGCCAGAGATTCCCTTATAGTTATTTTTTGAATACCTTTTTTCTTTTTTAAATTCATTCTTATTATATTTTGCTTGGAAAAGGAGAGGGGGAAAGTGAAAGCTGAAGAAACTTTGTAACACTGCCAACTAGAGGCTTGGAAGTATCCTGCTTGTTTTACCAGACAAAGCTGAGAAAGAACTGAGACTTTGTTTCAAGGACATTGCCTGGTTGATAAGATAGAGGGAAGAGCATTGGAGAGTATTATTGCAGGTGCTCTTCTGAGTTTCTATCAGCAGCTGGAGTCCGGTGTTGAAACTTAGGAAAAGAAAAGGTGATAAGCCTTTGGAGAAGAGAGCTATAATAAGAGCCTTGGACAATTAAACAAAGTGCAGTGTGCTTTCTTTTCATTTTTTCTAAGATGTGCTTACCCCCCCCCCCCCATCAGTTTATTTCTTTATTTTTTTTTCGTAATAGCTATTTGAATTATTGGCTTTCTGGAACTTGTTTACCTTTCATATTGGTTTCTTTATGATTTCTTTTTTATGTATCTTTTTATATTTGAGATCTCTTAATTAGACTAAGGTGTTGAAGAACCTGAAGAATCTTTTTCTTTTCCTTTTTTTTAAAGTCTTTTTTCTCACCTTTTTGCCTTTTTTGGGACTTAACAATTTTTCTTTTTTTTTCCGTGTCTGTTTATGATGTGCTTGTGCCCTTTTTCTTTACTTTTGAATTTTTATTGTTATCTAATTAATCGATTGGATTAAGGTTTACAAGAGCCTGAAAAGTTTTTTTTCCTTATTCCTTTTTAATTATTATTACCAATTAGTTTTTTCTTTTTTTCCATTATTTTTACTTGGAATTGTAATTGGTTATTTCACAATTGGATTAAGGTCTAGAAGAATTTGAAAGATCTTGAATTTCTCAAAATGAGTAGGAAGTTAACAACTCCAGGTTCTTCAACTTCTGCTTCCTCCTCTCCACCATCTGGAGGACAACACTCAATACAGACAATGTAAAAGCAAGAAAAAGAAAAAGTGACCCTGCAGATGATTATGCGAGGAATTCAAAATATTCAAACAAGATCAGAGAATATTGAAAAGAGAATAGAGAACATTGAACAAAGAACAGAGAATATTGAACAGAGAACATTGAACAAAGAACAGGGAAAACCGATGAAAAATTGGAAAGCATCCAACAAATGATGATGAAGTATGATGAGAGAAATTGAAGAAGAAGGTAAACAAAGAGATAAGAAGATTAGAGACATTGATTACAGATTAACTGTGGTTTAATAAGATAAAAGTGGTATGCTGAGTTGGGAGATGGACAGATTAGAATTTTATCTCAGATTTCAAAACATAGAGGAAGAAAAAGGACAAAACCTAGCTGAGATAATGATAGAAATACTGGCTGAAGCTTTGGAACAACTCGAGAGAAGATGATGGATGGAATAGATTAGGTTTATTGAGTCTTTACAAGATATGCAATGAGAAATAGTTTACCAAGAGAAGTTCACATCAGATTTACAAAGAAAGCCATTAAAATGCAAATATTGCAAGTGGCAAGAGAGAAAACATTGAAATACAAAGATAAGGAGATTGTGGTTTTGAAACAAGTACCCAGAAAAGTGAGAGAGATGAGAAGAGAATACCGATTCTTGACCAAATTGTTACTTAAAAAAGAGTTGAATTATAGATGGCTGATTCCAGAATGTTTAATGTTCACATGGCAAGAAAAGAGATATAGAATTGATTCAATTGAGAAAGCTGAATCTTTTTATGCAGAATTTTTTAAAGAGGAGAAAGAGGTAGAAAAAGAAATCTCACTCACTGAATTCCAAGAGGACTACCAAATGACGACTGGAAAAGAAGAAGGTGCAGTAGGTGGAAAGGAGGAGGCTAAAGAACAACGCGAACCAAGATCTATGAGAGCTGATAAACCTAACTACAAAATTTAACCATGGAAGAAAAAAAAAAATAATTACAATCAACATAAATGGACTTAATTCAGCTATTAAAAGAAGGAATTTTTTTTCATAAATTAGAGAAATTGAAATTTGATACAATTTGTCTACAAGAAGTACACATTAAAAAGCAACATGAACAATTGCTGAGACAGCCAAAATGAGGGAAAATATTTACTTCTTTGACACAATGCAAGAAAAGAGGAGTGGTCCTATATATTAAAGATATTACTCCAATGAAATTAATATATAGTGATGATGATTTTTGATTTATATTGATTTATTATTATATATTTTATATATATATGTGTGTGTGTGTGTGTGTATTTTAAAGCTTTCGCGGGTACTTACATGTGTGCTGTTTAGCTTCCTTCGGGTATTATCCCTACGTCATTGTAGTGCTGTTAAAGTTGTAGCAACGTTTCAGCAGAATCTCATCTGCCATCATCAGGCTTCTGTGTGGATGTGGGTCTCACAGCTCCTGGTTTCAAATTCGAGGCTGGTCCATTCTGATTGGCTAGGAGCCTGGGTCTGTGTTCACTGGACTTGGAGTTTGATTGATTTGTGTTTCTGGTTTCTTCTGTCTGTTTTGTGGCTTTGATTGGCTGGCAACACTCTGTTTTTGTGTTGGAGGCTTTCAGTGCAGCTTGGCTTCATGTGAAAGGACGGCTGCTATTCATTAGCAAGCTAGGTTTCACCTGGGTGCCTGTTGGGGAGTGTTTGAGTTGGAGGCATGGGAGGGAGTCTGTCTGTGCTCAGATGTGGGGGTGTTTGAGTTGGAGGCATCCAGGGCTCTGGATTCGAATTCTTCCATGAACAGGTTTGCAATGATGGGTGACAATGGTGATCCCATTGGGGCTCCTTCAATTTGCTTGTATCTTTGTCCTTTGTATATGAAATATGTGTTGGTTAGGCAGTGTTCTGTTAGTTCCATGAGGTCTTTAGCTGGTTGGTATTTATTTTTGATGATTTCAAGAGTTCCTTTTATTGGGACTTGAGTGAATAGTGAAACCACGTCGAAACTTACAAGCAGATCTTCTTGTTCCACGTGTAGATCTTTGATAATTTCTAAGAAGTGGTATGAGTTTTGTACATATGAAGCTGCAGTTTCAGCATGGGGCTGTAGTTGTTTTGCTAAGTATTTAGCTAGGTTTTGTAATGGTGCTCCTATGGAGCTGACTATGGGTCTGAGAGGTATGCCTTCTTTGTGTATTTTTGGGAGGCCGTATAATTTGGGGCATCTAGAAGATTTTTCTCTTGGAAAAACCCCTATGGGATCACCACTGTCACCCGTCATTGCAAACCTTTTCATGGAAGAATTCGAATCCAGAGCCCTGGCTAATGCCACCCACAAACCCAAACTATGGCTAAGATATATCGATGACACATTTGTGATTTGGCCCCATGGAAAAGAAAACCTAAACAATTTCCTAACACACCTAAACAGCACACACCCCAAAATCAAGTTCACCATGGAAACGGAAATAAACAAACAACTACCATTCCTAGATGTACTAATCTACAAAAGAACAGATGGCACACTGGGACACACCATATACCAAAAGAAAACACACACCAACCGCTACCTCAACACCCAATCCCACCACCACCCAGCACAGATAAATTCCGTGGCGAAAACACTAATTACCAGAACCAAATGCCTGGCAGATAAGACACATATAAAGACTGAACTATGCACCCTGACTAAAGTATTGACAGCCAATGGCTTCCAAAAAAACAAAATCACCAACTTGATCCACAAAAACACACCAAGACATAACAGAGACCTAGAAGACCAACAGACCTATGGAACAGCTGTCTTGCCCTACATAAGAGGTACTACAGATAAAATCAGTGAGATACTACACAGGCATCACATCAAGACTGCCTTCAAAACAGACAAAAAAATAGCAGCCATCCTTAGAAACCCCAAAGACAAAATTGACCTGGAAAACCAAGGCATATACGAAGTCCCCTGTACATCATGCACGGCCACATACATTAGACAGACCAATAGAAGAATAAGTACCCGCCTAGATGAACACAAAAATGCAGTAAAAAAGCTGGAACACACCTCCTCACTAGTCCAACACATGAAAACCACAGGTCACAACATCAACTTCAATGGCACTAAAACCCTAGCCACTATAGAAAACCCCAACCACAGAATCATCAGAGAAGCCATAGAGATTGAAAAAAGACCTGAAAGCATGAATAGAAGAGATGATTCCAGCAGACTGTCAATCATTTGGAAGCCTGCACTTTCAAATAGAAAGATCTCCACACCACAAAACAGACAAACACCTGAGCACAAACAGACTCCCTCTGATGCCTCCAACTCAAACACCCACCCACCAGGCACCCAGGTGAAACCTAGCTTCCTAATGGATAGCAGCCGTCCTTTCACACAAAGCCAAGCTGCACTGAAATCCTCCAACACAGGAACAGAGTGTTGCCAGCCAATCAAAGCCACAAAACAGACAGAAGAAACCAGAAACACCAATCAATCAAACTCCAAGTCCAGTGAACACAGACCTAGACTCTTAACCAATCAGAATAGACCAGCCTCGAATTTGAAACCAGAAGCTGTGAGACCCACATCCATACAGAAGCCTGATGATGGCAGATGAGATTCTGCTGAAACGTTGCTACAACTTTAACAGAACTACAATGACGTGGGATAATACCCGAAGGAAGCTGAACAGCACACATGTAAGTACCCGCGATAACTTAAAAAAACATATATATATATATATATATATATATATATATATATATATATATATATATATATATGAATAGATACATTAATTGATTTATACCAATGATGATTGAAGAAGACTAATGGTGGAAATAATAGACAATAATATAAAAACACTCCTGATTGCAATTTATGCCCCGAATGATAATCAAGAAGAATTTTGTAAAAAATTACACATGAAAATAATTGAACTAGACTATGCTAATATAGTTTTGATGGGAGATTTTAACAGAATTGTGGACAATAAACTGGATTATACAGCACAGAAAACAACAAAGCAAAGCAGAAAGATCCCCCCTAAATCTTTTTTTTAAATGGTGGACGAAATAAACTTAAAAGATCCATGAAGAGATAGAAATACTAAAACCAAACAATACACTTTCTATTCAAATAGACATTTATCATGATCCAGAATAGATATGATATGGATGTCAACAGAATTGTTAACCAATATTCAAGAAGTAAACATTGAAACAAGTACTTGGGCAGATCACAATCCAATGACAATTAAATGGAAAGGACAAAGAAGAAGATCGAGATGGACTTTAAATAATACTATTCTAAAGGAAAAAGACTTTACACAGTAGATGGAGAAAGAACTGGCTTTTTTCTTTAGAGAAAACAAAAAAGAAGATACATCAATTCAGAATGTATGGGATACAATGAAGGCATATGCCAGAGGCTTGATAATGGACTATACAAGGAAAAGAAATACTATGAAAAGATTAGCCTCTGAGGCATTAGAGGATGAGTATAAAGGACTTGAAAAAGAGTTACAAAAAATGCCACAGAAAAAGGATATCAAGGTAAAAATGGATATAACCAAACATAAAATGGGTCTCATAGAAAAAGAAGAGCTAGCACAAAAAATTAGAGGTGTTAAGCAGAACTATTTTGAAGATGCAAATAAATCAGGTAGACGGTTAGCATATAAATTGAGAAAGGAGAAAGAATCAAGGAAAATATTGCAATTATTGAACATGGCCAAATTTGCTATGGTAGCAAAGAGAAGAAGGAAATCATACAAGGCTATTATGATAAATTATGTACACAAGAGAATATTGATGAAGAAAGAGTTAAACAGTATCTTCAGAATGCTTATCTACCCCAGATACCCAAAGAGATTGAAACAATGTTGGAAAGTAATATAAGGATGATGGAGCTAACTGAAGCACTCAAGAAGCAAAATAATGGAAAGGTGCCAGGCCCAGATGGACTTCCGGCAGAATTTTATAAAACTTTACAAGAATCGCTGAACCTTCCATTGTTAGAAGTTATGAATGAAGTTATGTTAAAGAAGAGGATACCTAAAACATGATCAGAAGCCTACATTACACTTATTCCAAAAGAAGAGACTGATCCATTACAAATTAAGAATTATAGACCCATCTCTTTATCAAATACAGATTATAAAATGTTCACGTCAATATTGGCAGAGAGACTTAAAAAATATTTAAACAGTTTTATGCATCCTGATCAAAATGGATTTCTGCCAAAGAGGCAAATTAAAGACAATATGAGAGTAATTTTGGACACTTTGGAATACTGTGACGCTCATCCTGAAAAACAAATGGCTTTGATATTTCTAGATGCACAAAAGGCAGTTGATAATGTGAACTGGTGATTCATGTTGTTACTGCTGGAACAGATGGGCTTTACTAAAAAAATTACTCAAACAATCGAAGTTATATATCATAAGCAAACAGCAAAGATAATGATAGAGGGAGAATTGACAGACTCTATTGAAATCAGAAAAGGAACAAGACAAGGATGCCCACTGTCATCCTTGTTGTTTGTGTTAACCTTGGAAGTGTTAAACAGAAATATTAGAGAAGAAAAGGATATGAAAGGGATGAATATTAAAAAGGAAGAATTTAAATTGCAAGCATTCGCAGATGACTTGGTTTTCATCTTAGAAGATCCACTAGACGCAGCATCAAAATTGATAGAAAAGATAGAGACATATGGAAAGGTGGCTGGCTTGAAAATAAATAAAGATAAGACAAAGATTCTGACAAAGAACATGTTATCAAGACAGAAGGAAGAATTAGCAGATATATTGAAAATTCAGGTTATGAATAAGATCAAGTACTTGGGGATATACTTGAAAGCAAGATGCAGTGCACTAAAAGAGAATAATTATGTCAAACTTAAACAGCAGATAGCGCTAGTTTTGGCGAAATGGAAAAATTTCCAACTGTCATTAATAGGAAGAATATCAACAAACAAGATGAATATATTACCCAGAATTTTACACTTGTTTCAAACAATTCCAGTTTGGCTTGGAAAAGATTAATTTGAAGATTTAAATAAAATTGTGTTGAAATATATATGGCAAGGAAAGAAAGCGAGAATAAAGTTAAAACTTTTGCAAGACGCTAGAATAAGAGGAGGATTTGGCTTGCCAAATTGGGAGTTGTACTATCAAGCTACGAAATTGATGTGGGTAAAGGAATGGATAACATTAAGAAATACTGGATTGTTGACATTAGAAGGACATGATCTGTTGTTGGGGTAGCATGCTTTTTTATGGTACAAAGGAACTAAAATACAGGGGTATTTTAAAAGACATTATATACAGGAGTCTCTGTAGTTAAACTGGGAGAAGATTAAAAGACAATTTATTTGAAAATTCCAGTCTGGCTTTCGACTATTGAAGCATTTTCTTATCCTATAATATACAAAAAGGAACAAACAGTTAGATATGGTGAAATACTGAATGAAAAGGGTGAAGTTAAATCGATGCAAAAATTAGAAGAACAAGGTATAAAGATGAATTGTTTTTCATATGTGCAAATACAATCAAGGTATGATAAAGATTTTAAAACAAATGGTTTTTATGATAAATTGAGTGATTTAGATAAAATTTGACAGGTGCTGATGAAAAGGTGATCAAAAAATTATATGGATATTTATTAGAAATTAAATTAGAAGACGAACAAGTTAAAGAAACTATGATTGCTTGGGGGAAGAATGTTGGATATGGGATTGATTTAGATAAATGGCAAAAATTGTGGCCTCAAAATTATAAAATGACAATGTCAACAGCATATAAAGAAAATTTGTATAAGATATTTTACAGGTGGCACTTTTCCCCGACAAGAATAGCAAGAATGTTTTAGAATAAGTCCGAAAAGTGTTGGAAATGTCATCAGACATCTGGCTCATATTACCATATGTGGTGAACATATTCGGACGCTAAAAAATATTGGACTAAAATCCACATGTGGCTGGAAAAAATGACAAATAAGCATATATACTTGAAACCAGAGATTTTTTTATTGGGAATTTTCCCTGAAATATATAGCAAAGATTTGAAATATCTGATTGTAAATGTATTAACAGCAGCTAGGATTGTATTTGCTAACAACTGGACAAATGAGAAGACACCATCACAGGAGGAGATCATTAAGAAAATATTGGAATGTGCTGAAATGAGATTGACATTTGAAATTAGAGAATAAGATGATAAACAATTTTATAAAATTTGGGATCTATTCTATCAATGGTTAGATAACAAAACATAGTAATGAAATGTGTAGATTTTTAGAAAATAATAAATATATAAAGTTGTATTTTTTTCTCTTTTTTAATAATATCTACAAAATGATTCCAGGATATATCTGGGAGGATAATATGAATTGTTATAAAATAAACTAAGTAAAATATGATTATTTTATAAAACACGAATGAATAAAGGTATAGTCAACAATTAATAAAGATATTAATGTACTTGATATTTGATTGAAAGTATGAGAGGATATATAATGTAATTGTAATTGAAGACTACGAAATGGTAGCACAAAAAATTTTGTAAACCAACCGGTATACTGTATGTATATATATATGGAAGATGGCTTAATGTTTTTATGTTTTGTTTGTTTATGTTTGTTTAAAACCAATAAAAAATTTACAAAAATAAATAAATAAATAATTCACCCAGCCTAACCAAAGACCAAATAATTCTTAAGATAGTGTCTAAGAATCTAGGCAGTTCACAGCAGGTTGATTTTTTAAAATATAGAATTAGATTGTTCATGTCCAATAAATTCGATGTTTCTTGATATCGATGGAATTCTTTACATATTGCTCCAATTATTGTCTGTTCACAACAATGTAAAATCATAGCTGCAATGTAAAATCAACTGATACTGGCCTTTCACTTTGCAATGTATGATACAGAGAAGATGGGCTGTGATATGTCCTTTGGCCTTGATTGTGGTAGAAATAGCTCGATAAAGATCATATGGAACCTGACTAAAGTATACAAAGGAAAAAGCTTTGCTGTATATGATATGGATCAGACTTGTCTCTGCTTGAACCTTTAAAGAATAAGGATCTTTAACTCCATTTAATGAGATAGGTATCGTTTACTGGAAGTCAAGTGAATTACAGTACTGCATAGCCAGAATGGAGAAATCGTTCAACAAAAGCCTCAAGCCTAAATTTTCCTTCCCTTAGTTGCATCCCATCACTGGTCCCCCCAAGTCCAATCAAATTCAAATAAGATATTTGTAGAACAATCACTTTGGGCTTTGTATGTATAACTTTAGAACTTTTTGAATGTATAACTTTGGGTCTATGGGTCACACAGGTGGCATGGGTTCCACCAATCCAATTTTGTGACTGCTAGATTACTGTAAATTCGATACTTTTTCCTACCCTGCTTTTGGAAGTCAAAATAAGGAGAAATATTAATGTGCAACCATTAATCAAAACAGCTTTAAAAATTCAGTGTTGTCCCCTGGTTTAGAAAGATTGCATGCTGCTTCGTTAGATTTTAAGGAATAGGGTTAGAAAACGTTTTTACCAACAGTCAATTCAGTCAGCATAAACAATAGTCGGGATCTGGGTTAGTATACTGCAATCAGTGTCTCCTCCTATCTATTCCCACGTCTCTACCTTAACAGGCATTTGCTTATTGCTGTCATTATTATTAAGGTGATTTATTTATACCTTTTGTCTTGCATATGAAATGTGTGTAACAAATACAGAAATAAATGAGCATGTATCTTGCCTTAGAAAACTTTTAGCATGAAGGAGTAGGTAGTATGTAATTCTTTTTTTTTAAAGATGAAAAATCAGTTTCAACAGTTTCAACTTGAGTGTTTCTGTTTTGTAGAGATCAGAATGTGGTGGGTTGTGGGTTGAATGTCATAGCCCAAGGTGACAAAAATGTTGGAAGACAGGAGAGTTTATATGAGCCATGCTGACATAAGTGGAAAGCAATATGCAGCCAATCCTTTTTTTAAACTTGCAAATGTTAAAAGGGCTTTTCTCAATGTGTTAAGCTACAGTTTCTGGTTTAAATTCATGGTTAGGCTGCTGTTGTCATATAGTGCCAAATCATCACCCAAAACATGTGAAACAACATTAGTAATTGTGACTCTGATTTTTCTTTCAGATGATAACCAAACCAAAACAAATGAGAAGAAAGAAAAAAAAAAGGTCATCCAGAAACCCCATGGTACAATTGAGTACATGGTAAGACTTGATTATGAATTTTTAGACATAGGTGTTGTGGAAATGCCCACTTCTGTATACTTGAAATGTCACTAAATTGCTTACATAATAGTTTTATGTTAACTATAAAATTATACGCTAATAAGGGGAGAAAAGCAGGTAAAGCGACTTAGCATATAAAGTGTCATTTCTTGAGTGTTCTCTCTTGTGTGTGTGTGTGCATGTGTATGTGTGTGTGTGTATAATTTCCCCTGACAGTATATAAAATCCATTTTAAGACCAGAACTATAGTTTCTGAAAACATTTTAAGCTTTTTTTTCTATTTATACTATTTTCCTACTAGAGATATCCTCTTTGCCATTGCCATTGCTACTTGCCATTCCAATTGTTTTGTAGTATTTTCTGGGCCAAATAACAGCAGTAGGAGACAATTTTTCATGGGAGACTTAACATGTTTTTTCATGTAACAATATTTTATGTCGATTAATTAGAAACCGAGCTGAGTAGCATTGGACTTCCTCCAAGTACACATGCTGAAAAATAAGTGAAATTATTTTGCAAAGTAAGAAACTAAGAATCATTCCATTCCTATTTCTTTTTTTATTATTAGGTTGATTTCACAAATAGTTGAATAATAGCTGTTTTTGATGTAGCTTACTTATGTTTCCCTAAAGTAACCTAAAGGGCAAATGAAAACACAAACAATGAAGATTTTCCATGTGCGGAATGTGAAATATTTGTTAACATATAAGATGCTATGTAGGACATCTTATGTAGGTGCTTATGGGGTGGGGAACCAGAATGGGAGGGGGAGTTTTCTGCCAGTGAAAAACCACTTGTTCTTTATCTCAAAAGGAAATGCTGCAAAACAGGAAGTTATTCAGCATGCAGAAATCTCTGTTAACCTATGTGTGTGTGTGTGTGTGCGTGTGTGTGCGCGCCTCCTAGGAAGACAGGAGTCTAGCAGTCTGTGAACCTTTGTGTGTGGAAAATCCTGAATGTGCAAATGAAGTGCTGTAGCTATCATGTGTGATGACTGTTTTGGAGGGGAGAAGCAATCTTTTCAAACTCACAGATATTTCCCATAACTAATTTTGGAATTTGGTGTGTCTTGACTGCCACCTGATATTTAGCATAATATTTATGTACTAGGATTGTTGTTTTGTTATCCACCAAAAATTAGATATGTTTCTGTGTTGGAATACCTATTCTTGGCAGTTTGAAAGGATAAATATAAAACTAGAGAATATTATCCGTGGGATTTCAAGACTGCTGGATTGGAATGGGTTCAGATGAAAAACAACAACAGTGAATAAATTACTAACTCTATGATGCATACATACAGTATGTAACTCAGTGGAAAAGGGATGGAATCAAATTTGCTTTGAGTTTTAAATCATTGAGTTCTGCAGCTTTATCCCCAGTCTTTAAAATGTTTTTCTAAAGGGATTGACCGATGAGATATTTGCATCAAAACATAATAAGAATCACACAGTATCTCAGTGATTGTAATTTAGAATATAAATTTATTGTTTTTGTCCACAAAATATATTTCAGATATTTTCAGCTATACATGTGCATACACATATTTATTCCCAAAAAAATCCATCCTCAGTGATGCAACGAAGTTTTTTATTGTTCGACCAATATGCTCCTGGTTAATTGTGGAACAGTATCCTCATGCTTGAAAGTGGGTAAAAAGGAGTAAATTTCATATTGACTGTTGTAAAATGATTACCTCTTTATACAGTTTGGTAATCAGTATAGTTGGGATAAAAACAGAAGGAACCAAAAGTCATCCAGTGCTGACTATGCAGATAACTAGTCACTGTGCTGTGGGTTGAAATTTTCTGATGTCTTTGTGGACTCAACATCTGAAATAATATGTTTTTCTGTGTTCCGAAACTTTTTTTTCATCAGTCCCTAATATAGGCCAGATATTTGCTTTAAAGAGGCATGATTGATTAAAATATGTTTTGAAATTTAAACTTTTTATCTTATCTCTGTCTCAGGCTGGAAACCAAGATACCTTAAACAGCATAGCCCTGAAGTTTAACATAACTCCAAATAAACTTGTGGAACTCAATAAGCTTTTCACACATACAATTGTTCCAGGCCAGGTAATTATGACAAGAGGAAATTTGATATTTGATTTGTGCTAACTTCTTTAAAATAACTTTTGATAATAGAAGTGATAACCTAGGTGTATGTCTGGTAGAGGGCAACAGCTTCCAGTTTACCTCTACAATAACTCAGTTTTATTATTTTGGTCTGCAGTTTATATGATATGCCTACTCTGAATTTGTCTGGAATTTTATGATGCTTAAGAAATTTCTTAGCAGGAACCTCTCTGTGAGTAGCATATATGATTAAACATGCATCCTGTTTGTTTTTGATTGTTTCAGTGTTAGCATGCTTATTTGTCAGTTCGTCATAACTTCCTTCTCATGTACTTTCTGTTGTGCATATGAGGGATTTTCAAATGCAGGTTACACCTCCTTCCCCCAGTTCGCGCACCTTCTGGTCTTGGAGGCCCAATTCTAAAAGTGCTGCTTTTGCAGTAGCAAATATCTCCCCATGCATAGAAGCAACTTTTGCCTATTTTACCTGGGGAAAGCAAAACCTAAAAACCTGGTGTGCTTACAAAAAGGGTCAACACAAGTATTCCTCCTATTTCTGCTTTTTAGAACTAGACAACATCTCGTGCCCATCTCAACCACATATGAGTTCTCCATAATTTTCTGGGGACCCCCAAGATTCTGGCATTTTATAATTAGCACATCATTTGTTAAGTGATCAGCATCTTATGAAAGCCCTATCCCATATAAACATATAAAAAGTCATATAAAGAACAGTTACTGGAACTGGGTATGTCTAATTTGATGAAAAGGAGGACTGGGGTGACATGATAGCAGTGAACCAATAGCTGCCACAAAGAAGAGGGAGTCAAGCTATTCTCCAAAGCACCTGAGGGCAGGACAAGAAGCAATGGCTGGAAACTAATCAAGGAGAGAAGCAACTTAGAACTAAAGAGAAATTTCCTGACAGTTAGAACAACTCACCAGTGGAACAAATTGCCTCTAGAAGTTGTTAGTGCTGCAACACTAAAAGTTTTTAAGAAAAGATTGGACAACCATTTGTCTGAAATGCTATAGGGTTTCTTGCCTGAGCAGAGGGTTGGACTAGAAGACCTCCAGTATCTTGCAGCTCTGTCTATTCTATTCTATTCTATTCTATTCTATTCTATTCTATTCTATTCTATTCTATTCTATTCTATTCTATTCTATTCTATTCTATTCTATTCTATTCTATTCTATTCCAGTCAGTGCTGAGACACTTCTTAAGTTCTGTCTTGGGAGTTAAAGGGAGACACACCTAATCATGCATACTATCTATAAGGGAGGAAACCTACCAAGACATTATTTAAGCTTTATAAGATTCAAAGTGGGCTCTCTAAATTTTCACAACTCATCTGAATTCAACATATGATTAGTTGAAGAATTTAAGCTACAGGTAAGTAGCTCTTTCTTTTCTTATAAATATTGGTATTCTAGCCTCTGCCTGTATTACTGTGTGATTTTAATACATACAAGTTGGTATATACACCTTAGCTTATTCCTGCTTGCTTTTGGATGACTGAGGAAATTAATCAAATAGCCATAGAGTCCTATTGCTTCCCATTGTTTTATGAATGTTGGTCAAACTACACTCTGGTTTGTAATCATCAGACTAATGCATGCATGTGTGAGCATTTAAGGTTTTTTTAAAATCCCTTACTGTGAATAGACACCTTACTACAGTTCATCATTTTGAACCTTCTGTCTGTTTTTACATCTGTTAACCTTGCCAAAGAAGTAATAATCTAACCCGAATCCTTACTGCTCAAAGGTTTTATATTCCTAATATTCTGAACCAGTTAGATTTATGGAAGATTATTCCAGATGAATCTCTCTCTCTCTGTCTCTCTGTCTCTCTCCCTCTCCCTCTCCCTCTCCCTCCCTCTGTCTGTCTCTCTGTCTCTGTCTCTATCTACCTGTTTGTCTGTCTCTCTGTCTCTACCTACCTACCTACCTACCTATCATCTATCGATCTATAAACAAATAACATAGCAAATGGGAGGTGCAATTTCAGAGTAGAAATCGTGCTTGCCAGCACAAATTTTGACTGTTTCCATAAAAAATACATTGTTTGAAGGCACCCTATATGATATAGCCAAATTTCTCTGATAACTTGGAATAATAGAAATATCAATAGTAGAGAAAGAATGTCCCTGTGGCACTCATTTTCCCTGACAGCTTCTGTGATGCTTTTAGTAATTCATAGTTCACTGGAACACAATTTAACAACCATTGTTTTGCATCATGAACCTAATTAAATCCAGAAATCTCCATTTTCAGATTTCAGTTCTTTGTGATTTAAACTGCAGGGAGTTTTCTCATGTTGATCCTCCTGGGCTTCTGAATATTTTGCATGGATATTTTAAAATTGAGTTTAAATCATTTTCTATTTTTGGTATATCTTGTCCCATGGACATCTTCTACCATATGTAAAGGATAAAAATTGTATTTATGTAGAATACAGTAGAGGTAGTCCTTGACTTGAGTCTGGAATTATGGTCATAAAGTCATGGTGGTCATTAAGCAGATCACCACATGATCCTGCCAATTTGTGTTTCTGATTGACCTTTGTTGTTGTTGTTAGTTGCGAAGTTGTGTCCAACCCATCGCGACCCCATGGACAATGTAATGTCCCTCCAGGCTTTCCTGGCCTCTACCATCTTCTAGAGTCCATTTAAGCTCACGCCTATTGCTTCAGAGACTCCATCCAGCCACCTCATTCTCTGTTGTCCCCTTCTTCTATTGCCCTCAATCTTTTCCAGCATTAGGCTCTTCTCCAATGAGTCCTTCCTTCTCAAAGTATTTGAGTTTCAGCTTCAGGATCTGGTCTTCTAAAGAGCAGTCAGGCTTGATCTCCTCTGACCGGTTTGATCGCCTTGTAGTCCAAGGGACTTGCAGGAGTCTTCTTCAGCACCATAGTTCAAAGGCCTCAAGTCTTTGGTGCTCAGCCTTTCTTATGATCCTTTATTTTGATTGGCTTTTATTTTACCTTAATTTTCTTTGCTGATGAGGATATCCAGGAAAGATATAGTGTGTTGTTTTCATATTTCCTTGTGGATTTTATTTCTTTGAAGATAACAGAATAACAGAGTTGGAAGGATCATTGGAGGTCTTCTAGTCCAACCTCCTGCTTAGGCAGGAAACCTTATAGCATTTCAGACAAATTTTTGTCCAATCTCTTCTTAAAAATGTTCAATGTTGGAGCATTCTCAACTTCATTCTACCAATTAAGCCATTCTACCAATTAATTATTCTGTCAGGAAATTTATCCTTTTGTTCTAAGTTTCTTCTCTCCTTGATTAGCTTCCAGCCATTGCTTCTTCTCCTGCCGTCAGGTGCTTTGGCGAACAGCTTGTCTCTCTCTTCTTTGTGGCAGCCACTGAGATATTGGAACACTCCTATCATGTCTCCCCTAGTCCTTCTTTTCATTAAACTAGACATTCCCAATTCCCAAACCATTATGCTATTGATGGTTTCAGATGTCTGCTTCAGTTCTTCCTTTTTAAATTATTTATTTATTTATTAAATTTATATGCTACTCTTCTTGCTATCCCGAGTGACTCTGGGTGGCTTACAGGGCACCTCATGATATACAATACTCAAGCTTTAGTGAAGAACCCTGAAAAGAAACAGAACTTATTTCTAAATAAATATAGAAAATATTTTAATGAATTTTATTCCTTTTCTGTTGTTCTAAATACTTGTACTTGGATTAATTACGAAAATCAAATTAATTGTATACGTCAGTTTTTTAAAAAAATCTTTGCAATGGTATTAGAAATGAAAATTGTCTATTGCAACCTTCCCTATCCCTTTGTTCTGTGAATTAGTTGGGTAACAATTCCCATAATCCCATGTTAGTTATATTGAAGTCTAATGCACTTGGAGGATAGTAGATTGACAGTTGCTTAAGAAAAGAATGAAATCCAATAACTAGTAATTATTGGTACCGGTAGATTGTATTTTAAAATAACTTTCTATTGTTCAGATTTAATGTTAGTGGTGGTCATAATATTTATCATGTTAATGTTCCACTTTTAATTATTATTTTTAACTAGGTACTGTATGTGCCCGATACTTCAAGGGTAATTTCTTCAAGTTCTGGTGTTCCTATTTCACCTTCATCATCAGATGCAGAATATGATAAGCTTCCGGTAAGATTTGTGTAAGGTTTGAATTGAGGTTAACATTTAGAGACAGAATATGTTGCAGTTAGACTTGTATAGTTTGGGTTACATGTGCTTGTGTGCCTCTTTATATGTGTGTGCATGTGCATATATGAATGATAAAAGTTTTTCTGAAAGTAAACTCTATGAAAGCTTATGCTATAATATATGTTAGCATGATGAGATGTTTCTCCAGAAAGACTTCATGGGGTTTAAGAGATATATTAAAATTGATTAAGCATATAGACTGCCTTTGAAAACTATCCATTTCATCCATATTCTATCCATATTCTAAAAATAATGCAATTCATTAACAAAATTGCAATAACATTTGAACTACTTTACATTGGAGCATACATTATTTTCTGGCTAGATCACAGGTCATTGACTGAATATATTGTATACATCTTGGCATATATTCATGTGTACAGGTAGTTCTCAATTTATGATCACAGCTGAGCCCAAAATTTATGTGGGTAAATGAGACACTTGTTAAGTGAGTTTTGCCCCATTTAACGATCTTTCTTGCCACAATTATTAAATGAATCACTGCAGTTGTTAAATTAGTAACATGCTTATAAAGTGAATCTGGCTTCACTGAGGACTTTGCTTGTCAGAAGTTTGTAAAAGGTGATCACATGACCCTGGGACACAGCAATTGTTATAAATACGAGTCAGTTGATAACCATCCGAATTTTGATCACGTGACCATGGGGATGCTGCAACGGTTGTGTGAAAAACAGTCATATGTCACTATTTTCAGTTCTGTTGTAATTTCCAATTGTCGCTAAATGAATGGTTGTAAGTTGAGGACCTGAAGAAGAATTTTTCCCCCAAAGAGTCCTGGCTGGATTGAGATTGATGCCTTCTTTCAACCCCTATTGAAAGATTTCATGCAGGTGCGATTTCTGGGGAGGGAAAACTAGAGTTGTATCACCACCCTGCCATCCTCTTCTTATTTAATTTCCCTAAGTAGTAGCCGCTACCATCACCATCAGTTTTCTTAAAAGTCAATATAAAAATGAAGGGATCATTATCATCATCATCATCATCATCATCATCATCATCATCATCATCATCATCATTTTATGCCAGGATTGTGCCACTTCCCAAGAGTGGTAATTCTGACATTTTTAAAAAGGTGCAGTTCCTCTGTGACCGTAACCTTCTCATGTTATCCAACAATAGAAGGAAAAAAAAACAGCAATGGTGTCCTTTAAAGGCAAAGTTGAAATAAAAACAGGTTTATAGATATCTTGTTGTTGGTCTATTTCTGGCAATGACTGATGCATTTTCAAATCGTACAACAAACATGAGTTCCATGTAATTGCAGGACTGTTTTTATAAAAAGCATACATAATATAACAGTAATAACTATTATGGATACTGGTTTGGAAATCTAAAACCTTTCCTGGAGATGACAGCTTCTGTTCAGGGAGTGGAGCTTCCCTACAGCTCCCTTAGTCCTAGAAAAACTCTACTTCTCAAGCATTTCCTCTGGCCTTTAAAATGATATCAAATATACGAGGAATATTCATGATTTGTGCAGAGGAATGGATTAGTAATGATTGCATTTTTCTGCATGAATGAACTCCTAATAAGAGCTATTCTAAGCCATTGCTATTTGTTTAATTTTATTTTTGAAGGATGCTGATTTAGCAAGAAGGGCTTGCAGACCACTTCAGAGAGTTATGTCGTCCACCTCAGAGGAAGATGAACCTGTGTATAAGTTTTTAAAAATGAATTGTCGTTACTTCACAGATGGCAAGGTAGGGAATTTGGATAATTTCCAACAGATTTGCTTCCTATGTGGAAGACCATAGACAAAGTAGTATACCAAATGATATATTAATCTGGAAATATCTGTGTTTCCCTGAAAATAAGACTGGGTCTGAAATTAATTTTTGCTTCAAAAGATGCATTAGACCTTATTTTCCAATTAGGATTTTTTTCCAGGGAAATATGGTACTAAATGCGTCCATTTGACTGACAATCTTAACTGGGGCTTAATTTGGGGATAGGGCTTTTATTACGAGCATCCTGAAAAAAATCATGCTAGGGCTTATTTTCCAGTTGGCTCTTATTTTCATGGAAATGGGTTTGTTCACCAGATCCTAAAAAGGAGCAGACCTAAAAGCCTGGTCCCACTGCACTTTCATCCGTTGGAAAATGCTATGCATCCGTTGTGTACTCATTGCATACGTGTTTCATACGCTCTGTCCATCGAGCATCCTTCCACTGTGATTTCATCCGCACAAGAAGTTTTGAGCTGCACAAAACTTTGTGAACGGATGAACTTTCCGCTGTGTATGATGTAAATCCGTGACATACGAGCAACAAACGTTCTATGTCCGTTTATCATCCGTTAAACGTCCGCTGTACCTCTCTGCATCCTCTGGGCATCCTCGCAACTCACATCCTCTGCAGCTGAAAATGGAAAGAGGGAGGAAAGAAGAGGTACATGGAACATCGTTAGTAGCACGGAAATAGAAAGGATGCACAGTGAACGGTTTGCATCCGATATACATCCGCGTGGCATCCCCTTTCTTTCCTTTAGGCGTACGTGATGCATCCGCTTCATCCGCTATGCATCCACTTCGAAATTATCCCCTGGAACCTCTTTGGAGGTGTCATCCCCTTCCATCCGCTTTCATCCGCTAGGCTTCCTATGAACATCCGTTTTACATCCCCGGTACATACTACCCACGTCCGTTCTTTTCCGTTCTTTTCCGTTCTGTTTATGCAAATTTTTGCTACTTTTTGGAGCGGATGACAACGGATGGAGCCACCCCCGAAATTTTGCTCGTCCACTGTGTCCTTTATGCATACGTTTTGTGTCCGTCGGCCAGTGGGACTGGGCCTTTAATGAGCATTTGTCTTGCAACAAGATTCAAAAGAACATCGTGGTACTAAGTGAGGCTATGCTATAGGTCCCTATCATAAATGGCACTAACTGGTAATCTTGTTTTGATTGCATCTTTAAAATTGTCCATTGAAATAATTTAAGAAGCCCCATCCACTTGCTTCTTATTTTATCACCAAGAAATAGTTCATTTCACATATGGTAGATTGAGTTGTAAAATTCATATTGTAACCCTGAACCTCTTGATCGAGATGGAAAAGCAAAGGCTTAATCTGTGTCCTGAATTCCAGGAGGCAAAAATATTCCAAGGAGTGGAGTCAAAAACCAAAAATACCTAGGATGGCATTCTTGAATAAATGGGACCTGGAAAGAATAGACCCTATTCAGTTGATTGCGCAGGCAAAAGATGCTTCTGGAATGCAAGCTACCATCATTCTCAACTAAGCCCAGCCCATAATGTGTTCCTAAATGGCAAATTTTGGAGAATTTGGAGAGAGTTTTAAGGGTAGAAATGACAGTAAAAAGCCACTCTGCTTATGTGCTATAAAATTGGTGTTGACTTTGAGTTACCATGTGGCTAGATTTTCTCTATGGTGATTTGTTCCCAACCTTTAGGCCACCCATCAACACTTTACTTGAATTCATACACCTTGCTCTAGGCACTTTCTTCTCTTTTCTTGAATCTTTTCCATCATTAGAGCCTTCTCCAGAGAGATGGGTCTTCATCTAAAGTGTCTGAAGTAAGATTTAGGCAGATCATTTATGTCTCGAATGAGAATTCCGGATTGATTTGTTCAGTGTTCCATTTATTTGTTAACTTGGCTGTCTCACAATTGTTCTCCAATACCATGTTTGAAAACTACTCTTTTTACCCTGTTTCTTGAAAGTCCCACTTTCACTTCCATATTTTGTTCAGATAAAACCATTGCCTGCATGACCCCGATCTTTGTATACATAGGTACAATGTGGTATCTGAATATTTTTTACAAAGCCTTCATGGTTACATTTCCAAGCGCTAGCCTGTAATGTATTTCTTAATGTTGGTTCCTTTATTGTTGATATTTGATCCTAAAAAGCAGAAACTATCCATCACTTTAATATCTTAATTGTCAATTCTAATGCTGGTTGTTGTACCTATTGTCATTAGTTTGGTCTTGTTTACATTTAATCTTAATCTAATTTTTTTCACTGTCCTCCTTGACTAGAACTTACAAGTCATTTGCATTTTCAGCTATCAGAATAGTATCATTTGCACAACACAGGTTACTGATATTTTTTCCATCCAGTTTTAAAACCGTGCTCATCTTTTTCCAATCCAGCTTCCCGCTGTATATATTCAGCATGTAGTTTGAATAAATAAAGGGAGAATAGGCAGGCTTATCTCACTCCTTTGCCAACCTGCAGCCAGTCTGCTTCACCATGTTCTGACTATACTTGGCTTCCTGACCTGTGTGTAGGTTTTGCCAAGGGCAATGAAATGTCCTGGGACTCTCATTTTTCTAAGCTTGACATGATCAACACATTGGAAGGCCCTTCTAAAATCAACTAGCTTGATACCCGTGCTTCGCTATGAAACTACGTTGTTTGGCTTAGTTTTTGGGTGGAAAATAAGGGGGAAAAATTCTGCCTCAGCCTATCAGCATCCATCAGTATTCATCTGGTTAGCGTCCTGTCAGTGTGTGAGAGAGTTGAGGGCTTTTTGGAAACTGAAATAGTATTTGCTCTGTGAGAAAGAAGACAGCAAGGAGCTTGGTGTGGCTTAGCTGAACTATTCCATACTAAAGCTGCTTGGTGCTGTGAAACTAAAACTGAAACTGAAACTCCTCTCTTTCTGCTTGTGTTTTGCATTTGGAATAGATTTCTTTTCAGGTGGGGAGTGGGAGTAGAACACCTTAGCATCAGAGCGTGTTAATAATAACATACAAAATACTAATGCTCTGATGGTCATTTCGAAAAATCCTTTCTTAGTGAGCACCTAGAAGCCAAGGGGAACATACATGCCAAATTTCAAGTTTTAGATGTTATAGTTCTGGAGATTTTGTGAAGATGTGTGAGTAGTGTTTCACTTTTCTATATATAGATGAAGCACATACTCATTTCTTTTGGGCATTCTTGGTCTTTTTCAATTAATACTAATGATACTCTTAGTACTGCACCAAAGATATTTCAGTTATTCCTCTTATAACACCACTGCCTTATCATCTCTTGCAGTATTTTGGAAATCAGGAGCTAAACTGTGGCCTCCAGTGTTGCTCTTTTAATAGATTTTTTTAATTAATTGTTTGGAATATTTATAACATAGATATAAAGCATTTTAATTGTGATCATAGATTATATATATATTTTATTAAAAACTTGTATTCCCAGTCTTATGTGACTATTCTGCTCTTCTTTGATAAAATTGTTGATAAAGAAAGGTTTGGTTGAAATTGTTTTCGGAAAAGGATCCTTCAAATATTTTCCTTGGGGTGATTAAGATTTCTAAGACAAAGAAAAGCTAGGCTGAAATTGTTTTTGGAAAAAGAACCTTCAAATACTTTTGTTGGGGTGATTAAGACCTAAAACTATTTGCCCCTCTTGTTATCTCAATTTTTGTGTATACATGTAAGCAAAAGAAAAGTAGATCTAAAAGCTGTTGTGAAGAGAAGAGAGCGTTCAGTTCTCTCCTAATCTGTTCCATCTATATTCTCATAATGTTCTCTAACCAACATTCTCTTTGCCTAATTCCAAGTCTGTATTTCTTATGTACAATCAGAGCCATTTAAATGACTTCTCTATCCTAGAACCACTCAAAGTTCCTACTGGGAATTCTACGTCTTAGAACTGAAATCAATTAAAGCTGGGGCTCGCAGCCAAAATCAGAAAATGTTTTAGATTGTCTTATGAATCTTCTTTTTGATTCTCCTTAATTAAAAAGCTGTAGCTCCTCTTTCACTGCAACCAAGGATTGACAGTTAAATACCTTGATCCCTTTTTATAACTCTGGCCTTGTCTGCTGAAGATAGATGTGTTTTGAAAATCGTTTTATCTTGGCTCAGTTTTAGCTGAGATTCACCCCCCCCCCCCCCCCCACTGAGCACTTGGGAAGAAAACAAGATCACATTAGAGAAGAAAGGGAGTATAAAAAAAAAGCATTGTGTTGTCATGTTGTGACAGTTGTGTATGTGATGAGTGTAAGGACTAACTGTCTACTTATTTTTGTTTCGTTTTTCAAGGGAGTCGTGGGAGGGGTCATGTTAGTCACTCCCAACACCATCATGTTTGATCCTCACAAGTCAGACCCTGTTGTCATTGAGAACGGCTGTGAAGAGTATGGGCTCAAATGTCCCATGGAGGAGGTAGTTTCGATTGCCCTCTACAACGATATCTCTCACATGAAGATAAAGGATGCCCTTCCCTCGTAAGAAGTGTTTTCTTTGTTGATTGTGCTTGACCGTTATCAGGTGTATATATAACATTCAGCCAAACTGGCAAGGAAAAGGAAAAGCTTGTTAAATTGTGGAGCAAAGCACCATCTGACAAGAAAGGGGTATAGAATGACAATGCAAATTTAGGCCAAAATATTATTTTTGGCAAATATCATTTTAAAAAATGAGTTTTTATGTTTTTTAAAATGGCATAAGTTTTTAAATCCCACCTTTATTACTTTATAAGCAAATCAAGACAGCAAAACATTCATAATACTCCTTCCTCTTCCTCTCTTTCCCCACAACAATAACCACGTAAGGTAGGGTGCACTGAGAGAGGATGTCTCGCTCAAAGTTACCAGCTGGTTTTCATGCCTAAAGTGGAACCTAGGACTCAGTCTCCTGATTTCTAGGCTAGGACCTTCACCACTAGACAAGTGGCTTTAATTGATATTATTGTTCTCTAATACATTGGTTATGCTTTGCTAATGGTGCAGAGGTAGTATTCAGTCAGTTCTGGCAGGTTCTGGAGAACCGGTAGTGGAAATTTTGAGTAATTCAGAGAACCAGTAAATACCACCTCTGGTTGGCCCTGCCCCCATCTATTCGCTGCCTTCTGAGTCCCAGCTGATCAGCTGGATCTTCTTTTATTGCCCTGCACAGAAAATGGAGCTGGAAAGCAGGTTAGTGGGGTGGGGAAGGAATGGAGATTTTCCAGTATATCCTTCCCCTGGAATGGGGTGGAAATGGGGATTTTACAGTATCCTTCCCTTGCCACGCTCACCAAGCCACACCCACCAAGCTATATCCACAGAACTGGTATTAAAAAATTTGAATACCATCACTGTAATGGTGTAACTGTTAACATGAAAAGTTGTTTTACAAGTTGTTTTTTGTAAAATCAGTAGGTAAAATATTTGATATTAGAATTTTATACTTTCCAAAAAGGTCATAAAAACTGAGCACTTAATAGCTGCCAAAAAGCAGGAAACCAAGAATGCCAAAGATGTTCCAGAGAACTGGCTGAGAGTATAGATTTACTGAGCTAATTTCTGCATGTTATTGTATCTTGCCCATGCGATTAATTAAACTGAATGTTCTTGGCTAAAGGCTATAAGGAGGAGATGTAGGATGGATCCTCCTGTCAGAAAGCAGATCTTGAAATACTTTCTGGGAATGGGAGTAACTTCCTGCTATTACTTTGTTGGAAATACACTGATAAGCAGAAAAAAAGGGGATCCAGGGTAACTTTATGATTTTCAGTGCTAGAAAGAAATTATTTTGGATTTCTGGAAAAACAACAGCAACCAAGAGCCTTCGTGTTGTTTGAATGAGTCTTCTTATCTGTCCTCTTTAGGTAGTTCTAATATGTGAAAATTATATTAAAAAGTGATTTTAGCTATTATTCCCTTACCTTTCTCCTTAATGGTTATTTTAATTAACTTTTTGGTGTCTGATTTGTTAAATAGAAGCACCAACATGTCTTCATTAATTGCTTCATCCACTAAAGTTTTAACATAAGATAAAACAACAGAGAAATTAGTTGTCTTCTGTTTTTTTTAACTTTATAATACTGAAGTTAGCTTCTAGGATTGGAGATATTAAAGGGACATCAAGAAAGAACTATTATCAAATAATCATTTCCACCAGAGGCAAATACTTGTACTTTTTAGAACATTTACCAAGAAGCATGGGTATTGAGGAAGCAATGAGGTTTTTTCCTCTGACTTCAATATATTTTTTATATTTTAGATGGCTTTATTTTATTCTAGTAAAATTGGACAGTTAACCTGATTTTAAATTCCAAATATTTTAATAAAAACATATTTGTAAATGCTTGCTGTACAGCAAGATTTCACAACTGGGTCATATATCAGTTGGGCTGATGTATGTATATATGTGTGTGTGTGTGTGTGTGTGTGTCAATATATATATATATATATATATATATATATATATATATA
>BLBF01000007.1:69829400-69851715 GCA_015471245.1 Laticauda colubrina
GCATAGCGGATGCATAGCGGATGCATAGCGGATGCATAGCGGATGCAAAGCGTTCACTGCGCATGCAGGGAGGATGAATTGCGTCATCTCCGCAGATATAAAAGGATGCAGCTCGCAAGCAGTCAGCATTCAGAGGAAAGACGTGCTGCCACAGACATCTTCGAATAACACCATGGTTTGTCAGTCAGGGAAGAAGAGGAAGCCTGTGCCTACTCCTGCCAGCCCTGGCAAGATACTTGGTTCATTTTGCTTTTTTAATAAAGTCATACAGTTTACTTAAGACAGTTATTAATAAAGGTTATCTTTGCTTCACACACTTGATTCATTTTATTTACTTAATAAAGTGTTGGTGAAAACTTTGAAAAAGTTTGCATGCTTATGCGATAGGTAAGGTTTGCATGCTTGTGGGATAGGTAAGGTTAGCTGTGGGATAGATAAACCTCCAGTGCAACCAGAGTGGGATTGTATGGTCCACCCTCCCAGCTGCCACACATATGGCCCTTTTTTTATCAATAACAATTTATTCATTGATCAACACATTTCAACATAAACAAAGCTCTTTATTAATGCCCTATTCATTGCAGGACCACTCAACATACATGGCACAATCTCATCAGTGTTATGAGACAGGCTCAAGGAAGCATCCATTAACCATCTATCATCCTCTCTTGCCACTCCACTGCTCCAGCTGGGGAGTTGCACCAGTGTCTCAGTAGGTTGCGCTGCTTCTTCCCTTCACGTGAAGCTCTTTTGGGGCCTTGTACATCCACAGTGTCTAACAGGTTTCATCCTTGCCTCCATTCACCATTCCCTTGTTGACGGTTGACAAGTCTGTTCTGCAACACTGGGTAGCAGGTGCACATGAGATTGTGCAGGATGCAGCAAGCTTCCACGATGCTCCTCATAGTCTCTGGGTGATGCTGCATGGTGGTGAGAAGTATCTGGAACCTGTTGGCCAGGATGCCAAAGGCGTTCTCCACCACCCATATTGCCCTGGACAGCCTGTAGTTGAAGATCCTCTCTTCACGGGTGAGGTATATTGAAGTGTAGGGCTTCATGAGGTAGGTTCTGAGGGAGAAGGCGTCATCACCAACGATGAAGTAGAGCACATCTTGTGTGTCATTGGGTAGGGGGTCTGGATCTGGAAAACCCATGATGAGGTTGCATTCCAGCCCCTCCTTGAGGTGACTGGTGTTGTATACCTGACTATCTGAAGCTGACCCATTGCCTGAAGCATCGATGTAGATGAACTTGTAGTCAGCATCAACCATGGTAAAGAGGATGAAACTGAAGAAGCCCTTGTAGTTGTAATAAGAGGACCGAGCTTGGCTGGAGCTTTGCAGGCCACGTGCTTCCCATCTATGGCTCCAACGGTGTGGGGAAAGTTCCATCTCTGATACCACTGTTCTGCAATTTTCCTCCAGCCTTCTTCAGTGGTGGGACACTGGAGGAGCTCCTCCACGTATTCTTCGATGATGGCCTGCACCACTTCTCTGACCACTTTGCTGATGGTGTTGTGTGGCACCCTCCAGGCATACCGCATGTTTCTGTTTGTGGTTCCAGAGGCCAGGTGGCGCAGAGTCAGTGCCACCTTCAGTCCAGGGTCCAGGTTGGGATGGAAATTGGTGCTTGGCTTGGTCAATCTGGATCTCAGACGCTCTACAATTTCGTCAAACATGGCTGGTGGCATCCTCATGAAGTGCTGGAATGCATGAGGGTCTTCATTCCTCAGCTCCACCGTCAACTGTTCATACAGTCCAAACTCCATTCTTCTCACGATCCATCCTCGGACCCATACAGCTCTTGGACGTCTCCTTCTTCTCCTTGCGTAGAAAAGGTGAAACAGCCTGAACAGGGCTTGGTTCTGGTGTTGAATGATCGCAGCTACCATAAGGACTGTGTTATGATCCATGGTGGAGGTCAATGGATGATGTGGAAGAGCAACCAAGGGTGAAGAGGTCTGTACACCACGGCTGCTGGACTCATACTGAGATCCAGATGATTTTCTCCCCCTTTTGAGAGGAAATAAGGTTTTCTGCTAGGTGTCCTTCCACATACTCTAGGCATACTCCAGACATCCTAAATATCCGAGATACATCCCATATACAAATGTTTTGTCCGTTTTATTGCTTTATATACGAGATGCATCTGCTTACATCCTTTCTATTTCCATGCTACTAACGCTGTGTGGACGTTCCGTGTACCTTTCGCTTCCTCCCTCTTTCCGTTTTCAGCTGCAGCGGATGTGAGTTGCGAGGATGCCCAGAGGATGCCGAGAGGATACAGCGGACGTTTAACGGATGACAACGGACATAGAACATTTGTTGCCCGTATGTGTCGTGGATGTACATCGTACACGGTGGAAAGTTCATCCGCTCAAAAAGTTTTGTGCAGCTGAAAACTTCTTGGGCGGATGAAACCTCAGTGGACGGATGCTCGACGGATAGAGTGTATGAAAAACGTATGCAGTGAGTACACAACGGATGCATCACGTTTTCCAACGGATGACAGCTCTTTTGTTTGTTTTACATCCTCTTTGCATCCGTTGGTGCAGTGGGACATGGGCTTAAGAACAGTTGGGGTTAGTTTGCATGGGGATACTTTTATGTTGTCATAAATACAGAATATGGATAAATGCTGTAATTATGAAAAGAGTAATGTTTTCAAGTGTCTTCCAGTTGTTTTGGACTATAGCCCCCAACCAGCATTGCTAACCTGCAAATATATTTTAGTTGGTATAATTAGTAATGTTGCAAAGCTGAAACTTACAAGTTTTTCTTGCATCTTCACTTAAAAGAAGCAGTTTTTCTGTCAATATATTGCAAACAAGGTATCATCTTTCCCAAAGATGGAGCCTCGCAACAATCAAAGCTAGCAAATACAAAGTAGTTCAAATTACACAAAGCAATAAAAAGCAATATGTGCAGGGGTGGGATTCTAACAGTTTGCACCTATTCGTTAGAATCGGTTGTTAACATTCTAAGTAGTTTGGAGAACCTGTTGTTAGAAGAAATTACTGGCCTAATCCTGAAAGGAAGGCAGGAAGGAAACATTCTGGTGTTGCTTACAGAAACTGCCTCTCCGTTAACGCTTATTACATTCTTGGCAGGACTAGACTTCCTGTCTCAGAAACTTCTCGAGTTTTTTTCTCCTCCTTTTCTGTTACTTTGCTTGTGTGGAGTGACCATTCAAAGTTACAATGGCACTGAAAAAAATGATTATGACCAGGGGTGGGATCCGACAGGGTTAACTTCTGGTTCGGTGATTTACGAGGTTCGGTGATTTTTGAGGTTTGGTGATTTACGATGTGCTTCCCTGCACGTTGCACGCCTGTAAATCGTCATCAGCAGGTGCCTGGACAGCTGAGCAGCACTGCATGCTGAGAAGCAGCCTTTGAAAAAGTACTTTTTTCCTGCTTTTTTAACTGCAGTTGTGCCTCAGACAGCAGCTGAAGTTGAAAATGCAGGAAATAAAGGTCAGGTAAGAGCCCGGGCAGGTGGGTAGTTAAAAACATCAGCAGACATAGAACCGGTTCTATGTCTGCTGCTCTTCAGAGCTACCAGTTCTACAGAGGTGGACAGAACCGGTAGGAACCCACCCCTGCTTATGACCATTTTTCACACTTACAACTAACTGTTGCAGCATCCCTACAGTCATGACAGGCCAGGCGAGGAGATGCGTGCCTCGATATGAGTAATATTGAGTTGGCCACTCCCAGCCAATAACATGTCCACCAAGCCATGCCCACCAACTAAGCCACACCCACAGAACTGGTTGTTAAAAAATTTGAATCCCACCCCTGAATAATCCCACCCCCTTTATATTTTTATGGTTACAACAAACTCCTACAGTTACAAAATTCTAAACCTTGTAAGCTCGACATCTCTGCTGTCTAATTTTGCTAATAAGATTTACAGTAAAAAAACCATTTTTAAAAAACTTTACTATCTGTCATTCTCAACAACTGCTTACAACCACTTCTATAATCAGTTATTCTTGTCAAGAAAACCATGTGGATTTATTCATGAAGTTACCTAGAGTTAAGTATCTATGGAGATTCTCAGTCATCTAGGTCATGGTTGTCCCAAAGGTGATTTTTCAAGAGGTAACTGGACTTCCTTTGTTTTTCCTTGAAGGCACTTTGCTTCTCATCCAAGAAGCTTCTTCACTTCAGAATTGAAAAAGCTTCTTGAATGATAAGCAAAACATATTCAAGGGGAAAAAAAGGAACTTTAATTGCCTCTTGAAAAATCATATTTGGGGCACGCAGAGTTAAGCTTGACTCATAATTGACTCAACAACAACAAAATTCCAATGATTGCTCACAATTGAATAGCTGTATTTTGGGTGTGGTGGGAGGAAGACCCAACATTCTTTTTGTTTATAAAATCTGTAATTTCCTGATGAAGGTCTTAGCAAGGCAGATGCTGATTGTTAGATTACTTATAGCAACCAAAGTTTGCTGGAACGAAGCCAATTCTTGAAAAAACCCTCTTCGTGTATATGAAGAATGTTGAAAATTAACTTAGTACGGTATCTTTTATTGTTTCATGTTATTGTTTTATTGTTGTTTAATATAGGAGTAGTTTCTTAAAGGTAGTGGAGAATTACAGTATGTAATTTAAACCCAGATATTTTATTAAGAATGCTGTTAACATTTGTAGAAAAATTTGTAGAGTTTAAACAAACCTCAACATAGCCTGATTTGTGAACCAGAAACATTGGTTTGTTTCTTTCCAAACAAGGCTGTCTCAGCTAAAGAAACAATGGCTTCTAATTTTGACCTACTAAATCACAAACTACTGCATCCATAATAAGTCATAGGCAAGGCTATTCAGGCTTTTAATAAACTGTGGTTTGTAGAAAACGGCCAAAAATTGAGCAACTTATAGCAGCATGCTGATCAGTTATAATTAAGTTTATTTATTTACTTTGATGTCTGGATACAACCTGCAATGTAGTGAGCGTTTATATTGTAGGGGAATTAATAAATGTGATCAGGAACATTTCTGTAGTTGTCAGGAAAATAATTTATCTTAAATAATGCTAGGTTTCCTTCAATATAGCTAAATTTGTGCTGCCTATATAATTAGACACACTTATTATCAACTGATGAACCCACCACCAATTGTAATAGTTTATCTTATTTTGTTTTTAACTTTATTTTTAATGTGTTTTTTTTTTGTTTTTTTTTTTGCAATTCTGGTCAGTGACCATAATAAAAAAATATTTACACAGTAATAATTACTAAGTCTGTTCAATCAGATGGATTTGGAGAGCAATACAAGTAATAAATCAATGAGACAGAATTATATTACATGTTCCCATTCTCACTTCCTGGAACGGTAGTAAGTAAGCCTGGTTTTCACAAATGAGAGAATGAAAATTAATTTCAAAATAACAATCAAGATACGATCTGTAAATTAGCTGCGGCAGCTGCCTGAGTAATATATGTGGAAGTTCCTTTGATGAATTTAAGGTTGCCAGGTTATGCTTTGTCATATACAAGGGAAAACGAAAGTTAGTTCTTCAAGGAAGTGTGCAGACTGCATGCTTTCATTCCTTCTCCAAGCAAGGAGCAACAGTTTCTTTTTGTGAGCAAACTGGGAACGGAACAAAACGGGAAAAATGAGAGTTAAGAGAATGGCTTTGAATTTTCAAATTCTGTATTGTGCTAGGCCTGAGGAAGAACAGGAACCTTTTGTGCAGGTATGAAAATGTGCTGAAATCTTTTCCCCAGTTCTTTTGTTCGTTAGCAACAAAACACCGAACTGAACTGAATGCACGTGGAAGAGCTGTAAGTTCATATGCAGACTGGAAAGGCAATTTCAGAAGAAGCTTATGTTTACTGATTTGTTTAGCATGTGCCTGAGAATGTTAAAAATAATAATCTGCATATCACGTTTTTCAGGAAAGGCAGCTTATTTGCTACATGCTTCTGAATTTCTTTCTTTTGAATGTCTGAGTTCAAATCAGTCCTGTTAGGATTATAGGATTTGCAGTTTGGTCACTGAGTATACAAACAGCTTCAAAATGTATTCCTGATCCTGATTATTTTCAATCTTTCATTTTCCTGTTTTTTCCTATTATGAAGTATTTTTTTCATGTATGTTCTTTTGATCATTGTTTATTTTTAGTTGAGGACTAGAATTACCTTTAACCTAAAATCTATTCTGCCTTTGAAATGCATTTGCTTAAATTTGGTTCATATTTTTTCCAGATTGGATTGGAAAATATATTAATTTCCTCTTTGTTCTTATATATGTTCTTGTATTATAGAAAAGCAGGCTTTTCTAATTATTGTTGATTAGTAACTGATGTTATTATTCATATAACTCATTGAGAGCACTTTACAGAAATGGAAAGGTGGAATATAAGTCCCCTTAATAATTAAAAATACTACAATTCTCCAATATTGAAGAAAAGTTTCTGTTGAGAAACTTTAATGATAAACTAAACCAATTGATTAAAAATAATGCCAGTTTATGTTTCAAAGTTGAAATGAAACTTAGGCTGTAGGATGACAGTATAGAATAAATTAGAATCTGATGTAATTATATGAATGGTTATTTTGGAGAATAGATACTCTATAAAATTATAGAAAAAAATTCTGGTCATCATATTTTTTTCTAAAACCAAAGTCTTATTATTGAACACTTTTATGGAATACATGCTGACGAATACCACAGCCTTACTTTTTGAGGCATATTATTCTGAATTAGTCTCATCTCGTAGATCAAAAAAACTTTATAGCATTGTCAAAAAACATCAACATGACAATCAGATGTTCAAATATCATTGACAATATTTGGCGATGTTAGGCTGTGATTTAAATAAAGACACAGTCTTTGTCTTATAATCTCATAATTGTATTATTCAATGGCAAGAATTGACCTAGTAATGTTATAAAGCTAATAGTAGAGTTATAATGTTTTATTTAAATGGTTTCAATTTAGAAATGTGCCTGAATGTTATCTTCATAGTCACATTTGAAACTAAGTATTTTAAATGGCAGGTTCATAATATAATTTTAAAATATTAACTTTAACTATTTCTTTTAGATGTTGATTTGTATAAACTGGTTTTCCTGTTCATTGTATTACTTATATCACTGCTTACATTATTCCTTACTTCAAATAGCAGTGATAAAGTTGCTGTTGCTGAAAATAAAGAAAAAGAAATATTTTTTTTTTAATAGAAATTCTTATGTTTAATTCTATCATGTGAACAGAATTGAAGATGTGGATGCTCTGGCTGAAAATTGAGTTATTTCCTTCCCTTAGCTCAAAGTTTTTGATACTTGCAAGCTTCCTGATCTTTTTTTTTTTAAATACTTGCAGGCTTCCTGAACTTTACACGTTTAGACAACTATTTTGTAGTGCAGCGAGATTGACAAGCCATCGTGCAAACTATTTGACAGCTTGTTACAAATTCATTAAATTTAGTCATAGTTTATTGTAAAGGTTTTTATGAGTTCTGTCAGGATTTCTACAACAAAATCCCTTGAGCTTCACCAGTGGCACATTTGAGGTTATTTTCTTTTATGATTCCTTAACCCTGTGTAGCAGTGTTTTTCATCTTCAGTAACATGAATAGGTATGGACTTCAACTCCCAGAATTCCTCCCCCAGCCTGCTTCTGGGACCTGAAGTCCTTACCTGTTCGTGTTACTGAAGTTGAAAAACACTGCTGCATACAATACATTTTCTCCTTTATCAACTTTTCATATACCATTATGAAAGATGTAAAAACATTTTCATCTGTCTAGATTATAACTGTAGAAGAAGCAAAACGCCGGCAGAGTGTCTGCAGCTTCTGTGAAGATGATGGCGAAGATGATGCTTTGCCTACCTTAAAAAACCAAAGTGCGCTTTTAGAAAACATGCATGTGGAACAGGTAAAATGCTGATATGATTTCTTGCTGTTCATGGTACTTCGAAATTCAAGATGGCTAGCTTTGTTAGTTTGTTGCTGCAGTGGTCTTCTTTAAAAGCAACTTGTTTATTCTGACAGATGGTTTTAAGATAGCTATAAAATGGAGTGTAGCCCACAAATAAATAATACATTTGTTAGCTTTAAAATACCTCCATTTTTTTTAAATTTCCAAATAAAGCTTAAATGCTGTCGTTTTTGCTGGCACAACACTGTCCCTTATAACACTACTTTGAATCCAGGATGTACAATCAGGTCATCCCCAGGAAGTAAAAAGTCCTTTTATTCACAGGAAGACAGCTGAACCCATGCTGCAAGTAAGCTACAGAAAGAAAACAACAAGAGCCACTCCTGAAAGGAATGCCATCAATATATAACGAATTACTTTTATAAAGGATAGCTATCTAACAGACATCCTTTAACTAATCACTCCTCTTAAAGATAAAAAAGACACATCCTCCCTTCAGTGCCTCACTGTAAAGCAGTTAGATGTGCTGCCTTATCTAAAAATGGACTTTCTGCATTCTCTGTGCATTATCCAAATTTTGAGGCCTTCTGAATACAGCTCATCTGTCGAATCTGCACTACATATCGGAAATTAATACAATTGAGAGAGTCCAGAAATATTTCATGAGAAGAGTCCTCCATTCCTCTATTGGCAACAGAATACCTTATGCCTCCAGACTTGAAATTTTAGGCTTAGATAACTTAGAACTACGCCGTCTTTGGTCTGACATAAGCATATAAGTACATAAAATTAAACGTGCTACCCGTCAATGACTACTACAGCTTCAACCTCAACAATACATGAGCACACAATAGATACAGACTCAGGGTAAATCACACAAAACTTGATTGCAGGAAATACGACTTCAGCAATAGAATGGTCAATGCCAGGAATACTCTACCTAACTCTGTGGTTTCTTCCACTAACCCCAAATATTTTAACCTCAGACTGCCTACTGTTGATCTCACCCCATTCCTAAGAGGCTACGTCTGCAAGGGACATGCATAAGAGTACCAACATGTCTATCGCCCCTATCTTAATGTTCCTTTTTATTTGTATCTATTTCATGTATTAATAATCATGCTTATACTTATATATATTATCAAATGCATGCTTGATAAATAAATAAAATAAATATTGCCTTTTCAAGAACAGCATTTTCTTTTATGTTCTAGCTTGCTCAGTCCCTCCCAGCTCGAGTACAGGGATATCCATGGAAGCTTGTCTATAGTACACAAGAGCATGGAACCAGCTTGAAAACTCTATATCGTAATTCATCTTCTCTTGATAGTCCAGTGTTATTAGTCGTCAGAGACATGGACAATCAGGTAGTTCCATTCCCCTCTTTCCAGAATTTTCTTTTCTTTTTGTGCATCTCTCTGATTCTCTCCTCCCCTCCCCCTCTCTCTAAGATTTTGAACTTTTAAAAAAGTTTTAGGCTAATAGAAGACTGAATTAGATACCTCATTATATGTAAATCCTCTGAGTTTCTCACTGTAAAAACTATTTGCATTGATTTAGGTTTCTTTTTCTCCAACTTGTTACTGTGTTCCTATGCTAATTGGGAATGATGTAATTTTAAAAGTTGCTGATTCACAGGATGACATGAAAAACTCTTTGGTATATTTGGCCTGTTTTATTATGAATATGGAGAGATGAAGCTAAGTATGTACAAGCTCTTGGTTTCTGATAGTTAGTATTCATATCTCCCCCTCCCCCTTTAAACTGCAGTCCTGCGACTTACAGAATAATTTTCATTTGTGCACTTAGTAGGTTGGCCATAAATATGTTTTTATCTCAACATCAAAATCATATTTGTTTTACATATTATTTTGGCAGATATTTGGGGCATACGCAACTCATGCTTTCAGATTTAGTGACCACTATTATGGTACTGGAGAAACTTTTCTGTTCACATTCAATCCTATTTTCAAGGTATGTTTCTGGATACAATTGAAAACTTTAATATGAGAACAACGTGATTTATTCATGGTGCTAAAACTTCGAAGGAGTGTGTGTGTGTGTGTGTGTGCTTAGCTTTGATTTGGCATGCTCTTTGAATGTAATGACATCAGTTTGTGAACCAAGAGTGGTATAATTCAGGAGTAGTCAAACACTTGTTTGTTTATTTGCTTATTAAACTTCTGTAGCTGCCTATCTCAGAACCATGTCATGACCAGGTGACAATCATAAACCCATTAAAAGTAATTACAGTATAATATAAAAGTAAAATATCAGGGATGGCCATCAGGGATGGAATCATGTATACCAAGCAGCTTTCTTAAGCCCATGTCACACTGAACCAACGGATGCAAAGAGGATGTAAAACGGACAAAAAACAGTACAGTGATGTACTCACTGCCTCCGTTTGGCTTCCTCTCTATCTGTCCAGCATCCGTTTATTGACGTTTCATCTGTTCCAAAAGTTTTGGGCTGCCCAAAACTTTTGCGCGGAAAATGTATCCAGTTCGTCCATTCTGCATCTGCTATGCATCCGCTAGGCATCCGTTACGCATCCGTTATATCCGCTAGGCATCCGTTCTGCATCCGCGCAACTCGCATCCGCCCGGACGCAGGGAGGAAGCAGAACGGACGCGGAACGGATGCAGAACGGATGCCTAGCGGATGCAGCACGGAAACAAAGCATTTAAAATGGAAAAAACGTTTGCAGAGGGGACCTATCTCGGATATTAAGGATGTCTAGAGGATGCCTAGAGGATGCAAAGGGACACCTATACTGCCTATAAAAAGGGGGAGCAGCTCGCCTGCATCTCACTTTCAGAACAGCAGCCCAGCGGTGCAGACCTCTGCAGCCTTCATCTGGCTCTTCCTCTTCCACAGCATCCAGTCATGTCCACCGTGGATTGTAACAAAGTCCTTTCGGCAGCCACCACTGTTCTGCAACAGTGCGAAGCCATCTGCAGGCTCTGTGAACTCTACTGCGACAAGAAAAGGAGCCACCCAAAAAGAGTCTGGATCCGAAGATGGTTCGCCAGAAGAGCAGAGGACGGACTGTACAACAAGCTGATGGTGGAGCTCAGGAACGAAGACACTCGGGCATTCCAGAACTTCATGAGGATGCCTCCAGCCATGTTTGACGAAGTTGTGCAGCGGCTGACACCCAGGTTGACCAAGGCAAACACCAGCTTCCAGCCCAGCCTGGAACCTGGGCTCAAGGTGGCGCTCACTCTGCACCACCTGGCCTCAGGGACCTCCTACAGGAGCATGCAGTACGGCTGGAGGGTGCCATCCAACACCATCAGCATTGTGGTCAGAGAAGTGGTGCAGGCCATCATCGAAGAATACAAGGAGGAGCTCCTTCAGTACCCCTCCACTGAAGAAGGATAGAAGAAAGTTGCAGAGCAGTGGTATCAGAAGTGGGACTTACCACACACTGTTGGAGCCATAGATGGCAAGCACGTGGCCTGCAAATCTCCAGCCAAGTTGGGGTCCATTTATTTCAACTCCAAGGGCTTCTTCAGCATCATCCTCTTCGCCATGGTCGATTCTGACTACAAGTTCATGTACATCAATGCTTCATGCAACGGCTCATCTTGAGATGCCCAGGTATACAACGCCAGTCACCTCAAAGAGGAGCTGGAAGGCAACCTGATCGTGGGGTTCCCAGATCCAGAACTCCTGCCCAACGACACACAAGATGTGCCCTACTTCATCGTGGGGGATGACGCCACAACCTACCTCATGAAGCCCTATGCTTCCAGACTCCTCACCCGTGAAGAGAGGATCTTCAACTACAGGCTGTCCAGGGCAAGGCGGGTGGTGGAGAACGCCTTTGGCATCCTGGCCAACAGGTTCCAGGTACTTCTCACCACCATGCAGCATTGCCCAGAGACCGTGAGGAGGATCATGGAAGCTTGCTGCATCCTGCACAATCTCATGCGCACCCGCTACCCAGTCTTGCAGAACAGGCTCGTGGACCTCCAGCAAGGCAATGGGGACATGGAGCCTGGGGAATGGAGGCAAGGGCGAAACCTGATCGACACTGAGGATGTGCAAGGCCCCAACAGAACCTCACATGAAGCAAAGAAGCAGCGCAACCTCCTGAGACACTGGTGCAACTCCCCAGCTGGAGCAGTGGAGTGGCAAGACAGGATGGTAGATGCTTAATGGATGCTTCCTTCAGCCTGTCTCATCACACAGATGAGATTGGGCCATGTATGTTTGGTTGGCCTACAATGAACAGGGTGTTTAATAAAGAGTTGTGTTTATGTTGACATGTGTGGATAATTATTACATTATTATTGATAATAAAGGGCCGTAGGTGTGGCACCTGGGAGGGTGGACCATACAGTCCCACTATGTTTGCACTGGAGGTTTATCTATCCCACTGCTATCCTAACCCATCCCACAGCTATTACCCATCCCACAGGTATCCTAACCCATACCAAAGCTATCCTTACCCATCCCACAAGCATGCAAAGGCTTAAACCATTTCTAAAAGTTTCCAGCAAGACTTTATTAAAAAAAAGAAATGAAGTAAGTGTGTGAATCATAAATAGACTTTATTAACAACAAGCTATAAGACAAAAATGAGTCTCTGGCACTCCTCTTGGTCACTCAGTCTCAGGGGTGAAGGGTGCAGGTGTTGTGGAGGTGGCTGGTGCTGGAGTGCTTGTCATCAGCTCCTCCAGAAGCAGAAGCAGCAGAAGCGCCAGCCCCAGAAGAGCAAGCCCGTGCTGCAGAAGCCCCAGGAGAACCAGAGTGAGGGCCAGGGGGCGGGATGGTAGCCCTGTCCCTCTTGCCAGGGCTGGCAGCAGATGGCTGAGGCTTGCTGTGCTTCCGCATGGTTGTGGGGTTGCTGGCTGGCAGGGAGGCTGACAGGAACCAAGGCTGGCAGGGAGGCTGGCAGGCATGCAGGTACCAAGGCTGGCAGGAAGGCAGGCAGGAAGGCTGGCAGGCAGGCAGGCACCAAGGCTGGCAGGGAGGCAGGCACCAAGGCTGGCAGGGAGGCAGGCACCAAGGCTGGCAGGAAGGCTGGCAGGCAGGCAGGCACCAAGGCTGGCAGGCAGACATGAACCAAGGCTGGCAGGAAGGCAGGCAGCAAGGCTGGCAGGCAGACTGGCTGGCAGCAAGGCTTGCAGGCAGGCTGGCAGGGAGGCTGGAAGCAAGGCTGGTAGCAAGGCTGGCAGCAAGGCTGGCAGGCAGACATGCAGGCAGGGCAGGCAAGGCAGTCGATGTGTCTGGAAGCAGGTCTTTCCTCTGAATGGCGATCTGCTTCCGAGCTGCTTCTGTTATATCTGCAGGGCTGACGCAATGCATCCTCCCCGCATGTGCAATTAATGCCAGGCATCTGCTAGGCTTCCGCTGTGCATCCGCTTCATCCGCTTCATCCGCTCGGCGTCCGTTGTGCATCCGCTGTATCCGTTTCACGTCCGCTTTGCTGAGGTCCTCTGGAAGCCTTGCGGATCTGCCATCCGCTTCCATCCGCTGGGCTTCCGTTCCGCATCCGCTTTGCATCCACCCTGCATCCTCCCCACGTCCGGGTTATCCGCTCCGGTTATGCAAATTTTTGCCCCTTTTGAGAGCGGATAACAACGGATGGAACATTTTGCTCGTCCGCTGTGTCCTTTTTGCATCCGTTGGGCAGTGTGACATGGGCTTTACACACAACCAAACATGCCTTGTGAGCAAGGATGGCTTAAAAATTTTATCAACGTGTTCTCTGCCCAGTTACTGGGTGGGGTGGCCATGGTGGACGTGTTCTCGTCCTCTTGCACCATGGCGGGTGGGATGTTGCGCTCCCTGGGCTCCGGAGGCTTTCCTTGAGCCTCCAGGAGGACGAAAATGACCTTCCTAGGTTCTGGAGGCTCTCTGGAAGTTGGAAATGGGCCTATTTCTGGCCTTCCCAAACTTCTTGGAGGCCAGTTTTTCACCCTCCCTGAGCCTCCATACATGCCCTACACTTACCTGCATCCAAAACGGGTTGTGTGGATATTCCTGGGATGGGATGGAAGGGGTGGGCGGGGCCAGCCAGGAGTGGGATTTAGGAGTTCTCAGAACTGCACAGAATCTTAGCTAGGGTCTCTCCCGAACCCCTGCGAACCTCCCGCAGCTCACCCCTGCTTGTGAGCCATTGGGGGGGGGGGGAAGACAACTGGGTGTGGCAGAGCCTATATAGGGCAGATCAGTGAGGGAAACTGGGGCTTTATATAATGTTGCTAGCATGACTGGCTATGATATGGGTGATGAGGTGGCATTTCTCAGTGGCAATGGCAGCACTGGGGCTGAAGTTGAGAGTTGTGGACAGGGCAGCCAAGAGGACATATATTGTGGGGGATTATTGGTGGATGGGAAGGATTGCAGTACCTCTATGGTTGTAAGTGCTGGTCATCTGCCAAGCACCCAGACTTTGATCACATGACTATAGGGACATTGCAGTGGCTGTAATTTCAGACACAGGTTATAAGTTCATTTTTTTCCAGCATCGTTGTAATTTTGAACTGTTGCTGGATAGGGTTGAGGACTATCTATAGAATTAGCTCATCTGGTTGGGTTTTTTCTTTTGTTCTCTAAATATGCTAACATGATCACAGGGGTGCTACAGTTTGCTGGAACTTTGAAGACCAGTTGTAATACCGCTTGTTGAATGCCATTTTAAATTTGAATGGTCGCTGAATGAGTGGTTGTATGGACTACACATACAAGGAGTATGTGTAGTTCTCTTTCTTCTTTTGTTCCTCCCAATTTTGTTCCTTCTGATCTCATAAGATAATGTGCACATTGCTTTGCTAGCACAATCTTCCTTATTAATATTAATGCCTTATTTCCCTTATTCCTAGGATTTTAAGTGGAGTGGAGAAAACACCTATTTTATCAATGGAGATGTCACTTCTTTAGAACTTGGTGGTGGAGAGTAAGTTATTTACATATCTGAAATTATGAATCGTATTGGGGAGAACTGTGTGCTTCCAGCCAACTATGGTTCAAAAATGATTTTTTGAAGAGACCAATAAATAAATTTAGTTGGGTGCATATGTATAGTTTTTGGTTAACAACAGTAATCAGAATTGAAATTTCCTTTGCTAAGCAATGTGGTCATAAAGCACAATGCATTGCTTAGCGACGACAGTCCCAGTAATTGCAACCTTGTTTGGTTGCAGTGCCTAACCAGACAGTTATAGAGGTTTCCCTTATTAACTAAATTCCACCTGAAGAAGATTCACCTTGATCCAAGCAATTCTCCGCTTGGTTCCTCCCAGTCCCAAGCTTTGGCAAGGAAAAGAACTGCTTCTTGTTTAAGTCTCCCACCTACCCATTTTCCCTGCCATCTTTGCCCAAATAGAAATATAATTTTTTACTGGCCATGTCTGATTGGACACACAAGGAATTTGTCTCCGGTGCATAAACTGTCAGTGTACATACAAGCAATAAGTGATAAAATAATGAACATAGTCATTGTAAAAATACATTTGTCATAAATCATAAGATACAACACTTAGTGATAGTCATAGCATACAAAATAAGCAATCAACATAAAACATACTAGGATACTAAGTAAACAATATAAATTGTAAGATAAAAGCAATAAAGTTATCGTCATAAGAAGATAAGGAGACAGATAATTGGAAAGATAAGAATAATAATAGAATACAGCCTTACTAGATAGTTTGACAGTGTTGTGGGAATTAGTTGTTCAGCAGAGTGATGGCATTGGGAAAAAAACCTGTCCTTATGTCTCCTTGTTCTGGTGTGCAATGCGGATAGAAGTTGAAAGAGTTTACAGGATGTCCAGGATGTGATGGGTCTGTAGATATTTTCACAGCTCTCTTTCTGGTTTGTACAGTATACAGGTCCTCAATGGAAAGTTGGTAGCAATTGTTTTTTCTGAAGTTCTAATCATTCATTGAAGTCTGTGTCTGTCCTGTTGGGTTGCAGAACCAAACCAGAAAGTTACAGAGGTGCAGATGACAGACTCAGTAATTCCTCTGTAGAACTGTATCAACAGCTCCTTGGGCAGTTTGAGCTTTCTGAGCTGGCTCAAGAAGAACATTCTTTGTTGTGTTTTTTGGATGAGGTTTTAATTTTAACCATTAAAAAAAAAAATTAAACACTTTGCTTAGCAGCACTCCTCAAAGAAGCATTGCTGGAGCTGAAGTAGAGACCTGGGGCTTTCAGTAGTCTTCAGGTGATTGTCCCTGGGCCTCTACTTCAGTCCCAATGCACTGCCACTAAGTAATACTTCAAACTCTACGCCACAGCTAGTCACTGCAGCATCACATAGCAAATTCCCACCGGGCCCCATCAACCTACACTCTCCAGGACCTACCGCACCTAGCTGACCTTCACCTTCCTCCTCCTGCTACTGATGAAGCATGCCTGGCCTGGCTCCATGCAAGGCAGTTGCTGACTGCACCAGGCCTTCTTCCTCCGTTGTTGTGCACTCTTCTCATGAAGCTTAGGAAAGCCTCTAGAAAGCTTTCAAGATCTCTGTAGCATCATGAGCAGAAGAAAAGATGGCACAAGTCAGCTGGGCAAGGCAGGGCCTGCGGAGTGCAGGGCGATAGGAGTGGCTCTGGTGTGGCACACAGCTGGTTGGCTGAAACTTGGGACTTGAAACTGCATTCCTCTGCAGCAATGCAGAGTGAAATAGAGGCCCTGGGCATTGGTGGCTGAAACTGCTAAAGGTACTCTAATTCGGTCCCAGCACTACTGTCATTACAGAGGACAGTTGCTGAAGAGCGGGAAATAGAGCAGAAATGGAAGAGAGATAAGCTGGCTGGGAAATTGAAATGTCCTTGTTGTACCTACGGGCAAGCTACCCCAAGGACCTGAATTTTGATCACAGGATGCATGCCTGTAATTTTGGGGAATGGGCGAATACCATTCAATCCTGCCTTAACTTCAAATAGTTGCTAAATGTATGGTTGTTAAACAAGGACTAGTAGTTCCTGCTTTTGTTGACACATACTGTAAATACACAATGGATAAAGATACTGTACTTTTGAACAGTAGTCTAGACGTTTGAATGAAACAAATATGCTTGCCTGATTCTATTGACTTCTGTTAGAAGTCTACTTGGCTTATTGGTATAGTTCCGTATGTTTAAATACAGAACAATATTTAAAGTTTGCATATTCTTTCTTTTTTAAAATAATGGTTGCTATCAGAAAAAAATTGTTTCTGGTTAAAAATTAACAGCATAAATCACTCAAATGTACTGTGCTTACTGGTCTTCTTACTAATATAACTGGAACATTAAAATGTAAAACAAAAAAAATTCCTGCACTTACAACTGAACAAATGAAACTGTCTACTTAATTTTCTTTTCTTTACAGTGGCAAATTTGGATTATGGTTAGATGCTGATTTATATCATGGTCGGAGCAACTCTTGCAACACATTCAACAATGATATCCTGTCCAAAAAAGAAGACTTTGTTGTACAGGATCTGGAAGTATGGACTTTTGAATGAACTTGTTGCCTTAAACAAATGGACTTTGCTTTCCTGAGCACACAAGTATACATCAAAAAGTGGAATGTAATTGCTTTGCCATAGAATAGCCCTGGAAGACAGGCTGATCCAATGGTTATACAAAATTTTGAGGCAAAAATGGGAGAGATTAGTTTATACTGAAAAGGCAACTTAGTTAATGACTTACTCTTGTCCTGTACCATTTCTGCAGTATGAATGCCAAGATGTTTATGGAAGAGAATTGTGATGTATGTGTATATATGAACTTGTTTAAAACAGTATCATTTTTTTGGGGGTAATTGTGAAAGAACACTGTGGAAAAACATAGAGCTGTATGGTATATTCTCTGCGAATTTTTATTCAGTGAAAATGAAAACCAAAAAGAGGGAATAGTTCCATTACCAAATTCTACAGTGGTAGTTTACTTGACAAAGTAGTAATTGTGTATACAGCACTTAAAGATATTTTTAAGTATATTTATTGGTTGGAAAGTATTTACTAGGCCCCGTTTTCCTTTTAATATTTCAAATGTTAGAATTCCTAGAAAGATTTATAATTTGAAGTAATATCTTAAAATGGTGGAAAAATTATTAAGCGTTTTTATATTTTGTTTTTTAATTTTGTAAAAACATCTTAAGTCATTGTTTGCAATTAGTTTTGGGATCTTGTTTTTTGACAGAACGCATTATTCTGGATTATTTCAAACAGGTGCATCACTAGTGCCCTTTGTTGTTCTTTCAATTGGAGGATACCTTCAGAGGGAGAGAGAGAGAGAGAGAGAGAGAGAGAGATCCTGTTTTTAATTGTCAGGATAGAAATGCCTTTAGATAATGAAGTCATGTAGTTTGAGGCAGAAAGTGAACTTTTAAGAAATTCCTTGCAAATTACTTAAAGTTACTTTGCTAGAAAAAACCATTAGCTTCGTGTAGCCCTTCCTTTTATTAACTTTTCAAATAAAAAGTTGGATTACCTGAATATTTTCAATATTTTATTTTTTAAGAAAAATAATTATATTTCTTTCTCATTAAAAAAAACTATTTGGACCACATTTACATAAAAGTAAACATTTCATGGGAGACATAGCTGAGAATATTCATTTATTTGATAAGAATTAGGTTACAAATTAATCCAAAATGTTTTTCTGGTTTTTTGTTTTTGTTTTGCTTCTCCTTATTGTAAACTCTATTCCTAAAGTTCATAGCAGAAGACTTGGGTCGTTGACATTTCTTTTAAAAAAGTCAAATTAAGTTGACATGTGAGTAGGTTTTTTTTTTTTTAAAGTATACTTCTGTGCAAGTGTGATCCTACTCTTTGTCTGCGATGTTTTAAATACCTTCACCAAGCATCTGCAAAATCTATCCAGTCTGTGAGCTTGTTATTAAAGCTTGATGCTTTTCAGCAATGTCGTATTCATGACATTATTTTCAGCTAACATGGGAATAATCAGGAGTAGACATAAATATATTAGAATCAGTCTAAGGTTGATGAAATTGTGTTTTCATTCTTTCACTTTACATGAATTGATTAGATTGCAAAAATTAATTGTACTTTCATATTACATTTTATGTGCAGAAAATAAAAGGGACTTTAGCAGTTGAATCTTAAGCTTATTGTATAATTTACTACCTGATACAGTAAAGTTTACAAAACTGTACATAATCACATAGGGCAAACACACATCTGTTTTGGAGTACGTAGTTGCAAAGGAAAATATGTTGGTAACAGAGGCTTGCTGCAGCATGCACATAAAGCAGAGTATCTATCACATATACTGTGCAAACTTAATTCCAGCACAGAAGTAATACCCTTGGTTTTTAGCCTTACGATACATGCTAAGACCTGGGACAGTAGCTTTTTGCATTTCTTTCCAATGTGTATGCTAACCATCCATTTTACTGATAGATCATGATTATAACAATGAGCTGCTATTACCGAACACATTAAAACACTATAGGATGACTGCAAGATGGTTTTATTGAAAAATGGGGCATTTGCACATTTCAAGCAAAATATTTTTAATACCTGAACTATCCCACTCACGTCACCTGCAATTTATTCATTATAGCTGTCAGAAACATGCGTTATATATTCCAAACAGTGTTGTCCTATCAAAATTCTATGATCCTTCAAAAACTGTGGATATTGAATATATGTAATGCAGTGCTACCACAACATTTTCAAATAAAGGAATTAAGCATTCCTGTGTATTTATCTTGAACTTTTTTTTTTCCTCCTCTTCGTATACAGTACATTTAAACATCTCCAGAAAATCCCACATTCTGCCTTGTTTCTTCCAAGAAATGGATTGAGGGTGTGTTTTGTGCATGTCAATTGCAAGGAATGTGAGGGTTGGGGGTGTGTGGAACAGCTTCTTTTCATAACATTGAGTGTTCATCAGCAGTGCAGTGATGAAGGCCTGGGGATTTAGGGGAACCTTTATTGCTTGTGTGGCTTCCCTCTGGCTGAATTGCCAGGCTGCATGCAGGTGAATGTGGCTTCAGTTTGACATTGGTAATGGGTCATAAAAGGGGGGGGGAAGAGTATGTATGTATGTCTGAAGCCTATGAATAAGTTAAGAGTTGGTGGAGCTGTAGGTACAACTATGTGTGATTTAGGATTTTACAAATTACAGGTAGTCCTCAACAACAGTTTGTTTAGTGACCGTACAAAGTTACAATGGCACTGAAAAAAGTGACATGATCATTTTTCAGACTTATGACCTTTCCATCATCCCCGTGATCATGCGATCAAAATTCAGATGCTTGACAACTGGTTCATAGTGTATGTCCGAATGTCATGTGATCACTTTTTGCCACATGAGAAGCAAAGTCAACTAGATTCGCTTAACAATTGGGGTACTAACTGATCAACTGCAATAATTCACTTAACAACTGCTGCAAGAAAAGTTTTAAATGGGGCAAAATTCACTTCACAAAAAATTTTGGGCTCAACTGTGGTCATAAGTATATCTCTTTCCTAGACTCTTCCTGGTTATCCTACCTGGTTTATCAAATCTAGTCTGAACATAGTAATGATTAATTTGAGGATGTTGACCCACCAATAAATAAGCTAAGAAAATGCATTTTGTAAGATTCATTTTAGGGCCACTTCTGTCATGTCAAAGTCACCAGGATGTAGATGCTTACCAATGATGATCAAGGCTAATATGGTCCCTTGACATAGCAGGACACCATCTTTCTTTTCCAAGCAAAAGCGAGGGGGGAAAAAAATCATATTTTGGATGGAGAGAGGATTCAAGCCAGAGGATTCAACAGAACTTGGGCTGGAAGCTTACAGTGCTGAGCTATTTCTGTACATTGTAAATGAAGACAAGTGACTCCTAGAATTTTCTCTTCAGCTTTTTATTCTTTTCATACCGTTCAATATTTTAAAATGTATTTAACCTCACAAATCCGAACCCTGGAATATTTACTAATCCAGGTACAAGCACTTGCAGATCAGAGCTCCTTTCATTAGCTGCTGGAAGTATTTGCCCAATGCAAGTAAAACACCACGAGTATCTTTTAGTGATACTTGAAGTCCTTGATTGCTTTTGCAGTGGCTGTACCAGGTATCAAAATATAAAATCAGGATTAGGAAGTTGGGTGCAGAAGAATTGTGATCTGTTCCTGTGGGAAATAAAGATGAAATTCCTTCCATCCTTCCTCTCTGTATGCATTGGACTTTTCCCCTTCAACCAAAAAGAATGAAAATCAGGTGTTTCAAAAGGAATCCTTTATTGAAAGGGATTGTATCTCAACACTAGGCAAAGCAGAGTTAAAGGCCTGGTCCAACTGGCCGACGGATGCAAAATGTATGCATAAAGGACACAGGGAACGAGTAAAATTTTGGGGGTGGCTCCATCCTTTGTCATCCGCTCCAAAAAGTGGCAAAAATTTGCATAAATAGAATGGAAAAGAATGGAAAAGAACGGACGTGGGTAGTATGTAGCGGGAATGTTAAACGGATGTTCATAGGAAGCCTAGTGGATGGAAGCGGATGACACCTCCGAAGGGGTTACGGGGGAGAATTGCAAAGCGGACACATAGCGGATGAAGCAGATGCATCACGTACGCCTAAAGGAAAGAAAGGGGATGCCGCGCGGATGCATATTGGATGTAAACCGTTCACTGCGCATCCTTTCTATTTCCATGCTACTAACGCTGTGCAGATGTTCCATGTACCTTTTGTTTCCTCCCTCTTTCTGTTTTCAGCTGCAGCGGATGTGAGTTGCGAGGATGCCCAGAGGATGCAGAGAGGATACAGCGGATGTTTAACGGATGATAAACGGACATAGAACGTTTGTTGCTCGTATGTCACGGATTTACATTGTACACGGCGGAAAGTTCCTCCGTTCACAAAGTTTTGTGCAGCTCAAAACTTCTTGCGTGGATGAAATCTCAGTGGACGGATGCTCGACGGATAGAGTATGAAACACGTGTGCAATGAGTACACGACGGATGCAGAGCGTTTTCCAACGGATGGCAAGCTTTTTTTAACGTTTTTACATCCTCTTTGCATCCGTAAGTGCAGTGGGACAGGGCCTTAAGATGTCCCCAGGCATACAGTCACAGATAAAGGAAGTTAGAATCCCTCCCCTTATTGAGATGTGGATTTAGTAAAACAAGACCCACATGTTAATTCTCCCCTCCACTTCTCTGGGTACTATCTTAGCAGAGTTCACAGGAGCCTCTTCCAGAGCTGTCCCTTCTCATCTTGTTATCTCGCCAAGAGGTGACAAGTACCTGGAAATGTGGCTCCACTCCTCCAGTTGTGTATCATATGCAAGTTACGCAGAATCAATATAGGATTTTATATATTCAGGTTACATCAAAAAGGATGACTTGTACCAACTCCCCCCCCCCCTACTTCTTCCATTGAAGAATGGCAGATGCACGGATCTGGCACACTCCAATGAACTTGGGAAGGAGTGAGATTGGTGTGT
>BLBF01000007.1:69851725-69865539 GCA_015471245.1 Laticauda colubrina
CACTCCAATGAACTTGGGAAGGAGTGAGATTGGTGTGTGTGTGTGTGTGTGTGTGTGTGATCTGGCACACTCCAATGAACTTGGGAAGGAGTGAGATTGGTGTGTGTGTGTGTGTGTGTGTGTGTGTGTGTGTGTGTGATCTGGCACACTCCAATGAACTTGGGAAGCAGTGAGATTGGTGTGTGTGTGTGTGATCTGGCACACTCCAATGAACTTGGGAAGCAGTGAGATTGGTGTGTGTGTGTGTGTGTGTGTGGGTGGGTGGGTGTGTTTTGGGGGGGAAGATTCTGGTTCTGAGTCGTTCCGTCAAAGGAAAACCAGCAGCCTTTTCTCCAATTCAGCAAAGCGGGGGTTTTGATCACCGCCTCGGTTCCCAGGTCCAATCAAGCGCCGCTTGCTTCCAGGGGCCGCCTTTTTGCCTTCCCTCCATAGGCCGACGAGGCTTACCGCGATGACAAGAAGGCGGAGGCAGGGAACTGGGTTTGCCGCTGACCCGGCCGCGGGCTCTGCTTTAGCCCTTCCTCTTTTCCCGGGTCGCTGGCCGAGCGGGTGGCCTGCTCGAAATCGGGGCCCAGATGGCGGGGGAGCAAGGAGGGAGCTCGGGCTCGTCTCCCGCCGCGACGCCGATAGCCGGCTCCGGCGCGGCGGGAGAAGAGGACGGCGGCTACGACAGCAAGTGCATTTTCTGCCGAATCACTCACGGGGAGGAGACGGGCACCGAGCTGCTGCCTTGCGAGGTGAGGAGAACCGGCGGCCTTCCGAGGAGGTGCCGCAAAAAAAAAAAACCACCACCACAACAACCCACTAAAAGCCTTGAACCAGGCGCAGGCCCCCTGCCCCCCTCCATCCGTAGCTGTCCTGGGGATTCGCTTAGGGTCACCTTGCCTTGAGGAGGGGGCGGGGATGCCGGCGGCTCTCCTTGGAAGGCAAAAAGCGCCCCCCACCCAGGAGGAGTAACCGAAGAGGACACCCTGAGCGGGGTCCCCGCCTGGCTTTGCCTTGGCCCCAGAAAAAGGAGACCAGGCAAAGGAGAGCGACAGCCTTCTTCCCTCAGTCGGGAACCGCGGGAAACCGCGTTTCTCCCCCTCCCCCCCCCCCCCGCTTCCTTTTTCAACCGTCCGCCTGTGGGAAACTTGCCGGAGGTCAGGCAGCGGCCGTGCATGTCTTCGCCCGCTGGGCTGAGTACTGTGAGGGGAAATGGAGCTGGAAATCAACAACTGGCTTGCAGGTTGTTGGGCATCGGCAGGCCGGCTGCATCCCTGACAAGGGGGATTAAGGGGGAGGATCGGAGATGGGGAGCCTCACCCACATGGGGGTCCTGCTCGCTGTTTTCCTGATTCCATGGGCGGCATGCCGTAAATACGAAGTGGTGGGAAAGGGGTTGCTGCCTTCCAGCCCACGCATTTGGAAGCTTCCCAAACGCATCCTAACGACTCCCGTGGGACACCCACCCACACCCACACCAATGTATTGAAACCAGTTCGGCCTGTGATCTGAACCGGATCCATTTGGAATCTTTTTGGCCCACCTGCCTGCTCTCTCTTGTTGGATACTGCACCAATTACAGGAGGAGTCAGACAAAACACACCACTTCTGTGGCCTTGCTCCAGAAGTCAACACTCTTTTTTGGGGGGGTGGGGGGTGGGGGGCAGAGGGTATCTGGAGCGGTTTGCCACTGCCTGCTTCCCGGGGCTGAGAGAGAATGACTGGCTCAACTTCTCCCTGCTGACTTTGTGCCGAAAGCAGAAGCTGAAACTCATGGCTGCCGTGTTTCTTAACCTGATGCATTCACCCCGACCGTGAACTGATCCCCAGAAGTGAATTTTGGAGGTGTATCAAGATGTGTTGTTTGAATCCCAACAAAGTTACACAAGTGAGCAGGATGCTCATGAAAGCTTCGCGTGGAAGCACCTAACATCTCCCAACTTTCAATAATAGTCCAGATTCAGGGGTGGATTTTATATTTCATGGCTACATTAGACACTGAATTTTATATTTCATAACTACAGTGTACGCGCACATGCACGTATGTGCACACACACACACATGCACATACATATACAGAGAGATTAAGAACACTGAATAATGCTAGCACTTATTTATATTAGTTTCACACAATATTGGCATATGGTAGTTGCTATCTTCAAAAAGGTGAAATTTAGGAGAGAAAACATGATTCATTTGTGCTAACAAATTTCTATCTCTGTCTTGTCATCTCTTCCTATTTTTTGACATCAGCTGACTTGCAACTTAGGAATGTGTTGTCCTCATTCCCTTACATTTCTTCATGTAGCCATCTGTCACTGATTTTGACTTGTGCCTTTTTTTGCCTTCCTGCTGATCGAGGGTGAACTGATATTAATAATTAAGCCTGATGTGGGGATGCTATTGAAATATGCCATGATGCAGGTTCAAAATGTAAGCCTTTGCTGGAATCTTTGGTGCTCTCTGAGCATGATGATTAGCAGAAGATTCATTACCTAAGTAATGGTAGCATCGTTAGTTACATCTTAAAAGGAGGAAATTACATCCTCACCCAAACTTGCAGGACAATTCTATTGCATATAAACAGGTAGCAAGCCCCACAATCACCTGCACTGATGCTTTTACCTAGTTGGGTAATTCTTTTAAACTCTGAGCTACAAATATTCTCTTCTACTATTACCCTTTAGATGTTGTTAGCTGTTGCTATGCTATTGCTATGCTTTAAGATAGTTAAAGGTAGTTGTGTCCAAATGGGAGTGCCAGTGCTATACCCTAGCTGTGGGTTTGCCTAAGAATCAATTTCAGGAAAAATTCTTCATGAATATTGCAAATGGGAAATAAGACAAAGTATATATTTGATCGACATTTGCATTTTCTCAGGAGGAATGATCTTTCTAGTAGCTCCAGATGAAGTTGTTTCTTTCATGACTTGCAGTTTGTCAGCAAGGCAATTTCAATAACACAACCTTTTTTTCAAATATTCCATTAGTATGAAGATTTGGTATGCTTCCGAGATATCAGACCAGGAGCGCCTCATCATTATTTAGTGGTGCCAAAGAACCACATTGGAAACTGTAAGACTCTTAAGAGTGAGCATATACCATTAGGTAAGTGAAGAATCTTAATTTTGGCATGGAGAAAGGAGAAAATCAATACAGTAGCTAAAAGTCAACATTGAATTGATCCATAATCAATCTAAAACTTATTATTAGTTTACAGCTCTCCACGTACAGCATATGAGTGGGCTAAGGACAACATTAAATATCAGTATCAGGAGAACTCGAAGCTGAATGTGTTACCAAATATTAACAATTATCCATTATAATTGTTAACCAAGAACACCTGTACCATTGTGTGGTAGAATGTAGTCTAAATTCCCAGAAGGGAGGGGCTGCATTCTAGAGGGCAAAGAGGCAGCAAAGCATGGAAAGTTTGGTCAGGAGAAAAAGAATTAAAACAGCTGCTCCCCAGTGATTCCCATAGTACTGTATATCTATAGTGATAGAAATAGTTGCTTAGTTTGGCAAGGTTTCTGTCTGTAGATGAGGAACAATAAAGGAATTGATCCAAAATAACTCCATGTGTGTTTCTTGGTTCTGGGGGCCTGACAGGTTTAGAAATTGAGAATATTGCAAACGTGTCTTTTGGAGATGGAGACATATTTGAACAGATGGTAGCACATGATAGCTTCACTCAGAATTGCTGCCATGAGGGAATGGAAATAACAAATTATTCATTTATTATGAGTTAAAATGATTTCTCTAGATATTCTAAAATAATTTATCTAGATATTTTGAAATGATTTCCCTAGATTTCAGTGGTACTGTTGTGAGCCCCAAAAGCATCTGTGTAAATAAATAGGCAAGTACTTTGCAGAATGCTATTTTTTTGTTCAATTTTTGAATTAACTGCATCTTTTAAAATACATACAAAGTCAGATGGGGTAAGAAGCCTGGTTGGCAGCAGTGGAGTCTGATATGTGTAACCATATGCCCATTTCCTCTAGAATCAGGCTCACACATTAATAAATTATGTTGTGTTGAATAACATATGAGTGCATGTATGTTTTTAACAGTATGGGGTCTTTTCCCCCCTCAATACTCACATTTAAGCATGCTTCCCACTCCTCCAAGGATAAATCAATGTTGCTCCTGCACTTTGTTCCAAACTCCAATCTGCTTTTATTCTGCTTCACTGGGTTTTATGATTCTGTTGTTTCTATGTTTGTTTGAATAGTTTTATTTACAATTTTTATAAATGTGTCAATGATTTTTTAATGAAGGTTGATTAATGTGTACTTGGGTACAAACACATATCAACAAATTAATTTGTGAAATGTTAAAAACACAACTCAGAATTGGGGGGGGGGGTGTATTTAAAAATAAATTCCACAGAAGTTAAACAGAAGTTAGCAATGCATCTCTGTAGTGGCTGAACTTCAGAAGTCTAATTTTCTTCCTTTTCTCTGTCCCATTTTTACAGTGGAAAGAATGATAGCAGCTGGAAAAGCTATCCTTCAATGGAGTAAGTGCACTGACTTGGACGATATAAGGTATATTTCCAGAAACTGTGTGTGTGTGTGTGTGTATTACATAAATGGCAAGATAAACATACAAGTAATCATTTTACAATTGTAATGGAGCCTGCCTATTGTAAGTTGTGATGGTCATAAACCAGATCAGTTGTGTAAGCATTCTGATTTTGTGACCTTTTTTATGGTGGCCGTTAAGTGAACAGGCTGGTTGTAAAATGGCCACTGTGGTTATTAAGTGAACCCATTATTTGCTATGGTGTGATTTTACCAAAAACTGATTTCAACAAAACCATTGTAAAATGCAGTTATATGACTAGGCTATAAACATGGTTGTGTTGCTGGGCACCCAGTTTGGTCAGGTAAATTTTGAATCTGGTCGCAAGTAGTCCAAAAGTAGATACATCATAACTTGCAGGTCATAAGTTGAGGACTCCCTGTTTGCTCTATGTTTGCATTATAGGAACTACTATTGGAACTTGAATGAATTCAGTATTAGTGGAGTATGGACACGCCTCATGATAATCCAGTTTACAAAAGGCAATTGTATATTTTCAGGCACTTTCCAAAGCTTTGCTTAAAAGTTTTAATTGAAATAATTTTATGAGAAAAACTAGCACTAATTGAGTACTGTATATACTCGCATATAAGCCGATCTTACGTATAAGCCGATCCTTAAAAAGTGCCCCAAAATGAGGAATTTTGCAAAAACTTGCATATAAGCCGCCCACCCAAATACAATGGTGTGTTGTTTGGGCTAATAACAAAAGAGTATCAATATGCAATGCACTGATGAAGGTTCATTATCAAAGCATTTGTGTAGGAAACAATATTAAGTTAATTACCCGGTATGTAAAGAATCTGATGTTGCACGTGACGATCGAAAACACGAAAGCGGTCACGTAAATGACTAACCAATCACAGCGTGTTATGATCCGGTGATAGAAAAAGCAAAATGGAGGCGCCCAGAGTAAAAAAAATGTGCTGTATGTATGTATGTATGACTGTATGGTAATATCGATATTGCGTGATCTGAGAAGTGGCGTCATGTCAGTTCGTTTGTGTGAGATCAGATTTATGCGCGTATAAGCCGACCCCCTAATTTGATAAAAAAAAAAAATGTGTTTTAGAGTCGGCTTATATTGCGAGTATATACGGTATCTTGTCCCGGAAGTCAAGAGCACTAAGACAGGAACTCTTTTATGGCTTTGTTTAAGCATCTGCCAGTTAGTCATGAAATACAAGAAGAAAACACAGTTCTGATTCCTCTTCTGCATCCACTATGGAAACCAATAAAGGGATCTAATAAAGAATGCTCTTTTCTCCTTGTTCAATGCACTAGAGTGTCTTGAGTGTTCTTACTAAATTATAATCTTGCCTTTACTGACTTTTGGTCAGAAAAAACGGAACACCAGCTTTCCAGTGTAATTCCAAATGAAAATAATTATTTTATTAGTATGAATAATATCTTTAAAGCACTGTAGACTATAAAAAGTTTGGAAAGAACTACTTTGTTGCATGGAATAAGGTAAACAATTTAGCCCTTGTGGAAAACATGAGTGACTGCATGGAATTTTCTAGTGATGCTGTCAAGATACTACAAAGATTCAAATCCTTAAAGTGTATCTTGATTCTGGATCCTTGTTTTATGCATCTGAATCGTTGCTGCCACATCTGTTTTTCCAGGATGGGCTTTCACTGGCCTCCCTTCTGCTCCATAGCTCACTTGCACCTTCATGTCTTGGCTCCAGCTAGTCAGCTGGGATTCTTGTCCCGGATGATATACCGAATCAATTCCTATTGGTTTATCACAGTAAGTTATTTCACTATTAACTCTGTGACTTTTATTGCTGTTGTTAGAAAATATCTAACAATTTCATGATAATCTGCAGTTCCCCCACCCCCATTGTTCATTAACGAAGATAATATTTCATTTACAGTTCTCACTGGAACTGAACTGCCATCCTTTATGAGCCCTGTGCTTTATACTCCTCAGGAATATTGTAAATTTATCCTTTTCTTGTACCTTGTAGGTCTGTGCATTATTTTGAAGTACACGGTGTTCTTGTAGTCCCTATTTTTAAAGCATCTGTACCTTTTCCTGATGCAACAAGACTATTGTCCATAGTTGTAACCTGTAGAAAAAAGCTGATGATCCTGTAGAAAAGAGCTGCTGACAACGTCAGCATGTGCATTAGGAAGCACCTTCTTCAATTCCAACATTGTAGGGGTGTCAAATGCTTCTCAGAAAACAACTGAATGAGAAACTGCTGGTGACCTTCTACCGCTGCACCATAGAGAGCATTTTAACATACTGTACCTCTATATGGTTTGCGAATTGCACAGTGGCAGATAGGAAAGCACTCCAGAGGGTTAATATCATTGCCCAGAAGATCATTGGTTGCCCTCTCCCCTCTTTGGAAGAGCTTTATAACTTCCACTGCCTTAAGAAAGTTCAAAACATTCCCAAAGATCCTTCTCATCCTGGGAACCCTTTTTTTGAACTATTACCATCTGGCAGATGGTACAAGATGATAAAACAAGGACGACAAATCATCTGAAAAACAGCTTCTATCCCAGCGCAGTAGCTCTTTTGAATTCTGCTGTATGGTGCAGTGTTGGTGTGGTCGGGGTTTGTGAAGTTTCCGATTCAATTTGTGAAGGGTGAAGGATGTGTGCTTGTGTTTATTTTCATGGTCATAGTCATGATGTGCACTGAAGATGGTGTTTAATTTCGTTGTACGAGGTGCAGTGACAATAAAGTAAACTAAACTAAAATTTATGGCATCAAGTTGTCATCGTGATGTTTCTCGACTTTCCCCCCTTTGCTAAACCGGGGATGGGCGTGGCCGGTCCACTAGCCCCGTTTGACACCCCTCCTGTAGAGGCCTGTTAATTATAATTCCATTTGATTTAGTACTTCCCATTGAATTACATCTCAAGCCTCTTTCTTAGCTTATCAATAACTATTTGATAATTGCTTGTGTTTACCAGCATAATTTTAACCTCAGCGATTCAAACTTCTCCATGGAGTCATTTGGGAGAAAACTTTAATAGCCACTAATCTGGATAAAAAAAACCCAGTCTAGTTGCATCCAAAAATTACTAAATTTAGTACTGAAATTATCCCCATCCTTCTTTTAGAGTCTGCTGTCATTATAAGTTGAGACAGTGCCCAAATATACCTGACTCCATGAAGCTAAGCCAGGGTGTTCAGTAACATACCCTTAATTTATATTTAGGGGGTGGCAATGACTCAGTAGTTAAAGCTAGAAAGCTGACAGCCCAGGTTAAAGATACAGTTGCCGTGAATTTCTATTACTTTCCCCAGCTCCTGTCCATTTAGCAGCTCAAAAACATGCACATGCAAGTAGATAAATAGCTACCACTTTAGTGGGAAGGTAACAGTGTTCCACGTGCCTTCACATGTAGTCATGCTGGCCACATGACCACAGAAATATCTTCAGACAATGTTGGTTCCTTCAGCTAAGAAAGGGAAATGAGCATGACTTCCTAGGTGAACATGACTGGACATGTTTACATTTAATTTACATTTAAATATACTATGATAGCCCTATTTAACTATTATATTATAGTCAAATATTTGTTACAGACTTAGCAGTAAACAAAGAAATGAATTAACAAATGGCTAAAGTTTTACATAAAAATAAATCTTAATTGGTTTGATGCAGCATGCTAAAAATGTAACCAGACTAATGGGAAGCAATCTATTTGACTGACTTTGGCTGTAAGATAAAAAATTTAATTTATATTGTAAATTATTTTTCCTAAACTATTGTGATATTTTGGGAAATAAAAGCTTTTAGTTCATTTCCGTAGGAATAAATCAGGCATGAGAGCCAGTTTGGTATAATAGTTAAGGCACCAGGCTAGAACCCAGAAGACTCTGAGTTCTAGTCTCACCTTAGGCACAAGCTACCTGGGTGACCTTGGACCAGTTATTCTCTCAGTCCTAGCAAAGAGGCAATGGGAAACCACTTCTGAAGAACCCTTCCAGGAAAACAGTAGGAACTTTCCCAGCCAGTCTCTGAAAATTGGACATGATTGAACAGAAGGAAAAAAAAGGTACATGATAACTTAGTTCAGAAGAATTTATTGAACTGAAAGAGCAAAAGGAAAACAAATCTCACAAGACAGGACTGTGAAAAGAAAATTTAATCCAAACTATCTCCATTGCATTAGAGAAGTTAAATTTTTCAAAATAAATAAGACTCTAAATATAAACTTTCATGTGAAATAAACACTATATACCATAACTATATACCATATCAGCATTGCACAAAATGCATATCTAAAAATGGACCAGCACTGAACTTGATCAGTGTTGGCTATCTGTGGTTTTTACTGAAGAAGTCTCATTCAGAAAAATTACTCTAAAACCCTGGAGGAAGAAATATGTCCTTTTAGATCCATGCTTGTTTCCATCAAACAAAAGAACAACTTTCATTTGCAAAATGCTTTTGATTCAGTGGAACATTTTCATCAGTGAATGAGGGAAAAACTCTCTGTATAAGTCAAATGAATTTCTAGGGGAACATAGGAAATGACTCTGGACAATGGAGAGAACAGTGTAATCAGCTATATTTTTGATAGTCAGGGAAGCAGAAATACGCACTGCATGCTCCCAATAGCAATACTACATTTTAGCTTTAACCCTTTTATTCATACTACTGGAGTTCGTACTATTTCTCATCTACCCTAGAACCTGAAACAAATTCCTAATTTCAGTTAAGTTTTTCAAGTTCTTTCAAAGGTGATGATGCATGTAACCGGATTACCCTTAACAAGGTTAATATACATGAGTATACATTAATATATGTTAATATACAAGGAGCCTCAGTGGCGCAGTGTTTAGAGTGCACTACTGCAAGCTACTCCTACTGCAATTTGGCAGATCGAATCCCACCAGGCTCAAGGTTGACTCAGCCTTCCATCCTTCTGAGGTGGGTAAAATGAAGACCCAAATTGTTGGGGGCAATATGCTGACTCTGTAAACCGCTTTGAGAGGGCTGTAAAGCACTATAAAATGGTATATAAATTTAAGAGCTATTGCTATTAATACATGTGGAATACATTATCCAAACCAAGCTCTTGGAAAATACAAAAGAAATGTTTTTTAAAGGCAACATTTGCAAGGTTACCAACTCTTTGTGTTTTATATTTTCCAAAATATTCAGTAATCTCATAAGAATCCCTTGACTAAGTAAAAGAGGAGACAAGCTGAAAAGGGTTAGTGATCCTTGCCCTATAGTGCTCAGCTTGTATATGTATGTATGTTCCTTCATCCACTGGTAGGAATCTGGGTTAAGCCCAGTGGGTGCTGCTGAATTATAGTTCATTCTTGGCTGTGTTTGGGAACAATCTTATGTTCTTCAACATAATACTGTATAATTTCTGGAAGGTGCTAATAAGCCATGTGTGTTTCCTCTTGAACAGGCTGAGCAGCTGATGGAACGGCTGAAAGCTGAAAGCACTACAAGTTGAGGGAAACCTGCCTCTGAATTGTACCATCTCTCCAACCTTTGAATACCGATTAAAGGATTGGATGTAGTTGATAACATGCTAGACTTTTTAAAACAAGTACTGAATTTGCTGCTATATGGTGTTTGTTAGCAAACACTATACGTCAAATTTCTCAGGCAAATATCTGAATGCAAGAACGTGTAAGATCATAAATACCTATTTGTTCAAAATGCAAAGAACCCTTGAAACTTATGAGATGCCATTAAAATTTAATAACTGTATCCGACTTTGACTGTTTTTGTCTTTATACAAGGTTTGTGCCTATACAATATATTCCTGATCTTTTTAGTATTGTTTTGGTGCTATATTCTGTCACTCCAAGTGTACATGATTACAGGCACAGAGTGGCTAACAAGCCATTGTCTGGAGTATGACTTATTTATACTGTACTTTCAATGTAAAACTTTAGTTGCTACATTGAATTAGAATAAGAATATGTACTTGAATGTGAACAGTTTTAAATAATTTTAGGATTTAAATGCATGTATTAAGGTAGTTAGGGAGTAATAGAACATTTTAAAATCATGCAATAGTTTGTTTGGACTTGGGGTTTTAGCATAAAATATCAAATTATTCAATGTAGGTCTTGGATTAAAAGATGCAGAAATTGTAGATTGTCGAATCTAGCATGAAATGACTTTCACATGTACTTTTTAAACTATATAGGCAGGTATTAACACAGATCTGTTATAGCTAAATGATTTCAAACAAGCACTGACATTGTGTGTTTTAGCATGCAGTAGACTAATATTGAGAAGATGCCAAAAGGAATCCATTGTTTTTTATGGTTTTAAAACCTGCTTTATTTATTCAAAACTTAGCATGCATTTAATATGACTCCTAACTGCTTGAACTACTGAAAAGATTTATTCAATTTACTGTTAAGAGTGATGGATAAACATGTTTATAATCATGTTCAAATGTTAATGTACTAAAATAAAAAGAGACTGCTCTGATAATTTATGTGATGGAACTGTAAAACATGTAACTTAATATGTTATGAAAAGGAAACCTTTAATAAAATTGTTACCCATAGATCTCTTGAATATTTTTGGACAAAGCTGAATTTAAAAATATTGATTTATATGTGTTACTAGATTTCTTCAAAAACCCTAATCCATTTTGTTTAACACCAGGGTCATAGTCATACTGGTATTTATTATTTGAATGTTAATATACTACTAAAGCAAAGACTTTTATTCAGCATATCAGTTTCAGGCTACCAGCTCTTAATTATGGTATTTGTAATGTAGAGGAAAACTTTATTACTATTTTCAAACAAGTCTTAATCACCCTCTTACATAATATCTGTGTGATAATCACATCTAGTTTTTTAGCATTTTCAATATGAATAACACATCTCATGAAATATACTGATTTATTTTCAATCACATTTGTTGACTAAATTCCTGAGTACAAATTTCTTGTTGTGTAATGACCAAGTATTTTAAAACATACTTTGATTTTATGACAGTTGCTTCCCTATGTTCTAAACCAGACAGTCATTTTGATGTTTCAAGAGCTTTAACAGATTTCTGATTTAATCATGAAATACCTGGATAATCTTTATCTTTGAACAAAGTAATAACTACACTATCGTCTTTTCCTTGCCAAAGCATTTCGCCTTCAAAGTCAACCAGTCCATACTTCCTTGCTCTTAAGAGGACACCTACTAGTTTATTGGATATCGTCACATATCTATCAAAGAGCTGTTTAAATGTTATTCTCACTTGCCCATCCTGTTCCTTCTTTCCAGTGTTACGTATAATTAAGCATAGTTCTTCCATTTCTTTGCCTATATGTGCGTGTGCATCTTTTCCTCTCTGTTCAGTTTTGGAGCCTTCAGGTGGTCTCCCATAAGTGGGATCCCCTTTCTCAGTGTGTAAGGTTACTTGGTTGCCATTGCTAAATGGGTTTTGTTGCTGATAAGCCACACGATCCTTGGACCAGCTCTGCCAGTTTCTTGCAAGTTGTCCAACGATGCCGTGACAACTACTAGCTGCTCCAGTATTGTGTGTTTTGCTTTCTTCCATGCCATAAACAGCTTTAATGGTACATAAAGAAAAGGAGGGGGTCTGGATTTGAAAAGGTAAAGGCAAGAAAACAAATTACAATGAATACTACCAAAACTATTTTGCATGATACTCTGTCAAAATAAATCTTTCAGAAGCCCTAATACTTTTTACTAATGTTAAATCGAAGGAATCACAATTTTCGATCACAAAGAACATAATTTGTGCCAGATTATATACAATGATTCATCAGTTCAATTTATTTCATAAACGTATGTTTTATAACATGAAAAAGACAACCAACTTGTGTGTGGTAGTTAGATTGGATTATTTCTATTAAAAAAAGTTAAAACTGCTTGATTTCCTTTGAAAATCAAAACCAACTCTCAACCCCCAAAGGTTTCCATCATAATGTGGAATGGATATAACTTGCTCCAAAGCGATCTCGCTTTTCAGATGTAAAGTCAAATGATCTACACTTTGAGTTTGGCTTCTGGCAGCTCATAGACACATCCATGTAAATGAGTAGCTATTTGTTATATTTTCTTCCATTTTATCCAGAGGTTCAAGACAGCATTCTCCCACTTTTCCCCACAACAAAGCTCTGAGATATATTGAGCTAAGAGAGAGAGAGAGAGAGAGAGAGTTGGGGCCAAGGGCATCCAGTGGCTGACTTAAACCTGTCACTTTCCCCACCTCATCCAACATCTTAATGACCATATATGTCCACCGAGTGTTTTTTGCCTATGGCACAGAAATGAGTTGCAACTGTCTCCCAGGATGTTTTTCGCCCTTCCAATCTAAGATGTTTTGGGGGTGGAGGGGTTGCTTCCCATCCAAATCTACCACTCCTTCTGATTGACTAAGGCTGGCTACATGCTGGACTCTTGGGATGACTGATAAGCCATTATATTTTAAATTTGAAACAGCATCTAGCTTCACAACCCTTGTGATTCCATCTCTAGCCTTTCCAATTTATTAATTTATTCAATTTCTATAGCCACCCACCTCAACCAAGTGACCTTGGGTGGCTTACAATTCTAAAATTATAAAACAATTAAAAAAACAAACAAACCCCAAACCCCCCTCCACCTTTTTTTTTTTTCTTCTTTACCAAGAGTAAAAACTTCCATAAAATAAATAAACTATTCATAATTTTGGTCGCAGCTTTAGCCCAAATAAGTATAAATCGGCTAAACTGTAAACTCAGTTCTATGGAAAATGGCATTATATAATCAGAGGTCTCCAAATTTGGCAACACGGAAAATTCTGGGCGTTGAAGTCCACAAGTCTTAAAAGTTGCCAAGTTCGGGGACCCACGGTATATATGTTCGAGACAAATGATAGCAAGAACTGCTTCAATTTTCTGAAATTTAGACGACAGACAGACGACAGTTTGTGCTTCTTTATACTTACTTATCCCGTTGCGGAATTTCTCTGGAGGAAAGGAGTCAATTTCTTGCCTTTGAAGCACTGCGATATTTGGCCCTTGGCGGGTTTCAAGCTCCAAAACATCCTGCTCGGACGGAAACCAGTGGACCAATCAGAGAAGAGCCATCCCCTCGTTCCTTTGCTCCAGGGTGGCGCTCCCACCGCACGGCCGAACGCCTTCTTAAGGTGGAGCGGACGTTCAACGTTGTAACTGTGTTTCTCATCCTAGCTTCCGGTTACTAAGCGTCCTAAAGAAAAGGATGGTTCCCCCCCTCCTTGTTTTGGAAATTCGGTCTCTCCGTTCTGTTGCT
>BLBF01000007.1:69865549-69886054 GCA_015471245.1 Laticauda colubrina
TGGGATAATACCCGAAGGAAGCTAAACAGCACACATGTAAGTACCCGCGAAAACCTAAGAAAACCTATATTATATATATATATAAGGGCCCTAACGGAGGTAAGTTGCATGGCGGCGGGGGTCCTTTTAGGAAGCGGTAAGTTGTGTAAGGCAACGGAATGTCATTTTCATTTAAATGCACGCAGACTCGCGTACATTCAGAATGACAGTCAGAGTTGGTCCGCCGCCTTTCCCCACCGGACAGCCCGATGAAAAACAGCAAAACAACTTGGGACTTCTCTTCCAAGCGGGTTTCCTCCTTTCCCCAGGCAGCATTGTCCCCGCCCCTCCTGCTCCACGCGCGCGCGTACGGCCGCCTCTTGAAGAGCGCGAGCCGGGACGATGGCGTTGGGGAAAGCGGGCTACGGGCAGTACTTGCTGCTCCTAGCGCAGCAGAACGTCGAATTTCGCCTGCCGGTGAGTCCGAGGTTGTGGAAGGGGCGCGGCCTTTCTGCCGTTTGGACTTTCCCGGGGGCTTTGAGCGCGCGCCAACGGTCGCGCGCCTGCGGATCTGTCGCAGCCGCGCCTTTGCTTCGCGCGCTTTTCATGAAGTCTTTTTCCCCTCACCCCCGCGCTGCGAAAGGAAATCGGAAGTCCCGCAACCTTGGTTGTTTTTTTTTTTGTGTGTGTTTTGCAGACGAATATAACGGGGTCGGGTAGGCCTTTGGTCGTCCCTGCGTTGGCATGGTGACGCGCCAGGTGGCGGGTTTCCTACTAAGACCCTTGGAGCATTTATTTCCCCAAGCTGCAAAAAATAATAATAATAAAATAAAATAAAATAAAGGTGAACGACCCGTAAGGAAGGAGTGGGGTGGAAGAGAGATCGTTATGAAAATTTTCTATGAGTTCAAGTTATAGTTGTGTAGCCCAGGTCATTTTGAGCATAGCTTCAGAGTATAAAGTAGGATTTTTATTCAAGTCATGATTATTGTGTAAAGTTATTATTATCAAGTTGTCAGTTGAGAAGTGAGAAGATCTGGGTGAGAAGTTACTGGTCACTTTTTACTGTTTTACCACCGAGAGCATTTTGGCATGCTGGATGCTCTGCAGTGGATAAGAAGATGCTCCAGAGAGTTATAAACCCAGCACAGAAGACCAGATTCCTCTCTAGAGCATTACAAATCTCCACAGACTGTTCTCATCCTGGATATTCATATTTTGAATTGTTAACCATCAGGGAGGTGTTACAGGTGTCTTAAAATGAAGACTAATAGATTGAGAAAGTTTTTTTGTCCCAAGGCAGTAATTGACTTGAAACAAAAAGTGCATTTGTGATTTAGTTGTTGTTGTTGTTATTATTGTTATTATTATTATTATTATTATATACTCTAGTATGATTGCGATGTGGTGTTTGGGGCACTGCTGGAGTAGCTTTCAAATTTCATTGTATTCATGGAATGCAATGACAACAGAGGTATTCTAACAATTAGCGATCATGATGATCTGCTCCTACCTTGGTCTTTCACATTTTACCAGGCGGGATGCCTGTTGCTGTAACTGAGTGTAACATGCCAATATGGAAGTTGGTTGCAATACACTTTGTAATGGAGAGAAAGAAAAGGTTGGATAGAATTTCAGGAAATCTTGGACATCAAATCTTGGACAGACTCTTTACAGCTTCTTTATGCAGATTTCTATTGAAGATTCAATCTGAACATCAACATGAGTACCAGAACCTCCCTTGGCAGCCATCCTGAAACACTTTTCTAATTAATGTAAAGGCTACTGGAGAGGCAACTTGGTGTAGGTGTTAAAAAGAGATAAGAGACCATGAGTTCTACTCCTGCCTTAGGCACAGAATCCATGGAGTGACCTTGGGCCAGTCACTTTCCCAGCTCTAAGAAAGGGGCAATGGTAAACCAGCCATGAAAAATGTTGCCAAGAAAACTGCTGGTACTTGTCTAGGCAATCTCTGCCTAGATTACGATTGGATACTTCCTGCTTGCCTCTGCAAGGTTGGGCCAACTACCATATTGGGAGGTGAGAATGGATGAGGAAGTGTAAATGCTACCTGCTGAGAAAGCAACTTGCCCAAATTTTCTCACACTGCATCAACTGTATCTTTCCACTCCGCACTGCATGGAGAACATTCTACTCCATTTGCTGCACTTCATCCTCATTCACTCAAATGCTGCTTTTCCAATTGGATAGCCTTGTCCCCATTTGACTTAGTGTCAGGTTTGGTAACCTGAAATACAGCTTTGTCTTCTCTTCTTTTTCCTGCCAAGGTACCACTTACAAACCCAGGTTTGTGTTGTTTTCAGTTCTCAAAAGTCATACTCAGAAAGGAAGCAGTTGGCTGTTTTATTTGTGTGTGTTTATATTTTTCTGCGGAATAAGTTGTAAATATTTTAATGGGCCTTCTTCCCATCTTTTCAATATAGCAAAGTAATATTTGGCTATACTCTTTCCCTACTATGGAAAGAGTAGGAGGAGAAAGCAACTGCGGCAACTAGCATTCTGGCTTTTCCAATTTGACTTATAGAGTGAAAACTTACTCAGTCTTTGGATTATTCACCACTAATATTATTTTGTGCCTTTGAATCGGTTTTTGATTCGTGGTGACAGGCCTGGATAGGATCCTTCAATTTTCTTGGCAAGATTTCAGAAGTGGCCTCCCATTTCCACCTTCCTAGGCTAGTGAGAAAGTGACTAGCCCAAAGGCACTCAGTTGGTTTTGTGCCGAAGGTGGGACTAGAACTCACAATCTCCTGATTTCTAGTGTGGTGCCTTCATTGATACACCAAACTGGCTGTCCTGAAGTCATACTTAAAGAAGTCAGCCATAAGTTGCATTTTTTAAAGGATAAAGAATACTGTAATAATACAATAACAGTGTTAGATGATTTTAGGATATTTATTAAACTTCTGTTTCACAAATGATTCATCATATCTTACTTTCTTCTAGGAAATACAGTCTTTACTTTCTCTCTGTGACGGAAGGTTCAGCAGTTCACAAGAACTGAGATTAAAGGTAAGAATTAGATAGAAGATGAAATGTGTTTTTCATGAGATTGTTTGGGGAAATGAATATTTTTGAAGCCAAGCTTTAATCTTAATCATGATAAAAATCTTATGGTATGTGATACCTAGGATAATAGGGAATATTATTCTAATTACATTGATGAACTGTTTCATTTGCATGAAATAATTTGAAAAGTATATTGTGGGAAACAAAAATATTTCCTGTGAAAAATGTTGACCATTGTTCAGTGCCATGAAAATGCAGACTATGTTCCCAAAAACAGCCCTTTTTTGGATCTGAGATTTTTCTGGCCACATGTCTAAATTTTAAGAATTGATACCATATCTTTAAGTTGGGTGACAGAATACCTATTATCCTTGGCAGCTGGCCCTGTCCTTGCAATCTATGGATAAACATGGAAGTCTGAAGGACATCACCTTTTCTTGAGACTACCTTTGAGGAGCAGATAGGCCAAGAAAAGGAGCATTGTCTTGCCAATGAACCCTACTTTTAAACAGAATAGAACAATCTGGGAGCCCTAATTCCAGAATTCTATAATTGCTGAGCAGAATACATGGATAGGTTCATCCCTGGAATGAAAATGAGCCATTTGCTTCCTTATCTTGGCATTTATGTGACCATACAGGTAGTCCTCGATGTACAACCACAGTTGACCCCAAAATTTCCATTGCTGAGTGAGATAGTTGTTAAGTAAGTTCTGTTTCATTTTACAACCTTTTTGCCACAGTTGTTAAACAAATCACTGTAGCTGTTAAGTAAATCATCTGGTCATTAAGTGAATCTGGCTTTCCCCATTGACTTTGCTTGTTGGAAGTCGGCTGGGAGATTACAAATGGTTATCACAGGACCCCAGAACAGTGCAACTGTCATAAATACATGCCAATTTCCAAGTGCCCAGATTTTGATCACGTGATCATGGGAATGCTTTATTACCATAAGTGTTAGAGTACAACATGTGCAAAATGAGATTGGCTGAGCCCCCAACACAACTCACAGTGAGGACAGAATTCCCTAACCCAGTCCCAATCTTATTACACCATGTGACCTTGTTGCACAACGCAGCAAGTCTGTCAAGTCTGCTGCAATGGTTGTATTTGTGAAAAATGGTCATAAATCTTTTTTTTTCAGTGCTGTTGTAGCTACAAACTATCACAAAACAAATGTTTGTAAGTTATTAACTACCTGTATTTAAACTCCTGAAAAATATCTTGTATCTCTCTGCCTCTTTTAATGGACTGATGAGAGATTAAAAAAAATGTGGGCCTTTTTATCTTCCTAGTTTTTTGGTGGAATTTCAGGGACCAACAGTTTCAAATCTGGTCCAAATTTTGGGTCACTAAAATATTTCATGAATCAGTGTCCTGACCCTTGTTGGATAAAATAAGCAAACAAAGCAAGCAAGGAAAAAAATTGTTTCCAGTACGTACTGGGAATATATTTTGCTATATTTCATCTTCATATTTTTCAACATGTCTCCCCCTTCCCTTTTCTCTAATTTGTATCTGGGCAACTGCCACCAATGTATCTTGCTGGACATTTAAATAGTATTTTCCAACAAAGCATTGTACATCATCTGCTCTTCTTTGTAATTAATTGGTTTCTCCCTAAGGAAAGCTAAATTTCTACTCTAGAGCTTTGTTGTCCTTAGTAGCATCAGTTCAGGCCTGATGTGACAGTTACTAATTAAAGGAAGAGCACCAAATAGGTATTGTGAACAGCAAGATTGCAACTCTCCAGTGGCAGAGGTCATAAACAATGCAATCCACCCCCTTCATAAATGGAAGGTACAGTTGAATGGGTAGCATCATCTGTTTTATATTTTTCTCTTCTCACGTTCAATTGCTTCTGTCCCTTCCGGATCAGTGGGAGACAATGTGGAAAACATGAATAAAAACATGGGAGGATTAATTAGATAGCTGTCCTAAGTGTAATCATTAGGAGGAGAGAGGGATCACATACTTAGGCTTGCAAATGTTGGTTAGACATTCATGAAGTTCAATATACTTTTTTGATTCCACACAGCAAACATAATGTAAAGGTGTAAAATTCGAAGTGCCCCATAGGCTTTATCATTATGCATTCATAATGGAATCAGCAAGAAGTTTAATTCTTCAATCTTAGGAACTATAGGAATTAATTTTTTGTTGATGTTTGCTGACCACTGGTTTAACTGAACGGGAATACAGACTTTAAAAATAAAGATGATGTTATTTCCAGCTGAATAGCTTTGTTGGTGCATACTGGAAATTAGCATTAAAAATCTCATTAATGGTTCCTGTATTTAAAAGAAGAAAGAGCAGGGGTTGCCAATCTTTTGGACTTCAGGGACCACCAAACTCATAATTTTAAATCCCATGGATGACAGACTCTGGGAAAATTAAAAAAAAAGTCTGCAGGAAAATTCCCCATCCCGTTTTCCTACTGAACGATAATTCTTTATTTGGGATCACAGGATACTGTTCCCAGTTCTGTTCTCAGGGGGAGAGAGAGAGAGAGAGAGAGACTTTTGGCTTCATGCAAGGAAAGCAGCAGAAGTCTTTTTTCTCTCCCCAAATTCTACCAGAAATGAGTCTTTGTGAGACTTGTCGCTCGGGCGCAGCCTCTTGAAGCAAGATGCCTTGCAGGGTCCCAAAGACTCATTTCTGGCAGAGTTTGGGGGAGAGAAAGAAAGACTTCTGCTGCTTTCCTTGTGTGCAGCCAAAAGCAGAAGAAGAAAGAAATGGAAAGAAGCAGCCCAGTGGCCAGGCGTGTGTGGGGTGAGTGGGGCAAGTCCCCCCCCTTCACCCTTTCCCTTATGTTGTTCGCAATGCAAGCGATGCAAACTTTGTGTTCCTGCGGGCTATGTGGGCAGCGCGGTCTTGTGTTCCTGCACAGCCTGGATTAATTGTTTGGGGGGGAGTGCTTTGGGGATGACATTTCTCTGCGGACCACAAAATTTTCTCACAGACCACCAGTAGTCCCTGGCCCACTGATTGGCAACCACTGAGATAGAGGATAACCACATATTTTCATGCTTTAAATGTGAAAATATTGCAGAATGGAATATCTAGCTTTAATAAAATCTTTAAATTACCTGTCTCATAAACTCTGCCTGCTCATCCAAGGACACCAAAAATTCCTGCTGAAAATCCCATGTAATTTATCCCCATCTATCTCACTCCACCATAGGTAGCTTCTACTCTTCCACCCCTCTAGAAGCTCATTAAAACTTGGTTGTTTCAGAAAGCCTTTGGGAACTGAATGCTCAAGAGTGCCTGATGTCAGGGTTACTATATTAATTATAACACTTGCCTACTATAATTATATGTTGTATTTCCATTATTATTGCACTGGCTGTGGCTGCTCCTTTGCAATTCCAGGTATTGTAGTTTTGATGGAAACATTTTATAAATGCTCCATAAATACATATGAAAAAAGAAACAAAGAAAGGAACGGAAAGAAAAGAAAAGTTGTAGCTGCCTAAATAACAATGTTATCGATTGCAGTGCTGTTCCTTGTAATAACTGCTGTTTTATTTCCTGACTTCAGAGCCCATTTTGGATTCTTGACTTGCCTTCGGAAGAGATAGCTAGAAGACTAATGAAACGAACAGTATGTGCAAAGTAAGATTGATGTTGTTAAAAAAATAACAATAACAGAGGGAGAATATCTCTGCTTCCCTTCTGCATTAAGGTTCCCTTTAAGCTCTCTCATCCTTTTTCTCCAGCACAGGTAGAAATCTCCCTCCCTCTCTCGCTGCCAATGCCAGTAGAACTTTGACTAGCTTAATGAATTGCAGTGTTGGAGTGTCCTGCTTTAGTTGTCCTCTCTAGGATGTTTAACAGATTAACAGTTGAAAGGGACCTTGTAGATCATCTAGTCCGACCTCCCTCTCAAGCAGGAGACCCTACACCATTTCTGACAAATGGCAGTCCAGTTTCTTCTTGAAAGTCTCAAGTGATGAAGCTCCCACAACTTGCGAAGGCAAGCTGTTGATTTACATCTGTGTTTACATCTTATCAAAAAAGAGACACTATATTTATCTATTACTGTTTCTATGCATGAGACTAAGTGATTTCAGGTTTGGTTTCTGATGGTGTGATGCAAGGAATTTTTCTTTTGTATGTTTTATTTGTATCCCTTTGTACAAATACCATTAAATGACTTGAAGTTGTACAGAATCAGTACTGAAAATTTTATTCATCTCTGCTGCAAAGCCAGTGGAAGTAAATATGTAATCCTTATTTTGTAGACTTTAGAGAGGTTTAGTCTCCGGACATATACTAAACTTTGACAGAAATTTGCTGTTGCTCATTAGGATGTTATTTATTAATACAAGATTGAGAATCAGATGTACTCTGCTTGAGATACTCTTTACAGAGAGCTGCCAAAAGAGATTGCATCTTGGCAGACTTACTTTTCAACATCTCTATTAACCGCTTAATATAATTAAGATTATATTCTATTATATTCTACTGTCTCTTGGTTACAAGCAAATCAGATTGGTGCCACATCAAGGCAGCAAATTCTTATCAACAAGAATTAGTAGGCTTACAAACCAAGAAAATTATTCTAAAGAGGACCTGCTACCTCCTTTCTCTTCCTGACTACAGGATAGCATTTTAAAAATAAGATTCATTGTGGTCATATTGGCAATATAATGAGATTGATTTTTAAATATGTCTTGAAAATATGTCTTCGCCCTTGTGAATCGAGAATGTTATGTAAAAAATGTATGTAAAAATGTAAAAAATAATGTCCATTATGGTTTTTTTGCACAATAGATTTTTGACACATCAAGTGCATTATATCTTTTTTCTTGCATTTTTCTAACACGTCAGAGCAATTTTATGACTGCTGTTCAAGAAAGACAATTCTGATGTATATAACACAATAACATTTAGAGTCTAGCTTAAGGTAACACTTCGCCCATCATTTTGGTCATCTTTTAGATTGTCAGTTGATTTCAACTTCAGTTTTATTTTGCACATTTTACCACAGTTTTAAGCAGTGAATGTCTATATGTGAATGTAATGTATATTTGTGTATGGGTCTGTATACATTTTTCTTGTAATAATAATTCACTCCTGTTATATTATTACATAGTGTAAGAGTAGTCACAGAACCTTAAGAGCAGAGTCAAAAGAGGATTCAGCCTAGAGTATCTAAATAGTCACAAATGGATGAAGTCCAGCCTCTCTTGAATTCTGTTAATTCTTAACCAGCACCAAAATAGTGCTGGTTAGTTGAGTAGATTCCTGTGCATAGGCATGACTAGTAATAAATAAGTGTAATTGGAACATCATGTATGGTCTTGGTCTTTTGTGCCTGATACACAGTTTTATAAACATGCTACAGACCTTTGGCTCTGAAGAAATATTATCTATATATCCTTAAAGTAAATTTATAAATTCTGTTTGAAATAACCACATTTGTAGAGAGAGTGGAGGTTTTTAATCAAAGTAGGATAAAAATGTTCTTGAAAGCCTGTATTTATCTGCTTTCAGATCAATATTTGAGCTGTGGGGTCATGGGAAATCTGTAGAAGAATTGCATTCTTCATTGAAGAATTATCCACTGGAGAAAATGGTTGGTATAAGAAAAAATTGCAAACTTTTTCATTTAGCATTTTCATTTATGCACCATATACCCTCTACCATAATCAAAAAACTGTCTTGCTTTTGTTTTAGGCCCCATATTTACAGTCCAACTTCACCTACAAAATAATAGTCCATGCATTCAACAAAACGCTAACACAACCAGAGAAGATTCAAAGAATAGATGTAAGTAATAGTTCAGTTCTCTGATTGCTTAAATATCTGTTATTGCATAATATTGCAGAGGGAAAACATAACATTGGAGAGCTAACATTCTTTTGTTGTTGTAGACATAAACCACAATTGCCTCTGTCCTGTCTTCTTGCCTGAGGCACAGCCAAGTTGTCTTTGTTCATTCATTCAATAGTGTGACACTGCAAAGCCTTCATGTGCTCAGGAATTCATTTCATGCCTCCATGTGTATTCCCAGGGCTCCAACCAAGTCTCAGACTAAGTTTCACGAAGCCCTCATGATATGTTCACATTTCTCTCTCATGAATTAACTATGAAAGGCATATGTACCTATACCTAGAATTTAATAGATTAATCATAGAAGAATTATGGACTTCTGTCTAATATTTATTCAGCTTTATTGGGTTTTGTTTCTTAATTTTATATGCTTATTTTATTTTTAAAAAAATGTGTTTAAATTTGTTTTGCTGTTGTGTTATATGATCATAAGCATTTGGAAGACAGGTGGTTATACAGTACAAATATGCTAAATAAATGCCTACATAAGCTGTAACCTAGACTCCTCTACATCATTGTTGACCTGTTGGTTTCCTATTAAAATTTAATTAGCTTTAAAGTCTTCCTAGCTCTGGGCTCAGAATTCTTCAAGTAGAGTCAGTTTTCCACTCATTGTTTTTCAAGTCAATGAAGAGAGCATTGTTTGCTCTGTGCCTTGTCTTTTTTCATACTATGTTATATCATAAGGCACACCAGCAATGAATGATCCATGGGTCTCAGGCAGTTGCCCAGTTCTCCATTTGTGCTATCAGCACTCCGTCTTTGTTTTGCTAAAAATTGCTGATAATATGACCAAATTTATGTGGCAAGATTTTACATGTTTTTCCTTAAGGATGGGCATGACGCTTTTGATGATCCCAAATCACTATTTGTGGGGAGGAGAGATTTGGAGGATTTGCTTCTTAGAAGTTTCCAGTGTCCATTAACACTCTAAAAAGTAACATAAAACAAAAAAGGGCTAAATAATTTAATTACCTGCATTCTGGGGAGATCACTGGATGTCCCCTTACAACTTTTAGAAAACTTACAATGCTCTGCTTTAGCCTCCCACCTTGTAGATCTATGAAATAATCTCTTTATAAAGCCTGTCAATTTTTTTGATTTCTTCTCACTTCAGATAGTATAAAAATAGCCTTAATATTTGGTTGCTCCATTGTCCTAAATATGATCTATTCAAGGTGGGGCAACTACAGTCATCCACCATCTTGAAATTTTGCAACTCCCATCCCTCCAGCACACTTCGAGATTCAGCTGGACAATTTTTCAGTTTTGTTTAAGGAAGTAATTGTATAGAAATAGTAAAATATATAGGAATAGTAGCGTATTGTGGTTCAAAATGTAAAAAAGAAATGCCCAAGTAGCTAGCCAAAAGTTAAAAACCAGCAGATGTGACTCTGCTTACATACTTTTGAATTGTGTATGAACAAACCTGTTTTGCAGCTCCAACCACGAAGATCCTAGATGTTGGGAAAAGAGAAGAAAGGATTAGTTTTGGGCATGCTGCGTACATTTGCTTGGAAAGCCCTTGCACAAGCCTCCTATCGAGAACAATGGCTGGTGGTCCATGTCTGAGGGTGAATACTTTGGCTGAGCAGAGTGGAGGCATGCAAAGACCCTAAAGGGTCCTGGGAGGCAAGAGGAGTCTGCCCCATCTGAATAGCAACTTGGGAGGGCTAGGCTACAAAGTCAACAATCTGTTAGTAAGAGAACGAAAAAAAAAAAAAAAAGTCAAATAACCCCTGGGTTACCCTGGCAGGATTGCCTGCATTGATATTTACCCTCCCCAAAGATCCTGGAAGTAAAAAGTGATTAGGTGAATTAAAACCCTCTACAGTTTTGATTTTAAAAAACACATGCAGCTCAAGACTAAAGCAATTATACATGCTTGATGACCCTCAAAGGATGAAAAAAACCTGTGATGACCTGGGACATGGCATGAAGGCAACACAGTAAGAGTAAGAGTCCCTTTAATAGCTCTAACTTTGCCCCAAGTGTCCAGGTTGCCTTCTGGCTGGAGAAAAACTCTCCCAGGAACAGCCTTTAACTGCAGGGAATCAAGTCCAAAACATGGTCAATAAAATCTGTAACTTTAAGTCAATCAAGCCAAACTGAGGTAATTAGTTTAGCAGGCCAGGAACAAGGATTCCAGATGTGAAGGCATGGCAAAACTCACATGGTTGGAAAGATGCCAGGAACACAGATAGGTAAAGACAACACAGGATAAAGTCATGGTTGCTCCCAGCAGCTGCCACAGTCAGCATTCAGTTCTTTCAGTTCTTTTAAACTTTCATCCCAGTTGTGGCTTATGAAAGGAATCAGAGCCCTTTCCTCCCTTGTAAGCCACACAACCCACATTACTCTCTTCTCTGTTCTTCCCTGCGTGCCCTAGGATGAAGAGGGGATGGGCCTGGGTCTTCCTCTGAACTCCCTCTCCCTTGTTCTATCTCCCCCCTGCTCTGCCCAGCTGGACTTTGCCCTTCCTCAGCCTCTTCCACAGCCAATGGAGCCACACTCCCACTCCCTGTCATTCTCCTCAGATTCAGACTGACGGGCATGACAAAAACCCCGATGTTTAAAAAGTGTATAATCCATCAGGAATGCATAACATGATGCATTTTGGTTTTAATAGATGACCAGTGCTATATTTTTTATTCTATGCTGCTTTATTAACTTGTAAAAAATAATCTTTTAGGTTAAGAATAATACAGATTTTATGTTTTGGCAGTAGATGCCTTCTATTATTTGTAGCACACCTATTATCATAAAGGTAAGGAGGATACTGTAGATAGGGATAAAAAATATCACGTATATAATACTGTTGATTAATGCATTGTTTCCAATTCCTCTCTTCTTCCTCCCAACCTTCCCCTCACACCATGTAGTCTTTGCAGTTTTTACCATTTAAAGGACGTGTAGATTTAAACAATCCAGATCATACATTTTGGTTTCTAGAAGATCATGGAATTTATCTAGGCAACAGTACAGAACAGCCTATTAGCTTGTACTTTGGAAGATGGGTGAGTAATGTACTACATTAATAATAAAATCATCGGTTTTTAAAACAATAACAATACAACCATGGCAGATTGGCAGAGTGGAATATGAAAGAAGAAAATGTTGAAGAGTATGACTTTATGGATGAAATAAAAGGAAATAGATGTACTATGTGTCTCAGAATTGTTAAAGCTTAGATACTGTATATGTTTTCTTTATAATTTTCAAGTTAGGAGTTGAACTCTATTATTTTGAAAAGTAAAATAATATTCTAGATTGGAAAGCATATTAAGAGTGTTGTTTTTAATGTATTCAACATGGTAACTTGATAAAATCTACGCATCTGTGTGTTTGTTAAAAATAATTTTTTATTTATTTTTGTTTGTTTTAGAAGTGCTTGGTAACCAAAATAAATCTTTCTTGTTCTTTTTTTCTTACTGCCTTCCCAACCATGTATTCCACAGATTGCCAATGGACAAAGGGAACTTATTGAATCTTACAGTGTTAAAAAAAGACATTTTATTGGGAACACGAGCATGCATTCCGGCTTGGCTTTTATCATGGCAAACCACGGAAAAGTAAAACCAAACAATATTGTGTTTGATCCTTTTGTGGGAACAGGTATCCCTCCTCTCTTTCCTCTCCTCCAAACTTTATTAAGGAAAAAAGACATGAAATGTTTTACATTTATAATCTGCTCATATTTTATTTTTATTTCACTAAATTTATCTGGCCATCTCCCAAGTTTTTAGACAGAAGAATTTGCTTTTGGGAATATGCAGTTTCTACAGACCATTGGCAATCTAGATGTTGCTGAACAACAATTCCCCAGCAGCCTCAGCCAGTATGGAAATGCTGAAGCACATTGTGAGTGGGAGTTAAGCAACACTGAGAATGGGTACCTGGGCATGGGTTTTCTTTCCTGCTGGTAAACAAAGTTATACAGATGCAGTATATATCATCCGCATATAATTATGCAACATCCTCAGTAATCTAAATGTGATTTACTCCCTAGGCTCATGCCTTCTTTATAAAAATTCTAATATTAATCTTTAGCTTTGGAGCTTTATTATTATCATACCAGATCATTGCTTAGAATTTACAACTACCAAAAAATATTCAGCTTAATTGTTTTATTCATGCAGTTCCTGTTGCAATTAATATCAGAAGTCATTGGCTTCGAAGAAACTGCAGCATCAGTCATATACCCTGGAAGCAGTTCAAGAATACCTGTTGATGACTAAAATCTCAGCAGTGATTCATCCAGAAGGAAAAAAGAAACAAGGATAGTTTATATCTATGACATTGCCCCACTATGGTTCATTCCAGTATAACCTCTCAGAAATACCATACATTTGGACTGAAGAAGACTGGTTTATAGAATATTTTGGAAAGGAATACAGATCTTGAAGACTGAGGAGCTGGTGGCTTTATGCAAAGGAATTTGGAGATGGGGAAGATAGGAACAAGATGCTAATAAGTGAATCAAAGAATGGGCCATTAACGAGGGACTTAGAAAACGGATTGTACACTCCTAAGACTGAAGCAAATATGACAAACTCAAGGTAATCCTGTCTTGATTTCATATATTTCGTATAAGACAGGACAAAAAAACAACTTGGAGAGGCTGTGAAAATTGATGTCAGCCCTTCAGATTCAAGAAACAGAAGACATTGATTCTAGAAGAATTACAAGAATTCTAGAAGAATTACACTGTTATAGGGCACAGGTGTTGATTCTTGAAAGCTTCTTCCAAATTTCCCTACTCATCCTGTATTAAAGAAAATCAAGACGGGGTCATCTTGAGTTTCTTTCTGATGCTTACTTCAATTTCTGGACTGTAATTACTTCTCCAAGTTCTTCCTTAATAGCTCATATCTTCCTTTAATGGTTGTTTCAAACCTTCCCCAAGGTCATGTTTAGATTCCTTTATTGTCTATAATTATTTGATACTATACTTTCCTTCTTGCACTAAAGTGTATGAAAAAAATTCCCCTTAGGATTTATATGACCAAGGAAGCTATCTGTGTGCTCTTTGCTCTAAACAAATTTCAGATTTTATACTGAAGTTCATCATAGATCTTTTAAAAATTTGCTGTGTTGTCTAAACAATGCTATTTCTTAGGTGACTCTAGATATTTCTTCAATTAGTTGTTTTTCTTGAACAAAACAGTAGAGGGTGCTTGTGTCACACATTGTATGAGATGCACTTTTTGTATGACATAATTGGTTCAAAATCAGGTATGCGCCAAGTAGCAATAGATTAATTTTACTACAAAGACAGTTTAAATATTAATATTTAAAACACTAGTTTGCACTAGTGAGAAAAGGTGAGACTTCTGGCAGTAGAAATAAATGTTCATGGCCTGAGGGCTGCCTAAAACAATTGTCAAAAATTATTATTTCTGCGTGATGATGTTGGTCGCCTAGTCTATGCTACACAAACAAGGCAAAATATTTAGGCACTCCAAGTATGTTGGGAATGACTATTTTTATGAATAGTCATGCTCCACCCTACTGTGGAATATTTGGTGAATTATAATAAGTATATTTTATTCCTTTTCTTTGGCTTGCAGGTGGACTTCTTATAGCTTCTGCACACTTTGGAGCATATGTCTGCGGCACAGATATAGATTATAATATAGTACATGGGTTGGGTATGTTCTTTTCATTATTTACTAGTAAAAATTAATTCATTACATAAGTCCCAAAACAGCTCCTGAACCCAGGGAATTTATCAGACAGTAGCAATTACTCACTACCTCACATGGTCTTTCTCATAGTGAGCTATGATAGACAACTTTACTGTCAAAAGAAAATGCAGTTGAATTTTACTCTTGATTATTCAAGGAAGAGAGTGCCTTTCTTCAGATTAATTTTTCAGTCACGTGGGACTTTAAGTGGCTGTTTTCAAAATGGAATGATGGTTGATTATCCAAAAAATCTAGGGAATGTAATCAACTAGTCATGTATGCATAAAATCCCAGCCAAAAGTTGAGAGTCATGGGTTGATTTCCTTATAATGTGTTGATTTAGGTAGTAGTCATTTATAAAACCAGAAGGGAAATTGCAATCACATTTGTAATTGCAAGGTTCATAATTGCAAGCCAGGCTCTGAGTGTCCAGATCACAATCATGTGACTGGGTTCTTGTGATGACTGGAACCCTCAAGACCAGTCATAAGTCTCCCTTGTTCAGCACTATTGTAAGTTTGAATGGTCGTTGAAAGAACGGATGTAACCTGAGCCTTTTCTGTTGCAAATGCTACCATGCAAGTTTTTGTTTTCTAGAAATTACTGAATAGTTGTGACTATTTTATTATGAATTAGGTAGTATCATCATTGATGTTCACTTGTGATCAATTTAAGGTGAAGAGAAATATTCTTACCAAATGTTATTTAGTTGAATGGAATATAAATGAATTGAGCAGCGACAAAAGAAACATTGGGGTTTATTTTAATCTCACCATGAATTTTTTCCCCGTCTTCATCGCTCTCAGGCAAAGCTAGTAGAAAGAATCAAAAGTGGAGAGGACCTGATGAAAATATCAGAGCCAACCTTCGCCAGTACGGTTTGGAGAAATACTACCTTGACATATTTGTTTCTGATGCATCAAAACCCATATGGAGGAAGGGAGTGCAATTTGATGCAATCATTACAGACCGTAAGTTAAGATGCAAAACCAGAAATAGGGTTATATACAAGCTTATTTCTGTGAATGAGTAAATAAGCATTTGTTCTCATAACCCCTCTTCAAAAAAGTAAAGTTAGTACATGTGAAGCATCTTAATTTCAAATGTAATGCTTGCATCTGGAATTTCCATAAGCTAACAGATAGGAATTCTAGGTGTGCATTGCAAAATATGATGGTTTCTCCTTTAGTTTTCCAACCAAGTTACAATCATTTCCCATTAGTATAAATTATTAACGGCTTAATAGTATTAATGGAATGCTGCATTGTTTGCTGCACGTATGTTATATGTCTTGTTGCCTTTCCTTCTTTCTTTGTTTCTAGAGTAATACCACATGTCAAAGTTTTCCTGCTTTTGTTTATTGGGTAACTTTTTTATTGAGATTGGTTAGAAAAATTCCAGTAATAATCTAAATGAGCTAAAATAAGCTAATAAGCTAAAATACCTCTTTGCTATATATGATTATGTAATCTAGGAAATGTGACTTGGTTGGAAAAGTAACACACAATTTAACACCACACCAATGAAATATTCACATGGATTAAATAATGTAAAATTATTTTTTATTTAAATTGAACCTATTTAACTCTATTAGTTGTTGAAGCATTGTGAATTTCATAAAAGTAATAAAATCCCATTTTTAATGCTTCCTTTGAATCAATACTTTTTAATGAATCAATATTTAGAAGGCATGAATTAGAGCATTATCTTTGCTCTGTTTCCCTCAGAGCAAAGGTGTAAAATTAGTGGTTTAATATTGATGGTAAAATGAATTCTCTCATTAATCACTTCCAAAAATATTTTCCATAGAGTATAGAAAAATCTAAAGTATCCTTGATTTATTAATAATCATCTGACATTTAGAGGAGAAGGGGCACATAAATCTAATAAATAAAATAATATTTAAATGTGAAAATTGACTAAAATATTAAACTTACTATAAAGTAAAGTAAGAATAGTTTTACAACAGTGTTGAAGTGTGAACAATTTAAAATATACAGTTTAAATGCTGAATTAAACGTAAAATAAAAAGCAGTGTGGAGACCACAACTGCTGTGAAAGCTCTCTGGAGAAGGAGAAAAGGGGAGGTTGCCCACAGATGCTTGGAATGACAGCTGAGATCCTTGTGAAGAGATAGCAGCCTCCCACAGGTTTGAGTGCCAGGAATCAAGGGAGACAATCTTTGCTCTCACCAGCATTAGAACTTTTGAAACTTGACCTTAATTCAGCTAAATTCACTTTCTAATAAGTCAGAAATGCTCAGTTTAACCACTTTATGGCTTTCACAGGCCTTCAAGACAGCAAGCTTAATTTGACACCTGGTATGTTTTACTTTTTTTGGATTTAGGAAATTTTAAACAGAAACTTAGGAATTTTTTTAAAGATATACATTTGGCAAAAAAAAAGTTAAAATTTTAAGTGGATTGGAAGACCAGAGAGATTTGGAATATTAGTTATTTTTGTGATAAGATTTAAAAAACAAGTATACAATTAAATAATATATTTGTGGGAAACAACCACAAATTGGGGAAAAGATCTGGACGTAAAACAGCTGCAACAAGAAACCCTGGGCGATGCCATTTTATGAGATTTACAAAGTAGGCTGGTGAAAACTTTGAAGGCTCCTCTTGAATGCCAAGGATTGCTGAAAGATCAAATCTTGAGATACCATTGTAATGATTTAAAGGTTAACATTATGAAGAGCAAACGGGAGAAATATAAAGATGGGAGTATTTGTTCAGGGATAAACTATTTGTTTGACATTTCTGGTAACTTCTAATGGACTTTGCTGAACCAGAACTGAAAAGATGACAATTTCTGGATTGTTTATGGATAGAAGAGTTTTTATTTGTGACTTTAAAAAGAGTATGAAAAGTTGCTATAGCAGCTTGGTGTGATGAAGGTTGGAAGCTATTTTATTATTGTCTTTGTTGCCTTTTTCTTTTTTTCCTTTCTTTTTATTTTTTCTGCACTTTCTCAATTTTTACTGTGGCTTTTTCCTCTTCTAGTTTAGTTTTGATTCGTTTTTACTAGCTTTATTAAAAATACATAAATTATAAAGAATTACTGTTTAAATGCTGAATCAAATGATTTAAGCTAATAAACAGTCCTTTTTAAGGAGGGGGAAGAGCATGGTGACAGATCACCCATCATCATTTCCAAAGCTCGGTGGATCTTAATGGTGAGTTAATTAATTAAAGCAATTAGCCCAAGGGAGCTGAGAGGTCTGGATAGCAGCAGATGGGGGTGCCTCCTCTACGTTCTGACTCTGAAAAGCCATTGCACAAAAGAAGAATTGCTTTCCAATATCATGATTTTATCATTATAAATACTTGCATTCTATTTCCCATTCCCTTGAGATGCCCAAAGTAAGTGGCAAAGACAGTAAAAAGTCATTCGGGCCACAACTCACTGAATAACCTTTTTTAAAAAAGGATTTGTATTATGTTCAGATAAAAATAAGCTTAGACGACAGCAGGATCAAATTCAGTTAGCTGGACGTTGATTTGAAGACAGAGGTCTCATCTCTCTAGCTAAGAATTCTGTGCTGTGTTAAAAGATTAGCCGATGTATTACAGCATAGCCTTCTGTGGGTTCGTTTATCAATCAAGTCTTTATCAGTGACCAGATATAGGGTAGAACATCAGAATGGATGGGCTAATCTATGTGGGAACACCAGGTTATTTTAACTATCAATAGGATTTTAAATACAGCAGGTCTCCTTTGGGTCTTTGAATGAAGTCAGTGTAGTTGGTTCAACAATTGGATTACAGGCTTTGAATGTAGGTATATCTGTTTGTATATTAAGACTATGGAGAGAATACTTATTGTTAATGCAGCAGTAGCAGCTAAAATTTCAGAGTTGTGTAAACCAATATGTGTCTTGTATTTATTTTCTTTGTAGCACCATATGGCATTCGGGAAGCCACCAGAAAAATTGGTTCACAGCAGGAAACACCAAAAATGATTGAAAAAAGGTAGGCAGAGCTTGGATTATGAATCACAAATCTGAACAGAAAGCTAACTGTGGCTGTGAAAACATTTGCTGAATGCTGTAATCTTCTGCCAAAGTAGTAACCAATTCAACCATGCTGTTTTTAATTAGAGAGTTTTTATATAGCATTTGCTTGGTTTGTGTATCTCTTGTTCTTCTTGGATAATTTTGGGATCAGGAATTTATCTAAATTATTGCTCCCATATGGAAAATGGTGGTGCATTTTAATCTCTGGAAAATAGATAAAACAGTCAAAAGAAAAGATTATTCACTAGTATTAATTAGAGTTCTTCATCTAAATCTTACTAGATGTCATTGTAACTTTGAAGACTGGCAATAACAGTTACTAACATGCTGCATACATGGAAGAGCAGGTTTTCTCTCATGCATGTTTGAAACGTGATGTTTTTGAAGTTTTGGTTTATATGCTGAACAGGGCTGTTTTGTTCTTGATATGGAATGAAACATATTTCTGGACAATAGTGATTTTGAGAAGTGAGAGCAGACAAAATCCTCGCGTGGTCTGTGGTAGCTAAAGAGATGTGAAGAGAGGAAGGCTATGAAAAGGCAGACAGTGGGTTAAGCCACACTGAGGTAATAGCAGTAGCTTGTGGAAGAGGATCAAACAAGCATTAAAGCCCTTTGGAGGAAGGGGGGAAGCCATGCACTCCACTTTTGCCATATTCAGCCTATTAAATCATTCTGGGATTCTGTGGGTTTTATTTTGGCAAAGATTCAAAAACATTATGGGTTTTGTTTTGCCAAACCATGGCTTGATCTGAAGTAGTTTGGCTGAACTTTTGCAATATAATTGATTATTTGGGGTTCAAAGCACAATCTATCTTCTGTTTCATCCAAACTCCTATTAATAATTGAGTTTGTAAAGGCAATTCTATATTAGACATGTGTTATGCATGTCAGTAAGGCTATGTTTTAAAGTATTGACCAGAAATCGTCAGTTTGAAATCTGTACTAAGTATAATCTTGCATCATTTACCTTTTCAAGTCCCATTCCATCTCCCACCAAAGTTTATTAAATTTAATTGCTGTGTTTTCCAGATCCTTTTTGTTTTAATTTCTATATTACTGCTACAATTTTGCTCCACTTATAAAGAGTGCATTAAACTTTCATAAATTCAAATTTTATATGAGAAATTCTATTTACACTTATTCTTAATTAGAGTGAACAGATCAAGCAGATTTTTAAAAGTTGGGAAAAAACTTTTCATGTGATAGATAATAAATATTTGGTTTTTGTTCTTACTGTGAAACATCCAAGTATCAATAACTGTTACTAATTACTTTTTAAACTATTTCCTAGCACTGAAAATCATAACCTAATTTCTTCAAATTATCAGCTGAGTGATATAATCTTCGACCTGTTAAACTTTGCGGCAAAGTCTTTGGTTCTTGGAGGAAGATTGGTCTACTGGTTGCCTGTATACAAACCAGAGTAAGTCCATATTTTATATTATAATAGTTCTCAGATTTTAATATATAGAACAGGAGAGAATAGACTCTGAAGTTGGGTGGGATATTTGTATATTATTTTGTTACAAACACATAGTAATCAGTGAGTACTAAACACTGTGGATATTTGCTAGATTTTACTGAAAATGAAATCATTTGGATTTATTGGTAAACAATTTGCAGCTTGGAAAATGGGTATTAATTACATATGTAACTGATCCTTACTCTAATAAGCTCAGGATGGTAGAAACATATTTATCAGATTTAGAAAAACAGATTAGCATTGTATGTACAGCTTTTTTTTTTAAAAAAATGCTTCTACTAGGCAGATTTTAATAATTTATTTAAATAACTGCTGCAAGAAAATTCCACATGGTATATTTATCCTATTTAAACCAAACTTTTATCTGCAATGTATCTTTCTTTCTTTCTTTCTTTCTTTCTTTCTTTCTTTCTTTCTTTCTTTCTTTCTTTCTTTCTTTCTTTCTTTCTTTCTTTCTTTCTT
>BLBF01000007.1:69886064-69900017 GCA_015471245.1 Laticauda colubrina
CTTTCTTTCTTTCTTTCTTTCTTTCTTTCTTTCTTTCTTTCTTTCTTCTATGGATTCTGAAAGCAATTAGCACACATTGTTTCTGGAAAATTTAATAAGGCTATGAACCATGTGGAAGTGTATAGTCTAATTCAGTTTGAATCAACCCCTCTGGCAGTTCTGTTTCAGATTCACATATTACTGTTCATAAGCTCTTTGACTGTTTATTCCTTCCAGATATACAGAAGAGATTATACCTCAGCACCCTTGCCTGAAACTCGTTAGCAACTGTGAGCAGACGCTTTCCAACCACACATCAAGATACCTGATAACCATGGAAAAGGTGAAAGAATTTGAGGTAATTGTTTGGATGGGCTTTCATGCAAGGAAGGAGCTGTCAGCTTTCTCATGGGTTTTTCTACTGCACTGTTGTAAGGTGTTTACCATGCCAAGCTATATTTTAAAGCAAGTTTAGAAAGTTTGTGAATGCTTATAAATATCAAAACAGAAAGCCAAAGTATTTAATGAACTTGAACACAGTCCAGGAAAGAAGTGTTTAGTTTCATTTCATTCTTTCTGAAGAATATCTGATGGTGTTTTTTTTTTTTTTTTGCCCCCCCCCCCCCCCATTTTATTTTCTTCACTTTAATTTAATTTTCTTCATTTTACTTGCTTTAGTTCAGTGTGGCACATTAACTTAACTTAAAAGGTTATGAGTTTCCCCTATTCTCTATAAGGGAGGATACTAATCACAATTTTGGAATATTTTGTGCAATGTGTCAGGGTGTCTCTTTGTTTGGATACATAGACCAGATCTGATTCTGATATTCATCTGAATTTATGGTCTTCCCTCACCCATTTTAAAAGCATGAAACTCATCTGAAAGCAGCCTCTAGATAGAGTTTCTAGATACAATTCCCCGGGCTGCTATATTAATGTGAATCTGAGCTGCTTTCAGCTCATACAATGAAACTTCAAAGAAAATAGAAGGGAAAGGAAGACACCATCCTTCTAGTGGATGTATTAGATTCATACAGTCCTCTGTCTGCACAATTCATGTGGAGAACATCATATGGAGACGTCATTACTAGACATTGATTGTTACCAGCTTTCAGATTTTTTTTCAAATTTAACATTATTAAAAGAGACCCAAAATTAATCACAGTGAGAAACAATAAAAAAATCCAGTTAAGACAAGTGAAAAATTATTTACATTTAATAAATTTTGATCTATGCGTCACTGAGTAATCTCATTTAAGTAGACAAAGTAAAGCATTTTATTATTTTATGACAGGGCAATCCTCTCGATGTCTTCTCAAAAATCATTTCCTCTGACTTCATGATGAACTCTTTGGCAGCAGTTGAGATTTTTTAAATTGCAATTTCTGACATGAACTTTAAAAACTTTACCCTAGTTTGGTAAAGTTATGCCATTTTTCTTGCTATGCTCAGTAGCAAGACATGAACACTGAAAATATACATGTGCACTCACGCACATATTCTAAGTACTGCATTTACACAGTGCTCTATTAACAATAGCATTTGTTGCATTTTTCCCCTTTTTAGTTAGTATACCAAAAATTTAAGGAGCTTCTCCAGTTTTGAAAGGGATGGGAGTACCATAATTTTACATTGATAAAAATAAGCATACATACTGACCAATATTAGAAATATTTTCTAACTATGATGTTGGAAAATTATTTGAAAAACCTTTAACCATAAAATAGCAAAAGGCTTACAAGAACTAGGATTTTTAAAAATTCTTTATTATCTGGACTGAGTATCTTGTTTGAAATGGTCTTTTTTGCTTCCTAGAATAATAATGCATTAGATGAATATGTGCTATTTATTATATTGCATAAATTACTTATCAGAACCCAATTTTAAATAAATCTGTAACTCCGTACCAATAAATTAGCTTTGGTCATTTGGCATTTAAATTGCTTGTACTGCCAGCAAGAAAATACACAGCCTGTCTTAAGAGAACAGGAAAAAAATATTTTAAACACTTAGTCTGAAATAAATGGGTTTCCACGCTCAAGTGGGGCTTTATGGTGAAAATTCACAAATAGGTGATCTGTAAATAGCAAGATATATGTATTACTTTTGCAGTTGTTAAAGGCAATATTGTCTTTAAATTATTGGTTTGAACTGTAAGATATTTTCATGTCCTAACAGTGTATGCGAAAACATTGTTACATATATAGCTCATGCAATAGGAGTGTATTAGTCACACTCTGGTAGCTTTTTTTTAAATCATAGCTTAACATGTTAATAAAAAACCATGAAAAATCTTAAAAGTCCATTAACCAGTCACAGTTCTGAGATTAAGATTTGATTTTACAATTTAAGACAAATAAATAAAGATTTAAGAGATTTGAAAAAATCCTTTAACCTCCAGTGGATTAAAAATAGCATTAGACTTGACAAGTGTCAATGCAGTAATCCAAAGGAACAGGATCATAATATTTTATTTTCACTGTGATGATGGTGTCATCTAAACAGCTTCCGTGTGTTGACGCATTCCCATCCAGCCTCTAATTCATCCTCTAATTGTATTTGACCAGCATATTAGTTGTAACCTTATGTTAGTGATATAGGATAAACATTTATGTTTGTTAGAATTAGTAGCATTTTACTGTAACATTAGGGTGTACATTCTTGTGATAATGTATATTTTAAGCAAATTGTTGAAAATGTTATCCATATTAGTACAGTTCAGATCACTGTGTACAATAACTTATTATTAAGGGAGCAAATGCATTAAAATAATGTTTGTTAGATAGATTGAATCTTTATGCCCTGAATTCCCAGATTTATTCGCATTATCTTTATTCAGCTAACTTTAAATTTCTCAACATATGAGTTCTTTCAGAAGTTGAATACCTCTGCATTTGGAAACCAAAATGTACATTTTTAGTTTTGGCTACTCTTGTGAGCTTTGTGTTTGCAGAGTAAAATACATGCAAAAGCACCTATTTGTTAACTACTTTTATTTGCTTAACGAATGTTATCTCAAGCAATCTTCCTGTATAAATCAATCTTTCTTTTTTTCTTTCTTTCTCTCTCTCTCCTCTCTGCTGATTTATTTTTTGTCTTCATATTTTTAAGTTTTTAACAAAAGGTTTCTAAAGGAGGGAATACACAAATTTAACGCTCACCTAGATCTGAACTTTATCAAACAATAATTTATTAAATTGAGGCCAATATCTTCAGATATGCAGTGTCCCCAGCATAACTTTATAAGAATGCACTAATCTGCTTGGTTGGGACAATGCTTCACACTAACAGGCACTTACACTTTCATTACTCATTTACTAATAGAATTAATTCTGCCTTGCATTTTGATTTACATTAAAGACTCTTCATAGCAACAAATAATGCACAAAGTAAGGAAACTATCAGCAGGACATTAAAACAACTGAACTAGCATGTAAAATGCAGGAAGCATCATTGGTCTCCCTCTGAACATTATGAAGAGTAATTTAAATCTCTGGAGTGGGGTAGAATGGGGTGTCAATTAAAACAACTGTTTTATATCTAATTCATATATCTTGAAATATCATGCATGCAAATCCTGTCATGATTAGAATGATTGGCAGGTGTGATCATGCCTAATCCATTTTGTTATTGATACTGTCACCATCATCACCAGCTGATCTTTGAAGAAATCAGCAACCAAGTATTCAGAAAAATGAAGGGTAGGGTAAGAATTAGTATTGTTGCTCTAGTTTAGCAGTTTGAGCTCTTCTATGATTTCAAGACATAGCAAAGCGTGCTTCATGTCTTCACATTGTCTTTTAATCCCATTTAGGAGGACGACTATAATTCTCACATATTGGATAGCCAGTATCTGCAGTACAAATGTCATGATTCCTTTCGTGAGAAATATTTCAGTGGAGTGACGAAGAGGATTGCCAAGGAAAAAAAAGACAGCCAAAAGTAATCTGTTTGGAAAGGAAAAAATGAAAGCAAGGAATGCACAAGGCTTGTATTTGGCTATTAAAACATCTGGACCTCTATGTTATGTAGAAGCTTCAGAGAACAAATACTGTTTTTAATTTTTTTTAAACTCAAAGCAAAAACCACAACATAAGTGAAGGACAGTTCTTTTTCATTAACTTTTGTTTATACCAGATTATTGCACAAGATTTTTTTTGACCTTTATTTAATTTATTTTAGGACTTCGAGTTCTAATGATAATTGATTACAATCTTTATCACTATTAGCCTTTCAGTCTATTACCTCTAGCAAAAATAAAGACTATTGTTTGGCTTTTTTTAGTTGTGAACATCTGGAAGTCTTAGGAATAACACAATGGTATTTTGGTTTTATTTATTTTTTTACTGTTGTGAACATCTATTTCATTTTCCTTTATTCTTTTGTAACTGCCATACAATAAATTCAGAAAAGTTTGTTCTGAATTTTAAAATTATATTGTTTGTTGCAGCAATTATCATTTCTTGCCGCCATTTCTAGAGCCAATACGCACCCCTCCTTCCTGCCAAGGATCTAGTTTGGTATTATACATCTGAAGCTCATCTGTATCTTGGATTTACTATCACTTTAAATAAGCCCTGGTGTTGCTGGTTTTGGTATTTGTATTGCTATTTTTTAAAATGATTGTAATGATTGTTGTTTTTCCCCCTTTTGTTTATTAATCAGTTTGATGTCCTATAGGAAGGCAGGTTGTGACTAGAATTAATGAAGTCTCTCTTCTACTAACTGATCTATGCCAAATTTGTTTCTTCTGTTCTTTCTTAAATATCAATAATTGACATCTGCCTTTATTTGCGTGACTTCTAGCTTGGATTTTTAAGACATTCAACACTCATGTTTGGCATTCCTACCTTTATGATGATCATAAACTTGTTAAAGGATTTTTGTTTTCAGTAATGTTTTGTGATAAGTTCATAATATTGTGTTAAGCTTCTCAGAAATTGTGTAATTAAAAAGCAGTAACTTTTTACAAAACACAAATACTGGAGGCAGTGGAAATATGTAAGAATAAGAAATGGGAGGGAAAAATCACATTCTGTTGCTGCCAGACGCCTGACGAATAAAATGGTTATATAGCCCTTCTAAAATTAAATAATGAGGAGATTGCCATTTGAGGATTTTTTTTCCAAAACAGCAGCACCACTGCTGAGAAAATCTTCTCCCCATCTCCACTTCTCTCTACATATACAATTAGTTTCTAAAACCAGAAGATACCTGAGACAAGGCCGCCTCCTTACAAGTTCTGTATGACCTCTTGTCTCTCTCAAAGATGGATTGGCTTTTTCCTTGCCAGAAATGGGTCATTTGCTTTGGCAGCAACAGATTGTTTTGGCTCCTAAGAGCCAAGCTGACTCCAAGCTATGTTAAATTCCAGTCTCTTGCCCCTGGCAGAGACAGTTGATTTAAAAGCCTGTTCTGATGGTGCTTTGGAGTGCTTTGAATCCCCTCCCTCCCTTCTCCCCACTCCCCCAGTATTTAAGACATTATTTTGGACTATTATTTTCTTCCCTGCCACTTTTTCCATTGCATAGGAGGCAAGAAAAAGAACAGGAATGATATGTTGTTTTGTTTATAACAAGTCAATGTATATATCACTATATACACTGTACCTACAGTATATAGTGTTCCAATATTTGAGGGACTGCCACAAAGAAGAGGGGATCAGCCCATTCTCTCAAGCACATGAAGGCAGGACAAGAAGCAATGGATGGAGACTAATCAAGGAAAGAACCAACCTAGAACTAAGGAGAACTTTCTTGACTGTGAGAAAAATTAATGAGTGGACAGCTTGCTTCCAGAAGTTGTGGTGCTCTGTCACTTGAGATTTTTAAGAAGAGATTGAACAGCCACTTGTCTGAAATGCTTAGCCAGTGGTTGAATGAGAAGACTTCCAAGGTCCCTTCCAATTCTGTTATTATGTTACTTGGTTGATATGAGATTGCTCTGCTTCATCCTCTTACGAAGGTGCTCACCATCCATTTATGTTTAGTCATCACCATCCATTTATGTTTAGTCCATCTTTGAAGATGGACCTGCATATGTCCTGCTGTATTCTCAGACACAAGCAATTTTCTTTAGTAACAAACCTTTCTCATGCTGAAAAGCCAGTGGGTTGGGGAAGAAAAGCAGCTATTTATGATGCTGATTTACATTCTTCTGCTCAGGTTATCAATGTACTACTAAATTATTTGTAACTTTCAATTGGGCAACATAGGGCAATAGTTTTTGAATCAAAGAACCTCAAATGGGCTAACTTAAAAAATGTGTCCAAAATCCAGGATTCATTCCTCTCAAGTAATTGAAAACTCAAGATTCTTCACAACAAGTTGTATATCCAAAGTGGTGGCTCCTGCAGTATCATCACAGTTAGCCGCAATCATGCAATCATGATATTGACTATGCTGTCAGAATTGCAGAGGTTGTATGTCACAAGGAAAGGTGGGAGGGACATATCCCCAATCTCTTTCCTACCTCCCCCTGGCCCTTGTGCCCAATCAGCTAGTGGCAAAGCTCAATGAGTAAATAGGGATTAGCTGCCTTGGAACCAAGGCCAAAAAAATGGAAATCTCTTAGTGGCGGTAGGTGGTGAAAGAAAGACAAGAGAATGACTCTGATGCCTGCTGGTGAGGTAGGGCTGACGGGGATGGCAGCTGTTGACAAGTGAGCCTTTCTGGTGGGAGGGAATCCTTGGGATGGAGAGAAGGGGGTGCAATTTTCCTTGCAGTCCACATCTCCTTTGTCCCTCTTCCCACAGAAAAGTGACGGGCAATTTTGCGGATCAACAGAGGAGGAAGAGGCAGCTTTACCAGGGCTCTGCTGAAAGTCATGAGGAGAGGGGAAATGGTGCCAGCCTTTATTATCTTTGTAAAAAAGATGATGGGTTTTTTAGTTTTATATGGAAACCCCAGCACTTCAATCCTGAATTTTTCAGGTTTAAAAATTAAAATGATTGTATCACCAGTGATGTATTAGATTACATTTTTTATATGATGGACAGCTTGCAGCTTCCAAAAGCTGGGAATTAAAAACAAGTTATGTATTTTATAAAGCAAAGTGGAGACTCTGTTACCTGTCTTTCAGGAATATATATTTTCATTAAACTCTTTTTCCACATTTCAGAAGTTTCCATAGACAATATTTCATCAGCTGCTCCTAATTTCTTTGACTTGAAGGGACAGTTTGAAACTATCTCTTGAAACTAAACAGAAACTTACTGCTTGAGAAGCAGATGTAGAAATCGTAAAGTTCTGGATTTGACTAGCTTTGCTATGAACTAAAAAAAACCTCATTTATCATGCTGTTCCTTTCTTTATACAAAGTACAGAACATAGCTACTAAGCAAAATATATTAAAGGAAAATAAGACAAAAGCAAAATGACCAAAGCTAATTTATACTTAACACCATTGAATCTGTCATTCTGTAGCTTTCTATCTTTGTTAACCATTCTTGCTTTTATCACATTCATATAAATAGATTTTTATTTTCGGATCCACATTCCTCATTACATCAAATTAGCATGTACTGAATACAAGTGTCCACATATTTAATCTCCCAAATTGGTACACCTGCAGTATCACACATTACTGTTTTCTCTCATGCAATCCCAGTAACAGTTCATGTCATCTAATAGAATATTTTTTTTTCTGAATTATATTCATGCAGCGTTCTGCACAATTTCATTGGAATGTAACATGCAATTTTCACTAACCATTTGATAAGTCCTACTTTCACAACAATTTATACATTTTTCTGGAACGAATTCATCAGTTATGTAAAATCATTCTACCTTCATCCTGGTTAATCATATCCTTCTCTTTTTGTTAGTTTTACAGATGCACAAAACTTTCATCTATTCACATTCTTAACTATTTGGTCTTCTATTTTCAAACTGAAAAACGCCTGCTCTTTCATGATCTGCTGTGGCTTCCTTGATAGTTCCTTCTGTTGAAACCTACATGCCAGCTTGTAGAATGAGGGTCTCCAACCTTGGCAACTTTAAGACTTGTGGGCTTCAACTCCCAGAATTTCTCAGCCAGCAAAGCTTTCCTACCTTCTCTGCAACAATGACCTGGGAAATTGACTGCAGAGAAAAATCTTTTACCTTGAAAGTTGCATGTAACTTCTTTCTATTTCAGGGCATTTCATCCTTCTTGAATTTATCGAAGAACAGTTTGACGATAGTCACAATCGGTACTATTCAAACTAGTGGGGCTAATGCAGTTTAAAGGCCCATATATCTGAAGGGAGCAGGTTATCTGTCTCTAAAAGAATAAAGTCCCAAGAGTACGAGGGTGTTTTTTTTAATAAGCCCCAAAATTGGGTTTTGTTGTTTTTAATGTTGTAATGTGTTTAGTTTTATAATTTTACTATGGTTTTATATACTGCTTTGACTTATTTGGGAGCTTCTCAGAGTTGCTTAGCAGATGGGCCGCCAGATAAAGATTTTAAATAAGTAAATAAACAAATGAAGTATGTAATTACTAGTTTTTATTCTGGTGGTATGTTCCAGCATGCAGGTATACACATTTGGGGGGGGGGGGGGGGGGGGGGGGGAGAGTGTGTGTAAATATAAATATATGAATAAGAAAGACACCAAATGAACAGATGAGGAGATACAGTTCTGTTTTTAGATATATTCAGACTTTTGGTTTGAGGATAAATGGTTAATCTAGTTAAGGTTAAGGAAAGAGAGAAAAATGTAGCATTGCTTATATGTTCCATATAGGAGCAATATGGGGAAAAATGAGTTGGTATCATAAAGACAGCAGAAGCTTCAGGATGTTCTACAAAATCTATATGATAATATTGGAGTAAATTGTAGACCACAGTGATTAAAAGCTGTAGCAGCACTGTTAATTCTCTCTTTTAACATTGTACCTTTGGCATTTTTTGAATAGGAGGGAGAGGAAACATGCTATAGCTCAATGTCTGTGGAGATTCTCAGTCATCTGGGTCATAGTTATCTTGAGAATGGTTTTGTTTGTCTTCATGAGGCAAACTGGACCTTTTGTCCTTGAGGAAGAAGAAAACATTTCACTTCTCATCCAAGAAACTTCATCAGTTTCCATGGCTGGGAGATGGAAAGCTAGGTACTGGCAGTTGAGACTGGATGATAGGGGGATGGATTGGATAGTAGAGGGGATAGACAGACAGACAGACAGACAGACAGACAGACAGACAGCAATAAGACTTATATACCGCTTGATAGCGCTTTACAGTCCTTTCTAAGTGGTTTACAAGCAGATTGTCCCCAACAATATGGTGAGAATTCTCAGGTAAACCATTTAAAATGCATTAAGTCAATCTACTTCATCAAATATTTTGAAAATGAGAAATGATTCTCTAGGCAAGGCGGTTTTTAAGTAGAGATCAGCTGACTAGTATATTCCTATAGTTTTAAATTTGAACATAATTTTTTCAGTATTCCTAGATATGGAATCAGTAAGGATTTATTATTCATTCAATTTGGCATTTAGAATTTTTTAAAATATATTTCAGGAATATTGGTGTTTTCAGAATAATTATGACAAATCTTAGCTTAATCTTGTTAACCACACCAGTTTTGACCAGGCCAAAAATTTTGACCTGCTAAAGATTAAAAGGCTATTGGATTTTTAAGATGATATTACACAATAAAAAATGAGGGCAAATATTCATATTTTAAAAGAGAGGAGATTTAATGATATATTACTACTGTATGAACAAAAAATAAGGAATGTTTCATAATTAAATCAGGATTTCAAATCAATTTTAAAAACCTATTGCTAGTGCCAAAAGTCTTCTGCTGTCTCTTGTTTTTTACACTTGCATTTCTTATATTTGGCAAAAAAATCATTCCAGCTGTTTCTTGGCCAAAATGCTTTTCTGAAATTCCTACTAATTTGGATTAAAGTCGATGTTTGAAAGCCTCAAACTGCAATGCTGGCAAGCAAACTGCTGAGACCCTACTACTTCTTCCAAACTCTTATCTGCTGAGGCATTTAAAATGACCCAAGAGAATGGTGAAATCTAGTTTCTTTCCACAGATAGACAACTGCCATTAGCAGACCAGGATTAGTGGGTGGAGCTCAATTTTTATTTTTTCCGCTACTTTTAGCTCTCATGCTTTCACTTCAAACTGTTCCAGAAGGTTGGAAGAATTCTCTTGCATTTGGAATTCTATGTAAAGATTAAAAAAGAATTGACCAGAAGCATGTATATTTATTATTTATGTTTTGAAAAACTGATAAAGCTGTATCCTCTTACATTGTATCTTTGTTGATTTTCAGGTAATTGATTTTCAAATGTTTTCAAATTTTGCATCAAGAGTGAATAATTAATGTCACTTTTTGTTTCATACAAAATTTTTTGGGAAATTTGCAGGGAAGTTTCTTCCACCCACCCTGTCCCATTTGGCTTCCTTTATTTCCGCTGTGGAAGCAGGAAGAAGAAAGAAGCAGCTGTAAACTTTCTTCATTCAGCAGCAAAATAAATCATTCAGGCAAATAAATGACCTTGATGAATAGTAAGTTTTCATTTCAGCAAAGAAGTTTCTTAGAACCACCTAAAATGATTTCCAATCTTGCTTCTTACATTGAACTTAAACAACAGATAGCACTAGACTTGACGAAATGGGAAAACCTACAATTGTCACTAATAGGGAGAATTTCAACAATCAAAATGAATATTTTACCCAGAAGTCTATACTTGTTTCAAACAATACCAATTAGGCTTGGAAAGGACTACTTTGAAGATTTAAACAAAATTGTGTTGAAATATATATGGCAAGGTAAGAAAGCGAGAATAAAGTTAAAAATCTTACAAGATGCTAGAATTAGAGGAGGATTTGGTCTGCCTAATTGGGAGTTGTACTACCAAGCTACAAACTTGACATGGGTTAAGAAATGGATAACATTAAGAAATACTAGATTGTTGACATTAGAAAGACATCATTTGTTGTTGGGGTGGCATGCAATTTTATGGTATAACGGAACTAAAATAAAGGGTTATTTTAGAAGACATCATATACAGGAGTCTGGTTAAATTGGGAGAAGATTAAAAGACAATGTTATTTGAAAATTCCAGTCTGGTTATCGACTATTGAAGCATTTTCTTATCCTATAACATATAAGAAGGATCAAACAGTTAGATATGGGCTTCTTATCCATTCATATAAGACTTCCATTCCACATGTTGAAATAAAAAAATGGATATTTTGCTTTTGAGTGGGTAACATGCCAAAAGATTGTTCATCTCCACACACTGAATGAGTTGCTTGGTTGGATAACTGGCTTTTATGTCTTGTTTATATTAAGTAAAGAAAAAAACTCGGGGCTGAAGTCTTGAAGGGCAAAAGCCAAGTAGTATCTTCATGCTTTAGTTCTTTATCCGTAGATAAATATTGACATTCAAAGGTAAGAGTACTGTGCAAGTTGTGCAGAAATATTAGAAATTAAGAATGCTTTCGGAAATAGAGGTGTTAATAATTTATTTTTATTAATTAACAAAATGGAAAGTAAATGAACAGAAGAGAAATCAAAATCAAAACAATATTTGCTATAACCACTCTTGGCCTTCAAAACAACATTAATTCTTCATCAGGGATTTTATAGGATTAGAGTCAGGTGCATGATTAACCATGAATGTAGGCTGCCTCAAATTTTTCCTTCTTCATGAAATCCCAAACAGACTTCATAATGTTGCTATCATCGCTCTGTAGGGGCCAAGCTATCACTTCCAAGATTTCTTACTCTTTATGCTGAAGATAGTTCTCAATGACATTGGCTGTATGTTTGGCACCATTGTCCTACTGCAGAATAGATTTGAGTCCATCGCATGCTTCCCTGATGGTATGGCATAATGAATAAGTATCTGCCTGTATTTATCAGCATTGAGGACACCGTTGATCCTGCCCAAATCTCCAACCCTGTTTGAATCTTTCTGCATCCCAGTTTCTATGTTTTTGTATGTAATTGAGTTGCTTAGCCTTGTTTACACATAGGAGGTATGGCTTTTGAGTCACAATTCTTCCATGAACATGATTTCTGGCCAGACTTCTCCAGATCGTAGATGGGTGAACTTGAGTTCTTCTGATTTCTGCTGGTTCTGTGCTGATGGCACTGCTGGACATCTGATGTTGAAGGGAAGTAAGCATGATGTGTCTTTCATTTGCTGCATTAAGTTTCCTTGGCCAATTACTGCATCTATGGTCCTGAATGTTGCCTGTTTCTTTGTGCTTCTTCAAAAGAGCTTGAACCCCATCTTGAAACCCCAGTCTGCTTTGTCAGCTTTGCCTGGGAGAGACCTTGCTGAAACTTTGCCACAGGTACAGTATTACCTGTGACATGAAACTGTCTTCCACAGCCTCAACTTAGTAGCAGAATTTGGCTGTTCCTCACCCAGTTTTAAGCCTTTTACCCAGCTGTTTCAGTTAATAACTGTTTCAATCTACATATTACTTTAATGATCATTAGCCCTGCTTGGTATAATTGGTTAATCATATACCCGACTCTAATTCTACAAAACTCCTGACTTTGTGCAAGTGTAAGTAAGAATTGATGTTTTGAAGGCAAAGGGTGATCACACCAAATATTGATTTGATTTGGATTTCTCTTATGTTTGTTTACTTTCCATGTTGTTAATTGATAAAAATAGACTATTAATATTTCCTGAAATATTCCTGAAAACATTCTTAATTGTCAACATTTTTGCACAACTGCCTAACACTTTTGTACAGTACTATATATCAGGCTTTTTGCACCTTTCAATGTTTGAGCTTCCATGCCATATTATACATGGTTTCTTAAACTCCTTTTTACCAAAAGGATGGCGTGGCATATTAGACTGCAATTTTAAATTAAAACAAAACTATAACAAGTCACCTTAAGCTCTTAGAACCAGTTCTCTTTTGGGATGGCGCAGAAGGAAGCAAAAAACAAAACAACGATCCAATTTCCTTTAAGAGAGAAATTATGAGTTGCAATTCCTTCACTTATTTTAGCAGCTTTGCAGTTTCTAATTATGCCTTTATTTTTGGTTCTATACTCCAAAAGATAAATAAAAATGTTTAGACTTTAATACTTTTGAAGTGTGATTTATAACTCTGAATTCTGGTTTAGCTTCCTTTGATCCTTCTTTACTCTTGAATTACCATTGGTTTGAAAGATGTATGAACATCTGATTTCTTTGCCTGTAGAAGTATCCACTTATGACTACCTAACCTGTCTTATGTCAACTTCCAAGCCTTTTTACCACCAAAACACCTTCAGACCAGCTACACGGCACAGCTGGTTCTGCATTGAAGCAAATGTCAAAGAGTTTAGGCACAGTCATGACAAATGTAGATTGGAGAGTATCTTAAGGCCACAATGTTGTCATGATGACAAGGGATCTAACCTTTAATAAGGGTATTAGAAGAACTGGCAAGCTTTGATACAAATCGGCCTTATCTTTGCTTTCCAACAGCCTTAAGTATTCCCTGATGATTTTCTTTAAATTTTTGCTTTTGTTATTTGAGAGATAAACATTGTGGAGTACTAGATATTTTTGGATTAAAAAAATCTGGGATACAGAAAAAAGTCTGTGGTTGGTCTCACTAGCAACAATATTTTGAAATAGAGAAATGTACAACATCAATGGGGAAATAAGATTGTGAATCAATAAGAATCTGACCATCAGGAAATTCTCCAACGCTGATGGAGTACACCGATCCTGGGACTGGTGTTTGCCATTACTTTTAACGCAAGGGAGTTCAGAAAATGAAACTCAGGTAAAAGGCAAAAAAAGTGGGAAATTCTACTGAAATTGTTAATGCCGAATTTCAGCCATACAAACTATAATTAGTCTAAGGGCCAGAGATCAGTTCCTTACAGAAGTAATGCTACAGAACCAGAGCTCCTAGTCACCCAAAAGATTCTAATCAAATTTACCTTAATGTGATAGATAGATGATAGATAGATAGATAGATAGATAGATAGATAGATAGATAGATAGAT
>BLBF01000007.1:69909591-69924726 GCA_015471245.1 Laticauda colubrina
AGAAGAAGAAGAAGAAGAAGAAGAAGAAGAAGAAGAAGAAGAAGAAGCTGACTAATGTATTTATTAATACTAAAAAATTCAGTGAATTTATTTCTTAATTAATAGTTTTCAGTTATTGTGTATAAGGTCAATGTCCATTGGAGTTGGTGTTTGAGATCCAAAGCATTTACCTTAAATTCACCCTCTCTGCATTCCAGATGTGTTTACCAACCCCAAAAGGCTGCTTTGCTTTTTCACCATAAAATTAGATCAGGCACCACTGGGCAGATTCCAAAGAACAACATCTTGAAATGGCTAAAAGCAATGAGAAAGCAGAGCATTGCTATCATTTGGTAAGGCACCCAGATCTGACGTCTATACAATTTGGGGTTGACATTAAGTCCAAACCCCAAAGCAGCATCCTCATTTGTGTGTGTGTGTGTGGGGGGAAACACCTTTGCTAGAAGCCGTGGAGGCTACTACCAAGTAGCATGCTTAGTAGATGACGGTCTAGCTGACTTGGCTTTTCACATGTATTTGTGATTTGTTGGGAATTTCCTGGATCCAAATTCATGTGGCAAATTTGTTACACATTTTGGGCTTTTAAAGTAATTCTTCAAACCCTTTGGATTTCCCTCTGAAGGAAAGTCAGCCTGATTGTTGTTCTCTGTTAACTGGCAGAAACATTTTTTGAGGCTGTTTTGCTGCTTTTTGTTACCTAACTTATCTCTAATGTGGTTAATTTAGTTCAGACTGATGTGTTTTATTTGATGAGTTTTATAGTTATAAATTATATTTTATAATTATAGTCTTCTTGCTTTACTGTTTCTTGCTTTGAGTGCCATTTGTGCATATTGTGGTACACAGCTACCATAGTGGTTTGAAACTTTAAAAAAAGGGGTTTTCAGAAAACTGAATTCCACACTTCTGTTTATTCAGAGGACACAAATCTGCTAAATGATGACTATTGATATAGGTCATTAGAAGAAAGTAAGCAAGTAGTAAATGAACCTAGAATGAACATAGTCTAAAAATTTCCCCAATGTAGTTAATCTGGACTCTTCTTGAAAGGTACTTTTTCCAACTTTAGGCAGAAGTCTAGTCGTTGGATGATGCAGGAAGATTTCATATTGCAGAGAACACACAAAAATGCCTGATTTCTTTGTTGAATGCCAAACTCACATGTTTCATTATAGTATTCCTGATTTTGAAACTAACACACTGCATTGAAAAATATATCTCGTTACAAAATATATTTAATTTACTAGCTGATAACACCCAGAAAACTAGAGTTTTTAACTTGAAATGAGTCATTGGTTTGAATATCTGTGGTTTTGACAAGCACTTTATTTGAGGTCTTTAATATATATTCTTGATATTGCCAAAACAACTTTACATTCATAATTGTTTTTCATTGACTTTTAACTGCAGAGAAATAAGAACATAAGCATAAGAACATAAGCCCATCTGGGTTCAGCAGTCTGTTTTCACAATAGCCAACCAATTGCACAAAGAAGTCTCCAGGAGTAACTTCCTCCAGAGATTGCCATCAAGGCTAATAGCCATTGATCTTCAAAAATTTCATAGATTTGTGGTCCTTTAAAGGTGCTGAACCACAATCTGTAGCATATTTCATATTTAGTCAACCTAGAATTGTGGAAAGTTATTGCTTTGACATGAAAGCATCAAAATCTAGTGACATTTGATAATCTTACTGTCAACCCTATTTCTATGGTCTATATTTCTATGGTCTTTTTAGAGTTGCCAACAGAAAGGGAGGGGAGCAGTGTGGCAGCTTGGAAATCAAAACTGCATTCCATAAATAGTTTTCAAAGATAGTAACTAGGTGACTGAAGTTTCTGCCGTGCAAAATTCTAACTGGAGAACATGATTGATGACTCTTAGCTATGGATGTATCCTACTGGAGAATATTAATTGTGATATACTGAGGGGGTGGGGGAACACCAAGGTCAAGGGTAACAATGAATTATGTGTCTCAGAGTTGGCTACATCCAGGCAGTGCCAGACATGCTAACTCCCAATAAATCCTTTTGAAGTTTTGGAAGTTTGGCTCGAGACTAATGATTTAATTGGGGTAACTGCCAGAATACTGACACAAGATTTTACTATTCAAAACACTTTCATCATTTACATTTTAAATTATTTTAAGTTTGCAGGCAATATTTGAAGTATTTACATGCTACTGTAGTGTACTATTACCAACTGTCCATGACTGTAGCAGGACTGGAATCAATTGTTGTTATTAGTCGTGAAGTTGTGTCCAACCCATTGCAAGCCCATGGACAACGTTCCTCCAGGCCAGTGGTTTCAAAATTTTGGCGGTACCACTCCCTGGGGGAGAATGCCTTCGGGGGTGCTAAGAGATAAGGGGGCTGGCAGGAGGGTGCTAAGAGACGGCAGGGAGGCACTGGAGGTGGGCCCCTCACAAGGTATAATTCAGGGGTAGGACTCTACTGGTTCATTACCATTCCCGGTAGTTTGGAGAACCAATAAAATGGGCCCCTGGCTGACCCTGCTCCTCTCTGCCCACTCCTCCATTCTCTGCCCAGTCAGTCCTTATTGCACATGCGTAACATCACAGGCATGCACAACAATAGCTGATGGCCACAATGGTGCGTTGGAGAAGTGGAGCAAGCAAAGCCGGAGGTTGGTAATTTTTGCTGCAAAAAGCACCCAGATGCTGTGTGTTTCTTTTGGTGCGGCTGGAGTCCAGCCACACCAAAAAAAACACGCAGCATCTGGAGGTGTTTTGCAGTGAAAATTACCGACCTTCGGCTTTGCTCTGCTTCTTCAATGCACCACTGCTGCCACATTCTAGGCACTGGCCATGCAGGCTCATCCGATTGACGACTGCACCACTCCTCTTGGACTTGCTTGGGCAAATCCCTCTGGTGCAGTAGGCTCAATGGGGTGGACCTCCTGGGCCAGTGCCTAGAATGCGGCTGCAGCAGTGCATTTGAGAAGCAGAGAAAAGCAACGAAAAGAGGTGGTTGTGGGGGAGGAAACGGGGAGATTAAGAGCCAGGGCCTCTGAAAGGGGAAACGAGGTAATGCAGGATTAGCCCAGGCCTTTGACAGACCATGCCTGCCTGGGCAGAAAATAGGTAGATAGGTTAAGGAAGGGATAGAGAGGGAAAGAGAGAGAGGGAATGAGAGAGAAAAAAAGAAAGAGAGGGAAAGATAAAAAGAGAGAAAAGAAAAAGGGGGAAAGAGAGAAAGAAAGAAAGAGTGGGAAAGAGAGAAAGAAAGGGAAAGAGAAAGAGACAAGGAACAGACAAGAAAGTAAAGAAAGAAAAAGGGAGAGAGAAAGGAAGAAAAAGGATAGACGAAGGGGGGATGGAAGGAAGGGATAGAAAGAAAGAGGGAGGGAGGGAGAGCAGAGAAAGTGAAATGAGATATTTAGTGCAACCACCTGCTCCAGCAGGGTTAGAAGGGAGGGAGTGTGTGTGTGTGTGTGTGTGCGTGCATGGCTGTCAAAACTCCAAAGTAGTTCTGGGGAGGTCAGTCATAAATTAGAACACTTACTGAGCAACCGGCCATTTAGCGAGGACGACTTATATTTGGTTTGCCAGTCACATGGCCACCTGGCCACACCCATCTGGTCACGTGACCACCAAGCCATGCCCAGCCACCAAGCCATGCCCACAAATTAGGCCACGCCAACAGGACCAGTTGTTAAGAAATTTGAATCCTGGGTGGGGGGACTGAGGATGAGTTTGTTGCACCAAGGGAGCAGTGGACTGAAAAAGTTTGGGAACCACTGCTCCAGGCATTCCTGTCCTCTACCATTCTCCAGAGTCTATTTAAGCTCACACTGACTGCTTTAGTGACTCCATCCAGCCACCTCATCCTCTGCCATCCTCTTCTTTTGCCCTCAATCATTCTTGGAACCAATAGTTATATTAAAAGATCCATTTAAAAATATGGGAACTTACATGGGATCTTCCCATTCTGCTCTATAAAGTCATTTGCTCAGTGGTAAAATGCATTTTACTTTGTGTTTGAGCCGATACAGTGACTTCATGGTGGAACTCAAAAATGTTTGGTTTTGAATCTCCATAATCATTTGCTAACCACATTGGGAATAAACTAGCTGACGCAGAATGGAATGTAGGATACAGAGGAAACCTGTTCTGGCTTTTATTAATGGAAAACTCTGGAGACCAGTGGTAGCAATTAGTTAATTTCTTTCTCATGCAAAAGCAATTAGGACGCAGCAGTCATTCACTGAAAATAAGTCTTTAATTTATCTCCTGTAATTATCACTCATCTTTTTGACACATGGTTCCAATTTTTATGAGAAAGTTTGAATCAATTTTGACTAGTGTTTCATTTGTTCTTTCTACTGAAGAAAGGACTCAGGTTTCTACTGGGAAAGTGTTAGCATAGTTTTCTTTCACAAAAGTTAATAAATCAAGCAGATATTCTAATTGTTGGTCATTATTACCATGTAGACACATCCAATTACAAATCTTTCAGACAGGTTTGTGACTATATTGGTAGGTATGCATTGTGAAGAGAATATTCTTTGCTGATCCTCTGAAAACAGAGAGACTGAAAACCACAAGAAGGTATAAATTCTTATGCAAGTCTCCCAATTTTAGGTGTCCAGTTTGAGATATATTGCAAAAGGGCAGAATTTCAAAAGATATTTATGAAAGACCATGTCTCTCAAGCTAACCTGCTTCTACTCCTGCCAAATTAATTTTGTCAGAAGCTTCCTGGAAAAACAATTATGGTATAATGAGATGCTCCAGCTTAACATGTTTATAATTTTCAAAGTATTAAACACCCTTCCATGTTTTTTTCTCTAACATCTTTGCCTGCAAGCTATATTTTTACAAGAACAATCTGGATATAATTTCTATTTGAATATTTCTTATGCCCATACGAAGATCTTGATTCTATCCAGTACATTATCTATAAAAGTATTTTAAAATACAAAAGAATAAACCTATAGTTGTATTTATTGTATTAATTTATTAAAAGGGATTATAGGCTGCTCCAATCTACTAACTCTGAATGGATACAGTTCCCCCATCAGAATTTGAGATTAAAAGCATACAATCAGTTTAACAATAACAAAGAACTAGAATCATAAACAAAAGCATCTATAGTAATAATAAAGAAGACATCTTATCTCATAAAGAATTTCATGACCCAAGGGGAAATTACAGCAATTCAATGCTCTTGGCTTGATGGAACAGCCAGATTTCCACCATTTTTAAAAAAGTAAGGATGGGAGGAACTGAGTATAGCGGGAATGCCACTGAAATGCCACATTTGTATGGGCCCTGAAAATGATAATCTTGAATAGAGAGGACACATGACAAGCCTTCCTTTCTTGGGTTTTTGGGGGGCAGGCAATGTTACTGGAAGAAGATAGTTTTCTCAGGAGATACTCAGAAACCATGAAGGGATTTAAAAGAGACAGCTAGCACCTTGAATTGCACCCAGAGGCCAATTACATGTACTGAAGCTCTTGGAGTAGCATTCTGTAACATTATAGTTGCATTCTGGCACATCCATCATTTACCAAATAGCTACAATGTGGACTAGTACAGCTTCTGAGTGATTTTCAAGGGCAGCTTGATATTAGGGCATTGAAATAGTTCAATGTCATCCAAATGACCATATGAACTTGTTTAATAAATGACATATCGAGCAAGGATGCCCATGGTGTCCCCTTGGTGCCTAAAGTATTAGCAAGAAAATTTTGTGGTAACATTAGTGGTATGTTGTTTGGGGATTGTACATACATGTGCTTTTCATGTCAATTATGTGATATTATGGCTGATAACCCAAATGATTTCCAAGTAATATACAATGATAAACACAGAGCTAAAATTAATGTGTTCAAGTCTGATGTAATTGTAATAAACAGAGAAAATGAATAATTTATTCATGGTGGAAAAACAAAACAAATCAATGAATTTATGTACTTTGGTAGAAAAAACAATGAGATATAAAAATAATCTTACTCCTCAAAAAAAGGAGACCCCAAAGCCCAATATACTATTTAATCTGCTAATTCCTATAATCCATAATTCTTCACATTTATAATCGTGAACAGATTGGAGAAACATCTGAATGTGTATCAGTCCGAGGAGCAAGCTGGATTTCACAATGGCGATTCAACCATTAATCACATATGTTCAACTCGATAATGGAATGAATGTGAGAAATCTACATGCCATTGTGCCTCATCTTTGTTAACCATGAAAAAATATTTGACAGTATAGATTCTAAATCAGTTAAATAAATAACTAAAGAATCAAGCTATTGATCTAGAAACTTCAGCTGTTCAGACAGTTATGGATTCTTTTTATTTAGTTCTGGCTATGGGAAAATAAGTGAATTCTGCTCAACAAATAACACTACTGTACTAGTTTGTCACTCATTTAATCAAGGTGTAGTATGCCAAGGTGTCACAATTTCCCAAATCTTTTCACAGCAGCTCTTAACTAAGGAGACAGAAACAGAGGCATTAATTGTAACAACAAAAGACTCACTTACCTTTAATTTGTTGATAAAATTGTGAAGCCATAAAGTACATAAATTACTTCGGTGAGATGAGTAGCTAATCTAAAAACCAATAGAAATAAAATTAAATGTATGCATTAAATGTATTTTGGCAATAACAAATGCATACTTGGTTTTGAAATGAAACTTGGAAATTAAGTGATAAATATAAAAAAATATTACATCTTTTTTGCCAATAAATCAACAACATTCAGAAAACAGATCAAAAAATATACAGGAAAACAGCAGCATAGCTCACAGTTTCAATTTCATAAGTCAGTCAGGATTCAGAGTTGTATGGGATTGTGATGGCACTGATTTCCCTTCTAGATGACCTCTGGTGGAAGTGGGATGGAGGCACCTTTCTTGACCTCTCAGTAGCATTCAATAATGGCAATCACTGAATTCTTCTGTACCAGCTCTAGGGTTAAATGTGGGTGGCACTGTGTCAAACTGGTACTCCTCCTTCCTCCAGAATTGACTCCAATCAGTGTTGATGGGTAAAGAGAGAGACCTATGCTTTATGGGATGTCACAGGGCATGGTACTATATCCTTTACATGAAGCCATTGGGTGAGGTATCATCACTATGCCGACTACATCCTCACCACACTCTGCATAGGAAACAACAGGTTTCAACTTAATACTAGCACGACTGAGTGATTCTGGATTTTAGGATCCCCTGGCTCTGGGGAACTTCTATGTGGTTATACACGTTTGCATCTGTGCATAATTTTTGGGTCCTACTGGATTGATGGCTCCTACTTGAGCAAATGTCAGCTGTGGCTAGGAAGAGGATGTTTGCATAACTACATTTCAAGTCTCCAGCAATTTCAAGTCTCTGTTCATAGTGATTCATCTCCTGAATGGACTGCAGATGCAAGGTCTATAATGAGTCTGCCCTTGAATATCATCTGGAAACTTCAGCTGTTCAGACAGTTATGGGTGTTTTTAATTTGTGCATGTAACCCCTCTCTACAAGCACTGTTATTTGCCAATATTCTTCAAGGTTCAGTTAAAGTTGCTGGTGATGACCTATAAAGTTTTTCACTGCAGGAGTTCAGGGATGTCTTTCCACAGTTGTGTATCTATCTGTCTTGTTAGATCCAGCAGGAGAGATTCTGTTTATTAAGGAGTGTCATTTCATAGAAGATCCTTTTTTGTCATGATCCTTGCTCTCATCTTTTGGAACATTATCACTCCAAAGAGAACTTCTTGCCCTGATTCTACTGACTTTCTGTAAGGCCTTGAAGATCTGGTTTTTGTTGTCAAGCTTGGGATCCTGGTTTGTGTCATTGAGCCTGTATCATATAATAGCTATGTTGGTTGGTTTTACTATATCCATAGCTGTTGTAAATGTTGTTTACTGCATTGTTAATGACATTTTTATCACATTCTTATTGTTAACTGTCCAGAAATCATGTATTTTGTATGGTAGCCATAAAAGTTAACTAAATGATTACTTAACAAATAAAAACAATCCTTGAACAGATGGACAACATCAAGACTCATAAAAACACTTCCAGTATAATAATCCTTCCAACAATGGCCTATAGATGTGAAGTATGGAAACTATGGAAATCAGATATAGGATAACCCTTGAGTCATGCAGGAAGATAAAGGCTAAAAATTTTGTTCAGAAATCCAATCAGAAATAAGACAATTTGATGATAGATTAACTTCAAAGATAACATCAAAATGGAAATATTCTGAAAATGATCAGAGCATACCACAATTTACCTGTGAATAAGTTGACACAAAAGGTGATATGATGACTCTTAATATGTCCACTTGAATGACATCCTTCAACGGGTTCCCAATCCTCAGTCCATAGACTGGCATCGGTTTGCAGCATGCCGGCACCTGATTGTGCAAACAAGCAAAGCCCCATCTGCAGTATGCAGGCAGCATTCAAAACCACGCCTGCAGAAAAATCTTTCTCCATGGAACTGGTCCCTGGTGCCCAAAAAATTGGGGACCACTGTCCTACAAAATAAAGAAAATGGACTGTGAAAAGAGCTTGGCCCAACTGGAATATCTGTTGAAGTAATTGCTTTTGTTATCAACATTATCTGAATAAATATGTCAATCAAATCTTAAATGAAAGTGAAGGATTTTATTTTAATACATGATTTAAAAAAAATTAGAAAGGATTTGTTTCTCTATTTCTTCAGACTCATTACCTTCTTTTCAAACTAAAACCCATTATTATGTTTCTCCAGGAAGAGTGTAGCAATTCTTTTGCTTTGGACTCTTTTAAGTACAGGCAGGGAATCCTCAACTTACAACAGTTCATTTAGTGACCATTCAAAATTACAATGGCACTGAAAAAAAGTGACTTAAGATCATTTTTCACAGTTAAGACCTTTGCAGCATCCCTAGGATCATGTCATTAAAATTCAGATGCTTGGCCACCGGTTCATATTTATGGCTGCTGCTGTGTCCCTGGGCCATGTGATTTCTTTTTGTGACCCTCTAGCAAGCAAAGTCAATGGGGAAGCCAGATTCACTTCACAACTAAGGCAAGAAAGCTTGCAAACTGGGGCAAAACTCCCTTTTAGTACCATGTCTCACTTAACAACAAAAATGTTGGGCTCAACTATGGTCATAAGTTGAGGTCTACCTGTTTTATATGATTTTAAATTGTGAAGAAGTTATGCAAAATTTTGGCACCATTATTAAATATGAAACTGAATCTGCTTGTTAGCTTTGAATAAATTACTTTGTTTCTTCCAATACTGTATTGACCCCAGCAACTCTTTGTTTTTGGTGCTTCTTTTATTGCAGCCCAGGCATATATTGGGGTTTTTTTTAACAACAGCATCACACAATTTGGCCACATTTATCTGGTGGTCCACAAGGACTCCTAGGTCCTTTTCACATGTAGGTCTCCCAAATCCTGTAACTATGTATTAGATATATTTTTCTACCTTGCGTTTATCACCAATCAACATCATCCTGTTTGATTTGGCCCAGTGTTCAAGCTTGACAAGGTCATTTTGCTCCTTATTCACTCACTTCAGAGAAATCTTTTGCCCAGAAAAATCAGATTTTCCAAGAAATGTATCTTAAAATAGTCTTGGTTTGAGTTAAGTAATGTTATATCTAGTTCTTCCTCCCCCTGCCCCTCTATTTACAGCAGTCTAGCCTGCTGACATCAGGAGTAAAGGATGGTCCTAAATCTTTGCTTCTGATTAGACTCATGACATTGAAATTCAGTTTCATCTGGCTGAGATTCAAAAATGAACTTTCTTCTCTGTGGTGTTGTCATTTTAAGACTTATAATTGGGGAAATTATTTTACTTTTTGACCCTTGTAGCTTGGAGGAAAGCTTGCATAACACTTTGTTTCTAAATGATCTCGACTGGTATTCTGGAAGAACATTATTATCCTGGTCTGGGTGTGCTCTAACTTCCTCAGTTGCAAGTGGAAATATTTTTATTTTATTTATTTTATTTTGTCAAACGATTATTAGATAACAGGTATAAGTATAAATATGGTTATGATTACATGAAATGGATATGAATAAGAAAAAAAGAAACAGGGACAGGGACGGTAGGCATGTTGGTGCGCTTATTGCATGCACCCTACTAATGGTGATCTGTGTGTTTGTAGTTTGCACCGCATGTCATACCAAAAGGGAAGGGGAACTCAAGAAGTCTCATTTTTTGTTAGGCAGATTGTTTCTCGTGGACTTTCAAAAACATCCCTGGGAGGCAATCTGCAATCTGTATGCTGCATGATGCAGTTTTGGGAATCTGCCAGTGTCCAACTCTTTTTCCTCAGTTGATTAGTCATCATTTGGCTGTGGCAGACAAATAATGATTTCTTCATTGTTGCTGGCAGTGGTTTTAAGTAGGGTTGATAGGAAAGAGAAACCTTTTCTTTTCCCTCCCAACAGTCTTCTTGGGATTGCAATTTCCCATTGTTGCTGGCAATTGGTAAAAAACATCCATCTTAAATTGGATATGCAGAGAGAGGAGGAAGTTATCTTTAATGATTTTGTCCAAGATACTAGGGTTTTTTTTTTAAGACAATGATGGAAGGAAATTGGAAGTCTTGAGCAAAACTGTTTTTTTTTTGAATTTTTTTTATTGATTTTCAATAAACAAACATACACAAACAAAACACAAAACATAAAAACATAAAACTTTTTTTGGGAAAGCAGCTTCCCAGATTACATTTTTTTATACAGACATAAATTAGAATTCATGCTCACTTTTTATCCCATTTCATATCTTATTTACCATTCAACATTTTCTATTAGCTTCTCTCTTCTTTTCACTCTCTTAATTCTATTTTATTTATTTCATCTCAATTTAGATCATTATGCGTATATCTTTTGTCTGTTCTATTTCAATTTTTTATTATCTTTTCACATTAACACAAAATTTCTCCTGTAATCACTGATTGAAGTATGACGCCTTTAAATCTTTCTCCTAAATTTAACACTTCAAATATTATGTACTTTTCATTCTGATTCTGCTTAGAACATTCTGAAGCTACATACTATATTATAAAATAAAAAAGAATAATAAGTTTATGATATAATTAAAACAATAATCCATAGCAAATTAAGCTCTATTATTAAATCCAGTTTTCTAACATTATTTCAAATATAAATACAAAAATACAATCTTGTGTACTTTTGCAGAATCTCTTTTTTAATCATATTTTTACCCACCATCTCTAAATAAATCTTGTTTCTTTACATCTTGTTTTAAACCTTTGTAACTTCTCTTTCCTTTTTCCTTTCCTTTCTGCCTTTTTACCCCCTTGTCTCTTAATTTCACCTTCTTAATCTCCACCTTCTTCTGTATTCCTCTTTTCTGTTGCTTTCTGACATTGTATCGATTTTTCACCTTATTTTTCCCTTTTTTGGTTGTTTTTTTAAATCTTAAATTCTCCATTCTCTTTCCCCTCTTTCCCTTTTCTTCTCCATCTAAAGTTGTTTGTTCATTAAAGATGGCTTCTTCTTCATCCCAGTCTACTTGTTCTTGTAGTTTCTGGTAGGTAGAAATCGCCATTTCTAAAAAATGGAAAACAGATCCAGAAGAGCCCTTCCCTTCTTATTCCTCTTCTTTTAGCTTTTTAAATTCAATTTTCAGTTCATCAACAAGTAGTGCCATTGTAAAAAGTTTCTTCTTTTTTTTAGCACTTTCTTCTTTTATACTTTCTCTTCCTGGAGTTATAGTTCAGTTACAAAGCTCCAATTAAAATATATCTTTTAGAAGTCTTGTTACAGTTTAGATCTGTTCTGATAAATTCCAAGCAGCCTCCTCCAACAAAATCTTAATATTTATTCTTTTCCTCTCCCTTCCCACTTATAGCAAAAAAGAGTTCTCCCCCCCCCCCCCGATGCTCAGAAATCTTTATTGTTCCCTTGGCTTTAGTTTTCAAGATTACCTGCTGATGCCAAAACGGGTTTTTCTGATTTCTCCATTCATTTGCTATCACCATAAAGAAGGAGAGTGAGAAAAAACAAACTTTCCCTTTTAACTTTCATTTGCTGCTTTTTCCGTGTTCATCGGGAACGATGTATCTTTAATGAAGCTTAAATTCCTGGGTATTTAAATGTTACTTATTATCCCGGTTAGCCAAAAACTTTCACTTTCTCAGCTTCCTCCTGCACATTCTTATCCGGATGAAAGCTTCTTTGTGGCGGCCATTGCTGACCGCCGCTCCATCGCTTTTGGAAAAGGGAGTTAAGTCAGCTGAGAAGGGGGGTTGCGATTCCCCAGGACCCCTGATGAATCTCCCCTATCTTCAGTTACCTCTACGGGGTAACTATAGCCCCCAAATCCAGCTGGATCGGGGTCACTCCAGCAGCGAGCACAGCAGAAACCGTGCACAATCCTGGATTCCTGCCACCGCCAAAGCCTTGCAAACTGGAAGTCTCTTGAGCAAAACTGTTGAGGGGGAGGAAATTTAGTGACTGTTTCCTCTTCCCATGTCTGCAGCCCAATCCTTTCCCTATTAATATAAGTATGGCTAATATTAATGTTTGAGAAAGTATGAAGAATAAGTACATAAGGAGAATAGTACAAAAGCTCATCACAAGCAGGAACTGACCTGCATAAATTGCAGTGTCCTGTATCCCTAGTAACTTCCTCATCTACTTGTTTTAATAAGATTCCTTTTTTTCTAGTGGAAAAAAAACAATCTTATACAGTTGTACCATTTGGCAGTTGCTACAAATATATATATATTTGTAAAAAAACAAATATATATATATATAAATTCCATGGCAAAAACACTAATTACCAGAACCAAACGCCTGGCAGATAAGACACATATAAAGACTGAACTATGCACCCTGATTGAAGTATTGACAGCCAATGGCTTCCAAAAAAACAAAATCACCAACTTGATCCACAAAAACACACCAAGACATAACAGAGACCTAGAAGACCAACAGACCTATGGAACAGCTGTCTTGCCCTACATAAGAGGTACAACAAATAAAATCAGTAAGATACTACACAGGCATCACATCAAGACTGCCTTCAAAACAGACAAAAAAATAGCAGCCATCCTGAGAAACCCCAAAGACAAAATTGACCTGGAAAACCAAGGCATATATGAAATTCCCTGTACATCATGCCCGGCCACATACATTGGACAGACCAATAGAAGAATAAGTACCCGCCTAGATGAACACAAAAATGCAGTAAAAAAGCTGGAACACACCTCCTCACTAGTCCAACCACAGGTCACAACATCAACTTCAATGGCACTAAAACCCTAGCCACTATAGAAAACCCCAACCACAGAATCATCAGAGAAGCCATAGAGATTGAAAAAAGACCTGAAAGCATGAATAGAAGAGATGATTCCAGCAGACTGTCAATCATTTGGAAACCTGCACTCTCAAATAGAAAGATCTCCACACCACAAAACAGACAAACACCTGAGCACAGACAGACTCCCTCTGATGCCTCCAACTCAAACACCACCCCACCAGGCACCCAGGTGAAACCCAGCTTGCTAATGAATAGCAACCGTCCTTTCACACGAAGCCAAGGTGCACTGAAAGCCTCCAACACAGGAACAGAGTGTTGCCAGCCAATCAAAGCCACAAAACAGACAGAAGAAACCAGAAACACCAATCAATCAAACTCCAAGTCCAGTGAACACAGACCCAGGCTCCTAGCTAATCAGAATGGACCAGCCTCGAATTTGAAACCAGGAGCTGTGAGACACACATCCATACAGAAGCCTGATGATGGCAGATGGGATTCTGCTGAAACATTGCTACAACTTTAACAGCACGATAATGACGTGGGATAATACCCGAAGAAAGCTAAAAGAAAGCCTAAACAATTTCCTAACACACCTAAACAGCATACACCCCAAAATCAAGTTCACCATGGAAACGGAAATAAACAAACAACTACCATTCCTAGATGTACTAATCTACAAAAGAACAGATGGCACACTGGGACACACCATATACCAAAAGAAAACACACACCAACCGCTACCTCAATGCCCAATCCCAAACCCAGCACAGAAAAATTCCGTGGCGAAAACACTAATTACCAGAACCAAACGCCTGGCAGATAAGACACATATAAAGACTGAACTATGCACCCTGACTGAAGTATTGACAGCCAATGGCTTCCAAAAAAACAAAATCACCAACTTGATCCACAAAAACACACCAAGACATAACAGAGACCTAGAAGACCAAGAGACCTATGGAACAGCTGTCTTGCCCTACATAAGAGGTACTACAGATAAAATCAGTAAGATACTACACAGGCATCACATCAAGACTGCCTTCAAAACAGACAAAAAAATAGCAGCCATCCTGAGAAACCCCAAAGACAAAATTGACCTGGAAAACCAAGGCATATATGAAATTCCCTGTACATCATGCCTGGCCACATACATTGGACAGACCAATAGAAGAATAAGTATCCGCCTAGAGGAACACAAAAATGCAGTAAAAAAGCTGGAACACACCTCCTCACTAGTCCAACACATGAAAACCACAGGTCACAATATCAACTTCAATGGCACTAAAACCTTAGCCACTATAGAAAACCCCAACCACAGAATCATCAGAGAAGCCACAGAGATTGAAAAAAGACCTGAAAGCATGAAGAGAAGAGATGATTCCAGCTGACTGTCAATCATTTGGAAACCTGCACTCTCGAATAGAAAGATCTACAGACAGACTCTCTCTGATGCCTCCAACTCAAACACCCCCACACCTGAGCACAGACAGACTCCCTCTGATGCTGGCAACTCAAACACCCCCACACCTGAGCACAGACAGACTCCCTCAGATGCCTCCAACTCAAACACCCCCCCACCAGGCACCCAGGCACCTGAGCACAGACAGACTCCCTTTGATGCCTCCAACTCAAACACACCCACACCTGAGCACAGACAGACTCCCTCTGATACCTCCAAATTAAACATAGCAGCTTGCCAATGAAGGGCGGCCGTCCCTTCACACGGAGCCAAGCTGCACTGAATGCCTCCAACTCAAACACAACCACACCTGAGCACAGACATACTCCCTCTGATACCTCCAAATTAAACATAGCAGCTTGCCAAAGAAGAGCAGCCGTCCCTTCACATGGAGCCAAGCTGCACTGAAAGCCT
>BLBF01000007.1:69929726-69944335 GCA_015471245.1 Laticauda colubrina
GTTTTCTTAGGTTTTCGCGGGTACTTACATGTGTGCTGTTTAGCTTCCTTCGGGTATTATCAATCAAAGCCACAAAACAGACAGAAGAAACCAGGAACACTAATCAATCAAACTCCAAGTCCAATGAACACAGGTCCAGGCTCCCAACCAATCAGAATGGACCAGCCTCAAATTTAAAACCAGGAGCTGTAAGACCCATATCCATACAGAAGCCTGATGATGGCAGATGAGATTCTGCTGAAACGTTGCTACAACTTTAACAGAACTACAATGACGTGGGATAATACCCGAAGGAAGCTGAACAGCGTATATATATATATATATATATATATCTTGCAATAGTACTTAGACTTATATACTGCTTATAGTGATTTACATCTCTCTGTAAGTGGCTTATAGAGTCAGCATATTGCCCCCAACAATTTGGGTCCTCATTTTACCCATCTCAGAAGGATGGAAGGCTGAATCTTACAAGGCAGAGGCAGATGGAGAAAGTGGGTTTCCTCAGACCCTGCTAAGTGACAATATTCTAGCAGTTCACAGATTATATCTATGGTTAGGCAGATAGTTGTTTTAGTCTGGTAAGATTCTGTCAATAGGTAAACAACAATAAATAAACTATTTGGAAGTGATGAGTCATTCTTTGTTCTTAGTGCCTGACATTGGATGGTGTTAAGTTGTGGGAAATGAGACCCAGGACACCAGCATGATTCCAATCTGTTTACTTCCATCTAGGACTGAGTGTCAAAGAAACCACAGCAGCCCTTGTTATAGTCGGGCTACTCGCGGCTGTGGCCAATGACGGCTCTTCAAAATTCCCACCACCACAGACCGACCAATTGCAGGTAAGTATGCTAATACATAACAACCCTCCCCACCTGGTCCAGTCCAACCAATCTGAGCCTCACCTACCATACATAATCACATAGGTAGGCAGGGCTTTTATGGGTTTGACCGGACCTGTGCAACTCAGTCACAGGTTGGCCTCTGGACTGTTCGGATGGATCTGTTGTTCCTGCCATCTGTCTTCTTGGAAGCTCCTGGAAGATTGAGTCGGCCATGCCACTCCTGCCAGGAATTTCCTGGCTGATTGAGTTGGGTCGGCTGCTCCCGCCAGGGACTGCTTTCCCACTATCTTTCTGGACCTGTTCCTGTCTCCCCAACGTGCCTTCTTCCCTGGCCTCAAGTACGTGTTTGCATTTCCTGACCGGGGCTAGTGTTAGTAGTGGTTGTTGCACTGTTGTCAGGGTTTGTTCTGTTATTTCTCTTGTTTGTGGAGGGTCTCCCCCTCCCTTTCTACTTGTGTTTTGTCTGTTTGAGGGATCTCCCCTCTCTTCTCTGGTTTGCTTGAGGGGACTGTCCCTATTCCCTGTGCTTGTTTTGTTTGCTTGAGGAGTCTCCCCCCTCTTCCGTGGGTCTATTTAGGTTTCCTTCATGGCTCTAGCTCTGAGCTGGTCTATGTGTCTCCTCCAGCTCCTCCCGTCCTTGGTGTCTACCTTGTATGAATGGGGTCCAGTTATCTGGGTCACTTTTGCTGGTATCCACAATGGTTCTTCCATGAGTTTTTTTTGCGTATACTGGGTCCCCTGTTTGAAATGTGCGGCAATTATTGGAGGAGTCTGCTGATTTTTCTGGGCTATATATGGGGTGTAGTCTGTCTAGGTGTGATCTTAGTTTCCTCCCCATTAGTGACTCTGCTGGACTTTTATTAGTTGTGGCAATGGGTGCCATGTGCTGAATGCTTAGTAGCTTATCTATCATTTCTTGTGTGTCCCCAGGCCCCAGCTTTTGTAATGTTTCCTTCATGTAATGTACCATGCGTTCTGCCCCTCAGTCCGTGGCTGAGTGTCCCAGCACTGTCAGTGTGTGCCTTATCCCATGTTGTGCTAAAAACTCCTCAAATGTTGTTGCCATGAATTGTGGCCCATTGTCAGATACAATTAGATCTGGCAATCCATGTGTTGCAAAAAGTTTCCTGAGCTGTCTAATGATGGCTTCTGTTGTGGTGCAGTGCATGATACTTAATTTGGAGAAAGCATCTACGACTATTAAAAATGTATGTCCTTTGGTTGGGCCTGCAAAATCAATGTGTAGCCTTGACCATGGCCCTCTTGGTGTTTCCCATTTGTGTTTTGGTGCTGTGGGGGGTGTTGGCCCAGATTCCTGGCAGCGTTTACATGTTGCCACTCAATCGCCTATTTCCTTATCCATTTCTGATCACCATACATAATTTCTTGCCAGGGATTTCATTTTTACAACACTCAGGTGTCCCTCATGTAACAATTCAAGTATGTGTTTCCTTAAAACGTCCGGTATGACCACCAGATCCCACCATAGTATGCACCCCTTTAGCACTGAGAGTTCTGTTTGTCTATTCTGGAATGGTTTGGTGGTCTTATTGCTCTCAGTTTCTGGCCATCCTTTTCCTACCCAATTTAAAATCCATGCCAGGGTTTTTTCTCTTGCTGTTTCCCTAGCGATGTCTGCTGCCATCATGGGTAGGTTTGCTCCTGTCTCTATTTGTAGTGTCAATGTGGTTGGTACTGGATCATCTTCTATGTCAGGTAGAGGGCAACGGCTAAGCACGTTGGGTCAGTTTGTAATTATAGGCAGCCAGGAATTCCGACCACCTTGTCATTCGTGGTGATAATATATTGGGTGTAGCTTTGTTTCCTGCAATTATGCCCAGGAATGGCTTGTGGTCTGTGATTAGTGTGAAGGTCCTCCCATAGATATATTCGTGGAAGCGTTTTATTCCGGTGACAACGGACAATGCCTCTTTGTCTAGTTGACTGTAGTTCTGCTCCGACTTTGACAGAGTCTTTGAATAGAAGGCTATGGATGCTTCTTTCCCATCGGGTAGTATATGGCTGAGTACAGCGCCGATGCCAAAAGGTGATGCATTGCAGGTTAGTGTTATTGGAAGTGTCTCACTGTATTATATTAGTGCACGGTCTGATGTGATCAAGTTTTTTATCTCCTGAAATGCCGTTTCCTCTCATTGCCCTCAGGACCAGGTTGCTTTCTTCTCAAGCAACCTGTGTAATAGTTCTGCAATGGTTACTTTCTGCGGTAGAAATATATTATAAAAGTTATTGAGTCCGAAGAAAACTTGTAGATCGGTTTTATTTGTGGGTCTGGAGGCTTCCTTGATTGCTCTGACTTTATGTTCAATGGGGTGGATTCCTTCGCTTTCTATAAGGTATCCTAGGAATTCAACTTTGCTGGCGGCTAATTGGCACTTCTCTTTTTTACTTTTAGTCCTGCATCTTTGAATTTGCCTAGGACTTCCCTTAGGTGATCACGTAGTTGTTCTTTGTTCCTGGCGGATACCAGGACATCATCAAAGTATGGTACCACCCCTTGTATCCCTTGCAATAGGCATTCCATTAAGCTTTGGAACACCCCTGGGGTGACGCTGACACCAAATTGTAGTCTGTTGCATTTGAACGCCCCCCCTGTGCATCACAATTGTATGGGCTTCTGCTGTTTTGGGGTCAATAGGCAACTGTTGGTACGCCTATGCGAGGTCTAGTTTTCTGAAGATTTCTCCCCACAGGGAATGTAATAGATGCTGTACCTCTGTGTATGGTATGTGCTATGTTGGAGCATGTGGTTAAGGGTTGCTTTGTAGTCCCCGCAGATGCGTACCGACCCATCCAATTTAACTGGTGTAACAATTGGGGTTTCCCACTTAGCGTGGTCAATTGGTTCTAAAGCCCCTTGTGTGATGAGTTTATCCAATTGCTCATCGATTTTTGGTTTTAGTGATAAAGGAACCTGCTTCGCTTTTAGTCTTATGGGGGCTATATTTGGGTTTAGACTAAAGGAAATTGGGGACCCCTGGTACTTGCTCAGTTCTCCGTTGAATACGTGTCGGAATTCTTCCATCAGGTCATCTTCCCACTCTGTTTCAGTTATGCTGTTTATGCCTGTGACCTCGATTCCTAATGGCACAAACCATTTGAGTCCCAACAGGCTAGGTTGATTCCGGTCGACTATGGTTAATGGAAGAATTCTGGTGTATTTTTTGAATGTTACCTTGAATTTTCTACAGGGATTTTGTTCCCCTGGTAGTCTTTCAGTGTTAGTGTTTGTTTTTCTAGTTCTTCCCGAACTCATGTCTGGTATCAGTCTTTTTATGGTGTCCCACAATACCATTGACAAGTATGAGCCTGAATCCACTTGCATCTGGCACGGCTGGCCTTCTATGGTAACCTGGACATGTATTTTCTTGGCATTTGTCGTGTTGGAGTGTCCGATGGTCACTGTCTGGTGTGTTTCTTCCTTTCCATTGCTTGTTTCTTTCCCTCACCTGCTTCTGTTGTCTTGGTTCCAACGGCTCCCTGTTTGTCTTTCTTTCTCTCGGGGAGGTGGTGGTGTGTGTTCCATCTTTGTCTAGGATCATAGTTCTTTCTTGCTTCGCATGCTAGCAATATGTCCCTGCCATTCACAGTGTTTGCAGATGGCATCTAGGAAACGGCACTTGGAACGTGGATGGTTCCCCTCGCAACTGGCACAATGAAATTCTCCTTTTCCATTCTGGTCCTTTCTGGCTTGTTCTGCCCAGAGTTGATTTACCCCTTCTTCTTTCTCATCATCTTCCGATGGGGACTTGATGTCCTTGTGGGTTGTGGTGGTATTTTTTGGGGCCTCCGGTGTCGCTTTGTTCATCTTCTGCATGGTGGCCACCAATTTCTGCATTGCTTCTGCTGCAGTAGCCTCCTCTTTTGCTTCCTTTAGCATTATTTTGGGTTTTGTTAATAATCAGCCCTGGAGTGTAAGGTCTCTCAGTCCCAGGACCACTTGGTCTCTCATGGCTTCATCTAAGTTTAGGAATTCACATGCTCCGCTGATGTCCCACAGCATTGCAATGAAATCACTGATGCTCTAACCTTCTTTTTGATTGTATTGATAAAATTAGTGTCTTTTGATTAGGCAGGAAATGATTGGTGTGTAGTGAGCCCTCAGTAATTTTTCCAGGTCCAGCCAGGCCATCGTTTTCACATCAGTGAATGCCGCTAATGCTTTGGCCATCTTTAATACCACTGGACCGCAATGGGTTAGGAATACGGCTCTCTTCCTGTTTTTGGATACATTAAGGAGGTCGCTTCCTTCAAGAAACATGAGGAATCGGTCGATGTACGATTCCCAGTCTTCGGTTGCCGGGTCGAATGGTGCAGGTGGTGTGTTGTTTCCAGCCATGTTGCCTCAATGCGTTGGTGGTGTTCATCGGTCACCATGTGCTCGCTGGTTCCCTTTGTCTCAGTATCCCACCTTTATCACCAGTGTTAAGTCGCAGGAAATGAGACTCAGGACACCAGCATGATTCCAATCTGTTTACTTCCATCTAGGATTGAGTGCCAAAGAAACCGCGGCAGCCCTTGTTATAGTCGGGCTGCTTGAGGCTGTGGCCAGTGACAGCTCTTCAAAATTCTTGCTGCCATGGACTGACCAATTGCAGGTAAGCATGCTAATACATAACAGATGGTCTTTGCCAGCAATCTCATATTGTTATTAAAGAGAAGGGCCAAAAAATTTCGAGGCACCCCACACTCAGGTGCCTGGAGCTCTATTATGCCCCCTCTGACCAATATCAATTGGAATTGGTCTCTATCAATTGGAAAGAGAAGAACCAATTTACAGACCAAATGCTTATTTAAAAAAAAAAAAAGCCAAGGGAAAAGATAAATTTCTTACTGAAGCTCAGAAATTCATATTCAGATCAGTGGTAGGGTTCAATTTTTTTTTTACTACTCCTTCTGTGGACATGGCTTGGTGGACATGGCAGGGGAAGGATACTGTTAAATCTCCAGTCAGGGGTGGTATTTGCTGTTCTCTGAACTACTCAAAATTTCTGCTACTGGTTCTCCAGGAATGGTCAGAACCTGCTGAATACCACCTCTGATTCAGATATAAGGTGAACAGAGACTTCTGAATTTATTATCTATTTAAAATATTGTAAGAGAAATTGTCACAGGGTTCCAAGTTCTCATCTAAAAAATATTGATACAGCATATATGTTAAAACAATGCAATATGCAGTGCAATGTATACATGGTAGCATAAAAATCGAACATATTATTGAAGGAGTGATGAATACAATTTTATATGCTTTGAGTTGTAGAAAAGCCTTTGCTCTTTCCCACACTTCGAAGACACTTCTTCCAAATCATTCTGAAGCAAATTCAGTCCCCATGGCAAGGTTTCCTTCCCTGAATGTTACACAGATTTGTCAGGAATACTTAAACTTGAGTAGCTGAATTGCGTCTGTATTCTCTGATTAAAATGACACAGCAATCAATAGTAATGTTAAACTAGAATAATGCTATTAAGACTAGTTACAAAATGTCTGCTTTATATTAATAATAGCACTAAAACTACTGGGATGTTTTTAGAATTTTATAATGAGTCACCTCCCACATAAATCATGACTTAGATAGCAAGTCATAATGATGTTAACATTAATGTATACATTGATCTCCATTCATCTCGTCTTTGAAGACCTGTTGGAAACTAGTTCAAAATGCAGCAGCTTGTATCTTGGCAAACCAAGATCACCATAATCATGGGAGACTATAATGTGGCTGTTACCCTGATGATCAGTAAGATATTGGGTAAAATTCAAAGTGCTGGTTAAAATTGGCTTAGTCCAAATAGCCTAGGTACATGCAGAATCTCCTCTGTGTGGAATATAATCCATCTGACTTGTCCAGTGCATACATGTTGGCCATGTTTTTGGCAATTCCCCAGTTTCATGAAGTGAAAAAGACTGTGGCTCACACCATTGCTTGGTCATGACCCCTGTGCTTTGGAATAGCTTCTTTCTCAAAATCAGATTAACATCCTCTTTACTGACCTTCCAAAATTTGAGTTGTTCCAGATGGCAATTTAACAGCAGTTGCCATTTGCACTTATTTATTATTCTCATATTTATGAATAATCCTCTTTTTATATTTTATTTCTGTCACTATAACAGCTGAGTTATACGCCTTTACAGATATAAACTGCTGGAAGGAAGCATGTATAAAATATGGCAAGATGACAGTGCAGTCAACCGACAATAATAAAAGGCAACTAAGGCTGGCTGGCTGGCTGAATCTGCATCTGTTCACCACTTTCAAGGAAGTATTTCCTCCAGTCTCGCTGGGAACTGAACCAATCAGATGCTGACCTTGAGGGGTGTTCAGCCACTGAGTTTTTTCAGCATGCCTATTGATTCATGAACTAAAATGCAACCTATGCATGTCAACTGAGAATGAAGTCCTTCTCAGGTTAGCCTGAATAATATCGCAGTGTAAATCTTTAAACCTGCATATGATGAAGTGGACTTCAGGTCAATGATTTTACAGAGGCACGACTGAGAGCATTTTAACAAACTGCATCACTGTTTGGTTTGGTGGCTTCAGTGCCTCAGAGAGAAAGTCCATTTAGAGAATGGTAAGGATAGCTGAGAAGATTATAGGAAGCTCACTTGGTGTCATTCAAGATACTTGCTTACAAGTGCTGTGTGCTTAGAGCTTAAAGCATTGTTAGACACTCCACATACCCACTTCATGGGCTGTTTCTGTTGCTCCGCTCTGGGAGGAGGTTTCGAAGTATTTCTAGCAGGACTACCAGATTCTGTAACAGCTTTGTTCCCCATGCTATCCTTCTGGTAAACTCGTAAGATTTGTTTCTCTCTCTATGTACATGTATACATCCGAACTGGACTGTGTTGTTTCTCTGTGTCATATAATATATATAGGTATATTCACAATTACTTACTTACTAACTTAGTCATGTCTATGTAGTGTATATTGGAGGTGGAGACCCTTTGAGAACTGTATGCAATGAAATTTCATTTTAATGTATGCCGATCAGTGTACATTCAAAGTGACAATAAAGTTATTCTAAATCTCTAAATGATGAATATCTGTGTAATATGCAAATGATTTAGGGTTACAGGTTTAATTTTAAAATCCTTACAGTATTAAGTTACAATTTTAATTGTAAATTATTATGTGGAATATGGGCGCCAACCTTATGTGGGAGAGGATTTGCTTAAGACTGTCTGGAAGAGCTTTAATGGCATAATCAGCACATTATAAATTCCATTTTCTAATAAGAATATTTTAAAACTAAGTTTACACTACAGCCTTGGTATAAAGATAAGTGCTAAGTAAATCTTTCTCCCTCTTCCCTCCCTCTCCAGTCTCCAGACATAAAGAATATGTCTGAATTCGCCTAATTTCCTGGTACATGAGAAATGTGGAGCGGTTAAAAAAAAGGGCAGCTTCTGAAGACATTGGGTGAATTCCTGCTTTCAGAGCTGCTGTCAACACACATGATCTTGTGGCAAAGGCCTGTGCCTCTGAAATAATATTTTGGAAGACCTGCTTGTTTTTTGTAGAAAAGATATGAACAATCCAAGACACAAAATTAATATATTACCCTTCTCCTCTATCATAGCCTATAATTTTTCTAGCAGCGATAACACTTAAAATGTTTGAAGACTTAGAACTTGCAAAGTACAGAATTTATTTTTTAATAACCGCAAACACTCAAGCCAGCACATACAGTTCTTACTCAGTCCTGTACATCTTGTCTACTTGTAATAGACTAATAATTTAAGAAGCTTGGAGCATTGTTTTGATTATCTTTCCTCTTGATCTCTAGTTTAATTAAGGATTTGTGGCACGTATGATATCAAAGAGTGGTTTTACTACTTTTTTAGTATTGCTGGAACAGTTGTACAAATCCAGTCTCCTGCTGTCAGCTTCAAACAATCTAGAGGGCTGAAGCATTCTTTGCTGGTTTTTTAGTTGGCTGCAGCTTTAATGCAGCTTGAATCATTTGAGCGGCTTCTCTTTTTAGAAAATCAGAGGAGTTTGAATTGCAGATGGGATGTATACAAAGAAATAAGGTAAATAAGAATGAAAATCAAAATGTTTTAAATCAGTTGACATTGTATATTCTTCTTTTGTATGCATTAGAATGGTTCAGGAAAACTCATACTTCTGATATATTTTTTAAGAACATGGCTGGAAGGATGAGAAATTTTGTTTCATCTGCATTTTATAACCACATTATTCATTTTGTCCTGTCTCAGTTAAAGATACAAGCTAAATCCTGTGTTTTTTCAGATTTTGGTGATACAATTTGCAACTGTATAAAAGATACCTACAATGTGAAGGTATCTTTAATACAGTTATATTATTGGAACACAATAATTTCCCCTTAGCTTGAATATAAGGACAGGACTCTATGAAATTATTTCTTCTCTCCCTGGCAGGATAATTAGGTTTCTTGGATTACCCAGGTTACCATCCTGGTTTTAGGGAGAGATATTTTAAAGGTGCCAGATACACTCCGGAAATTTAGAATATATCTCAGTTTCCAGGAGCCCATTGTAGCGAGACAGGAGTAGCAATACCCACAGTCACAAGCTCACACAAATTCTAGTACTGGAACATTGTCTTTGTCATTTATTATTCCTAAGGTATCAAAAACCCAGGCAGCCACTAGGGGTGTCAAACTTCAGGCCCATGGACTGATCTGGCCTGCAGGTTGCTTAGATCTGACCCGTGGGGCCACTCTACAAATAGTGATGACTATGCCAGCAAAAACAGAGTCTGGGAGGGCCATGCACCTCTCCAAACTCCATTTTCACTGGCAAAGGGCTGCAGGAGGCAATTGTGGCCAAAAACAGATCTCGGGAGATTGTTTTGCTAGCAGAGCACTTGGGCCACCATAGGTGCCCCCCAACATGACATCACCACCCTGGCCACACTCATCCAGATCCCTGAGGTAAAACACAATCCTGATGCAGACCTAAGTGAAATTGAGTTTGATACCCCTGCACTAGAGGATCAAAAGCATTATAGTTGTCTTCATATGTGGGAGGTTACAGATTCAAATTAATAAATATGTAAATTCATACAAACTAGTGGATGTCTAGATTTTAAGGAAAACTGTTCATCCTTCTCCTTGGGTTTCTGAACTTTGTTTCTATTGACAAGTCCCAATTGCCAGCAAGGCTCTGTTTTCCACTGCTGGATTCTATTAGAAAGAGAGGGATTCTCTTTGGAAAGACAGCTGTTTGGGCGTTTTCAAACTCTCTGTTTGCCTTACTGTTTGCTCCAGTCATTGCTTAGAATACACCCGAGCACTCTGTCTGTTTTGAAACTGGAGACTTGGCATGTATAAAATTCCTTAATATTGCAGCTCTAGGGAAGGATTTCTTAGAAGCCATTTCTTAGCCCGCTTCTAAGTAGAGACATAGAGAGGATTGCATTGTAAGATTGCAAATGAATTGTAGTATGAATGTAAATCATGTGTCATCTTGTAATGTCAAGAGATCAAAGTTTGCCATTTGCAAAAAGTAACTTTAGATACCATGAAAGGACTGCCTATTTCACATTGGTTTCCATTCTGGCATTCTTACTTAAAGGCAACAATTCAAAGGAGGCAAAGAAGCAAGGGTCATTGCAAAATGCATTCTCTAAGGAGAAACACAAATTCATTTAAAGAGGTAATGTTCATTTTTTTCAAAAAACTACCACTGTTTCATAGAATTTATATTTTTAATTTTGAGACAGATAATGGAAGTATGGTATTATTCTGAATTTTTGTGGTATCCCACATTAAGAAGTACTTGTTTACAATGCTGCTTCATTGAAAGAATCCCAGCTGGAGATTATTGTTAGAAATCAAGAATAATAAAAAAGACTTCTTGAAAGTTGTATATTCTATATCATTAAAATATTTCAATAATAGAATTTGCCTGTGATTATGAAATGCTCACTTTTTTCATCTTTAATTTGTCTACTTTTTCAACATGAAAAAGATTTATATTCCCTAAACCATTCCCCAGAGTTTTTACTGAATATAATTTGCTGGCAAATAAACATGAACAAAATATATTTCAGTTTCAAGACAATTCCGAGTAGAAAATAAAGTTGTCTTTTTCAATTTTGTTTCCTTGCGTGGAAGAGAAAAGAATATATTTTAAATCTGGATACAGTTTCCTAGAATCTCATTTTTAATTGGCAAAACAGCAGTAGTGGGAAAATGAAGCAAAGAATGAATGGTTTAAACAGATAAATAGATAATATTTCTGCTCAAACATCCAGACTAACACTAAGTGGCAGTAAAGAGACATAGAAAAAATAGATTTTTTATCCCTATAGGGTGACTTTAACCATATTATAAGCATTGGAAAAATATACTATTCTTAAAAAAAATTAACAGAAAGCTTGATCATGGCAAATGATACAGCTAAGGTTAGACTTGGGTACCACAACCAAACTCCATTCTCACATGAATGTGCTCTTTTCATAGGTCATTACACTGAAGTGATGAGGAATTTGCAATTCCAATGATATTTGAAGCTGCACGGTTTATTTATTTATCAAATTTACAGACTACTCTTATCATTCACAGAATCACAGAGGGATTCTGATACAGTTGTGACTGCCTATCTGTAGAACTGCTATCAATAACAGGGAAATTATCAGACTAAATATGATCCTCTGGAGAAGAAGATGACAATCCAATCATAGGATTTTGCTAAAATCATAATGCCAGGATCCATATGATTCTGATAGTTATTCATAATGCCAGGATCCATGGTGTTCTGTATATAAATAGTAGAATCCAAATAACCCATTCTGATTGGTCACTAAAAACTAATGGGGATAGGTTCAAAAAAGAACCAATCCCCAAAGCCGCACAAAGGCGGCAAAATCAAATGAATGTCATTGGCTACAAGCCGGCAGACAGAAAAGTATAAAAGGGCTGTCGCGGCTTGAGCCAATGTTCCGTTTTGCAACTATACTATAAATAAAGACTTGTTGTTGGAACCCGGTCTACCTCGCGTTTTTCCGGATGGAACACTGGCGACGAAGGTGGAATCGTCCTAAACGCGAGACGGAGCACGCGGTGACAGAGAAGCCAGACAAAGATAAATGGCCGGAAACAATGCGCCGCCCGCACCCTTCAACCCCAATGAAGAAGATTGGGAATCTTACGTAGACCGTTTCCAGATGTACCTAGAGAGCAATGAGATGGAGGAAATCTCAGACCAACGAAAAAGAGCTGTCTTCTTGACACACTGTGGGCCCGCGATTTTTAAAATGGCCAAGGTTTTGGCAAAGCCCCGAGATGTCAAACAACTGACGTGGACCGAGCTCCAAAGAACATTGAAGGCCCACTATGCACCAGTAGTGTCAAACTTGATAAAGCGGCACGAGTTTTATTGGAGAGACCAGAAAGAAGGCGAAACCATCGCTGATTTTGTAGCTGCACTACGCCAAATAGGGGGAGCGTGCGCGTTTCTTAACTTAGATGAAGCGATGCGGGATTGAGTGATATTGGGGTTAAGATACTCAACCATACAGAGCAAGCTACTGAACAAACCCAACATATCAGTAGCCGAAGCTATTGCAGAAGCCTCGGCTGCGGAAGCCACCAAAAAATCAGCAGATAAGATGAAACAAATGAATGCAAGTAACGATGAAAAAAGCCCAGCCAGAGGAAAAAAACAACCTCCCACAACCACTCATTACGAAGAACTCGAAGAGACATCAGAATCCGGGGAGGAAGACGATGAAATCCACCGCCTATACGCTAACAAGAAAGGGCACAAAAATAGAAATCGGCGGGAATGTGCTGGCTGCGAGGGAAACCATCCCCGAGCCGATTGCAGATTCCTCGATGCCATTTGCAGAGCATGCAAGAAAAGGGGGCATATCAAGAAAGTCTGCAGAAACAAAAAGAATTACAGCCCAAAGAGACGAAACGACTCCCCAGCAAAGCCTGAGCCAAGACTCTCCGAGAGAAAGTGGCAGCGAAACAGGCAAGCCACTAACCGGGAGAAAGCATACCAAACTTTCACTATCGGAAGTGCTCAGACGGAAAGCGGGAAGAAAATAAAAATAGTGGTAAAAATCGAAGACAGCCCCTGCGAGATGGAAGTTGATTCTGGATCATTTCTATCCATGGTGTCATGGGACACCCTCAAAAAACTAATTCCTGACATCAGAATTAAGGAACTCCAGAAACAAAAACTAACCCTCAAAGATTATCAGGGAAACCGAATTCCTGTAATCGGCCTGGGACATTTTCGAATCGCTTACAGGCAACATGTCGCAGTACTACCACTAACAATAGTCGACCGAGATCGACCAAGCCTCCTGGGTATCGAATGGTTCGCACCATTGGGCATCGGGATGACCGGAGTAGACCGGGTGGCCGCAACTGACTGGGAAGAAGACCTGATCCGAGAATTCCAGGACGTCTTTGACCCACAGATAACCCCTAAAAGACTAAAGGCCAGACGGGTCCCTTTTGCTTTAAAAGAAAAAATAGAGGAACAACTAAATAAATTGGAAGATCAAGGGGTTTTAGAACCAGTCGACCACGCTAAATGGGAAACACCAATTGTGACACCAATTAAGCCAGACAGGTCGGTTCGAATCTGTGGCGACTACAAGGCTACCCTGAACCACGCATTGCAACAGAGCGCGTACCCGGTGCCGGTTGTGCAACACCTATTGTACTCTCTTGGGGGAGGAAAGGTTTTCACCAAACTAGACCTGGCACAGGCATACCAACAGCTCCCAGTAGACCCCTTAATGGCAGAAGCACAAACAATAGTGACTCACAAAGGGGCATTCAAATGTAACAGGCTCCAATTTGGAGTAAGCGTAGCCCCAGGCGTTTTCCAGAGCCTCATGGAACGCCTGTTAAATGGCATAAGAGGGGTTGTGCCATACTTTGACGACATCCTAATTTCAGCCAAAGATGCAACACAACTAAAGAAAAGACTTAAAGAGGTCCTAAATAAATTCAGAGAATCTGGCCTTAAAGTAAAGAAAGAAAAGTGCTGCCTAATGACTGATCGCGTCGAGTTCTTAGGATATTTAATTGATGGAGAGGGCATACACCCCACCGAAAAAAAAGTAAGAGCTATAAAAGACGCACCAGAACCAAAGAATAAAACTAAGCTGCAGGCATTTTTGGGACTGATAAACTTTTATAATGTGTTCCTACCCCAAAAAGCCACAATAGCAGAACCTTTGCATCGATTACTGGACAAGAAAACAATTTGGACATGGGGGCTTAGAGAAAAAAGCTTTCCAAGGAATAAAAGACTTATTAACATCAAACACCGTTCTTATCCAGTTTAGCAACACACTGCCATTGACGGTGACCTGCGACGTCTCGCCATTCGGAGTTGGTGCCATCCTGAGCCACCAATTGCCTGATGGGAGAGAGGCACCCGTTGCATACTATTCTAAGACCCTTTCCAGTTGGACAGAGAAGCTCTAGCAATTGTCGCCAGAGTGAAATGCTTCCACGAGTATCTATATGGAAGAACTTTTCAAATCGTAACAGATCACAAACCGCTACTAGGAATTTTGGCGGGAAACAAACCTACACCGAATATTCTGTCCCCACGAATGACTAGATGTTCAGAGTTCCTGGCAGCCTATTCCTATACCCTGACACATCGCCCAGGGAAACAAATCTCCCATGCAGATGCTTTGAGCAGAGCACCATTGCCATCAACAGAGGAAGACCTGGCACCAACGATGACAGCACTGCAAATAGAGACTTGCCCCGATC
>BLBF01000007.1:69949335-69974568 GCA_015471245.1 Laticauda colubrina
CCCCCCTACCAATCAGAACACAGCCAAACCCCCACCCAATCAAGTCACACCCCCACTAGCAGTTAAAAGGAAGAAGCAGCTGCAAGCTCACATTACTCTGAGAAGCACAGAGCTGAAGAAACAAGCCTGAAGATGATGAATGAGACTTCATCGAAACGTTGCCTAGATACTTCCAATTCTACGCGGGAGAAAACCCGAATAACCAAAGATCCACATACAAATACCCGCGAAAACCTCAGAAAACACACACACACACACACACACACACACACACACACACACACACACATATATATATATATATATATATATATATATATATATATATATATATGTTTTTTAAAGTTTTCGTGGGTACTTACATGTGTGCTGTTCAGCTTCCTTCGGGTATTATCCCACATCATTGTAGTGCTTTTAAAATTGTAGCAACGTTTCAGCAGAATCTTATCTGCCATCATCAGGCTTCTGTATTGAGTTTGTATGTGGGTCAGGGTCTCACAGCCGTTGGTTTTAAATTTGAGGCTAGCCTATTATTGTGGCAGGATGTTTTTTTTCTTCATCCTGATTGGTTGGGAGTCCTGGTCTGTGTTTATTGGACTTGGAGTTTGTTTGATTGGTGTTTCTGGTTTCTTCTGTCTGTTTTGTGGCTTTGATTGGCTATAAACAGAACACTGCCTAACCAACACATATTTCATATACAAAGGACAAAGATACAAGCAAATTGAAGGAGCCCCTATGGGATCACCACTGTCACCCGTCATTGCAAACCTGTTCATGGAAGAATTCGAATCCAGAGCCCTGGCTAATGCCACCCACAAACCCAAACTATGGCTAAGATACATCGATGACACATTTGTGATTTGGCCCCATGAAAAAGAAAACCTAAACAATTTCCTAACACACCTAAACAGCACACACCCCAAAATCAAGTTCACCATGGAAACGGAAATAAACAAACAACTACCATTCCTAGATGTACTGATCTACAAAAGAACAGATGGCACACTGGGACACACCGTATACCAGAAGAAAACACACACCAACCGCTACCTCAACGCCCAATCCCACCACCACCCAGCACAGATAAATTCCGTAGCGAAAACACTAATTACCAGAACCAAATGCCTGGCAGATAAGACACATATAAAGACTGAACTATGCACCCTGACTGAAGTATTGACAGCCAACGGCTTCCACAAAAACAAAATCACCAGCTTGATCCACAAAAACACACCAAGACATATCAGAGACCTAGAAGATCAACAGACCTATGGAACAGCTGTCCTGCCCTACATAAGAGGTACTACAGATAAAATCAGTAAGATACTACACAGGCATCACATCAAGATTGCCTTCAAAACAGACAAAAAAATAGCAGCCATCCTTAAAAACCCCAAAGACAAAATTGACCTGGAAAACCAAGACATATATGAAGTTCCCTGTGCATCATACCCGGCCACATACATTGGACAGACCAATAGAAGAATAAGTACCCGCCTGGATGAACACGAAAATGCAGTAAAAAAGCTGGAACACACCTCCTCACTAGTCCAACACATGAAAACCACAGGTCACAACATCAACTTCAATGGCACTAAAACCCTGGCCACTATAGAAAACCCCAGCCACAGAATCATCAGAGAAGCCATAGAGATTGAAAAAAGACCTGAAAGCATGAGTAAAAGAGATGATCCCACCAGACTGTCAATCATTTGGAAACCTGCACTCACAAACAGAAAGATCTCCACACCACAAACCAGGCAAACACCTGGGCACAAACAGACTCCCTCTGATGCCTCCAGCTCAAACACCCCCCCACCAGGCACCCAGATGAAACCAAGCTTCCTAATAGAGTCAGACTTACACAGCCGTTTCTGTTTGAAATTTGGTGCTAGCCTACGCTGTGCCAGAATGTATTTTTCTTCATCCTGATTGGTTGGGAGTCTTTGTCTGTGTTTATCGGTCTTGGAGTTTGCTATGTTCTGCTTGATTGGTGTTTCTAATATCTTCTGTCTGTTTTGTGGCTTGTTTTGTCTTGATTGGACAGCAACATTGTGTTTCCTGTATTGGAGGCTTTTAGTGCAGCTTGGCTTCAAATGAATGGACGGCTATCACTTATTAGGAAGCTTGGTTTCAGCTGGGTGCCTGGTTGGGGTGTGTTTGAGATGGAGGTATCAGGGGGAGTCTGTTTGTGCCCAGGTGTTTGCCTGGCTTGTGGTGTGGAGATTTTTTTGTTTGAGAGTGCAGGCTTCCAAATGATTGACAGTCTCGTGGAATCATCTCTTCTATTCATGCTTTCAGGTCTTTTTTCAATACCTGAACAAAGCTGAATACCATAAATGTAAGTACCCGCAAAAACTTAATAACACACACACACACACACACACACACACACACACACACGATTGCTAACAGAAAATTGCTGACAGAAAAACATAAATGAATACATTTTTCTGTCAACTCAACAATTTTCACAAAAAATAGATGAAATAAAATTATTGTTAAAACAAAAAGAAACTATTTTCAGTGAAACATTTGATTTCACACCCTCCAAATTTGATATGAAAATGAGAAATAACATAGTATTCCACTGAGTTAGCATTCAATGAGGTAAGAATATCCAAAGTGCCTCATGTAGGATTAGGCATGCACTAAATTAGACAGTTCAGAAATCTAATGGAACCGTCTTTGTGATCAAAGGACTTCCTTAAAGCCATGCCACTAGTCATGTTGCAGTTTAAGAGTTTTTTAAGGCTTAGTATTACACTTTTTTTGCTTAAGGCATTTTGATGGATTCAAATTAAAGTCAACTGTCAAGTGTAGTACTCATGCCAAATCCTAAAAACATCACAACAAATTTGCTGACCATATTAAGGAGAAGAAAAAGTCACATATGGGAATAATAATTTCCTTTTGAAAATCACATAGCAACATTAATATAAAGCCACCCTGCTCTATTAATAATGTACCCATTTTGTTAAAAGACACCATTAATTTGGGGAAACGGCCAAAAGAAAGTAGAATAGAACATTTTAGAAGTATGAAATATTGAAATATGCCTATATACAAATTCTCCCCCTTTTTTGAAAACTTATACCAGATTTTAGCTCTGAGGAAAATTGCTCCTTTAGGTAGCAGAAATGTAAGACAGTTAAAGTTTGGCATCACCTATCAAGCCAAGTTCACAGAAGTATTGACTATTGCATGATTAACTGTTGAGTTTTTTTTTTCTCAGCATAAATTCATTCTCTTCTTTTCATAATTATTGTTGCTATGAACATAATTATAATCAGCTGGACTGTGCCTAGAGTAGACAATGTGTAACCTTTCAATACTGCTGTTAAGAAGTTACTTCCTTTTTTTAATACACAAAATAACTGAGGGAATTAAAAAAATTCCCTCATTTTTTTTAACCTATAAAAAGGCCAGTGCATTTACCACATGGCTGAGCTCTTTGAAGAAAATTTGCTTCAGCACTTCCTTGACTCACCATCTGGGAAAGAATGGAAACTACTCTGCAAAGAGTCCAGCAGTGATGTTGAGTGAAGCATTTTTCTGCATGTCCCTTTTGTCTGTGCCAGATGGCAGCTCATTGCCTGTTTACACCAAACAGTTGTGTTGAATTGTGAAAAGTCCATTTCTACCCATATTTTTGAGTTCAGAAGATGCTTCCCTTGGTTTAGCCTTGCTTCTGATGTGATTTTAAAAGAAGCATTATTGCTTGAAGGGTTACCTTGCCCATTATGAAACTGATCAAATCTTCAGAATATGAATCTGTTATTAGAGGTTTGTTCAGCTGGTTTGAGGGACAAAGCTATCTCCTGTTTGCTTCCAAGTTACGAAAGGCAAGAAATGCAAACCCTTGAGTGGAATATTTGATTTCCCATCTCTCTTATCTTTAATCAAAACTATTAGGATGATCTCTTTTCTCATTTTCTTGTTATTTCAGAATTCAAGTTTGCTTTTTAATTTTCCCCGCTTTGTTTTGTAATGTTGCCTCATTTGAGTAGAAGGATGGAGTTAAATTTTAGATTAAAGGCAAACACATCATAACATATCAACCTAATCATTGTGGCATGTAAACTATGGTTGGTGGCTTAATGTTATATACAAATCAGATCTTTATCATTTGTTAAAAAGAGGCTTATAAGAAACAATAGCTTGATGTTATGTGTTAACAACCATGTGATAAATGTTGCTTTGGTTGGTTTGATTTATGAAAGTAAACAGATTGCCTTATGCTTTGCTCTTTTTAAAAAACTGTTCTTTCAAAGATCATTTCGCAAACATAAGTCTTCTTTCCCCCAAGTTTTTCCTCCATTGAGCAGTGCCTGGTGTTTCTCAGAAATATGTTTGTACAAAATGCTAGTTTGTCCTGCAGTTCTCCCTTCTGTGTAATCCTTAAAGGCTTCAGTTGGTATTTTCTTGGTTATATCTTTACTCTTGGCATCGTATCTTTTTCTGTGTTTTCTTTCCCTGTACTTTAGCATTTTTTTTTTGCAAGGACAGAGATTAGGAAAGGTACAGAGGGGCCTTGGTAGGAGAGCTTTCTTTTTTAAAACTGCTAATCTGAATTAGATTACTCAGACCTATGACTGTGTATTGATTTATCTGGGGCCAGATTCTGTGAAATCAATAGACTTGACTTCTGAGATATTTAAATGGGACTCTGCTGTTAATCTTCTGTTAATCTTCTTTTAGCCAATAATAATAGTCTGGAGAACATGGAGAATAAAAAGGAATGATTCTTCACCAAGGTGCCAACTTCTTTTAGAGCTGATAAGAAACTGCTTTTGAAGCCACAGGAGCACTTTGCAGTAAGAAGAAACATATTGGAATAATCCTCATTCTTCATCTCCTAAAAAGAATACAAAAATATAAGAGTTTAATGCCAAATACAAAGATGCTCAGAAATAGACCAGTATGTGTAACCATCTCTAAGATGTCTTCCTAGGAAAAACCTTAAAAGCAGGGGTGCACCTGTTTACCTGTTACCAGTTTGTACCTATTCATTAGAACTGGTTGTTAACATTCTAAGCAGATCAGAGAACCGGTTGTTAGAAGAAATTACTGGCCTCATCCTGTAAGGAAGGCAGGAAGGAAACATTCTGGTGTTGCTTACAGAAACTGCATCTCCGTTAACCCTTATTACATTCTTGGCAGAACTAGACTTCTTGTATCAGGAACTTCTCTAGATTTTTTTCCTCTCCTTTGCTGGTACTTTGTTTGTGTTGAGTGACCAAAGTTACAATGGCACTGAAAAAAGTGACTTATGACCATTTTTCACACTTACAATTGTTGCAGCATCCCCACAGACATGAGAGGCAGGCGAGGAGATGCGTACCTCGATGTGAGTGATATTGAGTTGACCATGCCCAGCCAATAACATGACCATCAAGCCATGCCCACCAACTAAGCCATGCCCACAGAACTGGTTGTTAAAAAAATTGAATCCCACCCCTGTTTAAAAGGATGTGCTTCCATGGCATCAGTTGTTTTATTTGGCAAAATGTTGTACTTCAGACATTCTTCTAAGAACCTTAATTTCTCCTTCAAGTGATTGCAGTATTTTAGAGAATTGGTGACAGTTTTTCTGCAATTCTGAAACCAACCAATTGACTATCTTTGTACACATATTATCTATTTATGTATTTTTGGTGGTTTTAGAACTGAGTTGTGTTTGCTTTATGAATTCATATCTTCTTTTCAATTTGACTTAATTAAGACCTTTCCCCAAAAGCACTCCTGAGAGCAAATTTCAGTGTAAGAGAATAAAAATAGAAATAGAAAATTGGCCAAGTGTGATTGGACACACAAGGAATTTGTCTTTGGTGCATAAGCTCTCACTGTACATAAAAAATACATTCATTAAGAATTGTAAAGATACAATGCTTAATGACAGTCATAGGATACTAAATAAGAATTAAAGTCATGCTAGGAAACTAAATAAAACAATATAAACCATAAAGATACAAGCAACAAGGTTATACTCATAAATAGAAGGAAATAGGTAACAGGAAGGATGAGAATAATAATAGTAATACAGTCTTAGTAAATAGTTTGAATGTGTTGTGGGAATTAGTTGTTTAGTAGAATGATGGCATTCAGGAAAAAAATTATCCTTGTGTCTAGTTGTTCTGGTATGCAATGCTCCATAATGTGTTTTGAGGGTAGATGTTGAAACAATTTTTGTCCAGGATATGAGGTGTATTAAAACCCTATTTTTGTTAAATAGATTTGTTAAACAGGTTTGTTAAAAAATATGTTGGCATAAATAAACCCAACAATGTTATATTTTGGATCAGATATTTTTCATATTTGAATTAACCAAGAAAAGAAAAAGTCAGGGGTTAATGGAGGAAACATACTTGACTGCTCCTCCTTTTTCTTTTAGAAGTATTTTATAATTAATTTCATACCAGAGGCATAAAATTATAATGGCATTGTATATAGCATTATTCATTTCCCCATTTGTTGTGCATGCTGTGTGCATAAAAATAAACGAAAGCCATTCTGTATGGAAGAGGAAAATCCAAATTGGGTTACAAAATTGTCAAGCTGTGTCTAAACAGAACCATATTGTAGTACGAGAATGAGAAAGAAAACCAGAACATTGAACTAGAGTGGAATCTCTAAGGAATAACTGTGAAGTTTAAGGATACATAGAAAACAAAGCACATATTTAGAAAAAAAAGATCTCTAACTTAATTTTGTGTATTTCTGAAAATGTTTAAGTTGGGCAAAATATGTAGGAGGTAATTTAATAATTTGCAAAAAGACTAGCAACGGAAAATTCAGCATATGATATGTACAAAAAAAGGTATAATTTATACTTAAAAAAAACTGAATTAAAAAAACCAGAATGACAGAGTTGGAAGGAATCTTGGAGGTCTTCTAGTTTGACCCCTGCACAAGCAGAAGACATTATACCATTCTGGACAAATGGTTACCCAATCTCTTCCTAACAACTTCCAGTGATGGAGCATCCACAACTTCCAAAGGCAACCAGTTCCAAAGGCTAAACTTACTCAAACTTGCAAAATAATTCACTGTCAACATACTCATCAAGAAGTTATGAATATTTGTCAGTGTGCTTGCATGCATGCATGTGTGTTTGTATGTACATCTGAATTTGTTTTTCCAAGTACCACCACACCCAGGAAATTATGGTCTTCATCATGTTTTCTTTAGCTGAGATGAAATTTTTCAGAAGTCATTTTTTTTTCTGTTAGTGTTCCCCTAAATATCACTTTGCAGAATTCTCCCTAGATATTCTGCACTATCGCTTTGAGTGTGTGATAATGTGTGATCTCTTTTCCATCCAATAATGCCCCAGAACAATATGTGGAACATGACAACTAAAGTCAAACTGATCTCAGGCTCCAAAACCTGAAAAAAGACTTGTTGATATTCTCTTTATCATTCCTTACCTATAATCAAAAATATTGGTAAACTAAAGCAGACTATTTGCACCATAAAACATATACTCTGTCGGCCTCGGATCCACCTTGAATCATATTTGGGGCTGCCACAAGGGAGGATGGGTAACTGTGGGAACAAAAGTAAAGTGAGAAGATAGGGTAACGACAATAACATTCTTTCTCCATAGTTCAAGGTCGAGTCACTGGAGTTTGGAGGGGAGTGACTGGACTTGGCGGGAGTTCAGAATGGAGGTGGATTGGAGAGTGTGACTTACTTCTCATCAGTAAGGGGCTGGGTGTGAGTTTTAGTGTAGCAGAGGAAAATGCGGGAATTCAGATTTGGGTTTTCCCCAGATGTGCCAATATGACTGCTGTAATAAATTCTTACTTGGATGGACTTTGTCTCTGAGAGCTGAATTGGAATGGAGAGTTTGGTTGGAACTCTGACACACTCTTGGAAATATTAGGGAGGAGACATCTACACCCTCTTTCTCCCACACAAACTATCTAAAGGGCCTGTCACATAGGCCGATGGATGCAAAAAGTATGTAAAAAGGACACAGTGGACAAGAAAATGTTCCATCCGTTGTTATCCGCTCTCAAAAGTGCCCCAAATTTGCATAAACAGAGCGGACAACAATGGAAAGGAATGGACGGGGAGAGGACGGAGCCAGGATGTAAAGCGGATGCTCCATGGAAGCCTAGCGGATGGAAGCGGATGGAAGCGGATGGCACATCCGCAGGGCTTCCGGGGGAGCACAGCAAAGCGGACGCGCAGCGGAAGGAGCGGATGCAGAGCAGATGCCTAGCGGATGACGGGGATGCAGAGCGGATGCCTAGAGGATGCCTAGCGGATGCAAAGCATTCACTGCGCATGCGGGGAGGATGCATTACGTCAGCCCCGTGGATATAAAAGGATGCAGCTCGCAAGCAGGTCACCATTCAGAGGAAAGACCTGCTGCCAGACACATCTCCAGCAAACAACCATGGGGAAGAAGAGGAAGCCTGTGCAATCTTCTGCCAGTCCTGGCAAGAAGGACAGGGCCACCATCCCGCCCCCTGGCGCTGACTCAGCTTCTGCTGGGGCTTCTGCTGCTCGGGCTGACTCTGCTGGTGCTGGTGCTTCTGCTGGTGCTGCTCCTGGTGCTGGTGCTTCTGCTGGTGCTTACTCTGCTGATGCTGCTCCTGGTGCTGGTGCTTACTCTGCTGGTGCTGCTCCTGGTGCTGGTGCTTCTGCTGGTGCTGACTCTGCTGGTGCTGCTCCTGGTGCTGATGCTTCTGCTGGTGCTTACTCTGCTGGTGCTGCTCCTGGTCCTGCAGGTGCTGCTGGTGCTGCTGGTGCTGCTGGTGGTGGTGGTGGTGTGGTGGACCAGCCCCTAGAACCTCAAAGCCCTTCTGATGAGGGCCCAGAAGGCCCTGCCAGAGGGAGGAAGAGGCAATCATGCAATAGGGAGAGGAGGCAGTACTCCATCGAAGAGGAACATGAGGAGGAGGTGATCGAATGGCTGAGGGAGAACGAGTACCTCTGGCGAAAGGGACACAGGCTCTATCGAGACACCAAGAGGAAGCAGGCAGCTTGCAGAGAGAAGGCAGAGAGCCTGGGCTACACTTCGGAGGTCCTCCTCGGGTGGTGGAAGCACATGCACACCTGGTACGGGAAGCTGCATCTCAAGAAATCTGGCCAGGCCGCGGTCAAGCTCACCGACCGGGAGACCTATGTGATGGCCAAGTGCAGCTTCTTGGAGGGTGAGATCCGCCACCAAGGAGCAGTCCCTCTGTCTACCCTCTCTCTCAGGAAGCCCACAGAGAGCCAGTCCTCTTCTGGCCAAGAGTCAGCTCCTGTGTCCAGGCAGGTATCTGTGGAGCATCCCACGATAGAGACCCCCCCGTGGCAGAGCATGTGGAGGACCCCCTGATGCAGTGGGAGCAAGGAGAGGGCATTGCCACCAGAGACCAACCCACATCCACCCCCAGCTCCATCTCCACAGAAAGCAGGCAGAGAGCCAGACCGGAGGGGCAGAGCCACACTGTCCTGCTGGAGATCAAGGACACCATCAAAAGCAGTGTAGATCTCCTCTCTCAGCTGGTACACACCGACATACCATCCTCAAACCACAAGCCCTTCCTCACCTACATCAACCAGACCCTCATGGACATGTCTGAATCACAGTACCAGGTGATAAAGGAGAGGATCACAGGTCTTCTGCACAACCCTCCAGGCCCAGCTGAACCTGCTCCGACCCAGTCCAGGTCTGCTTCTCCACCCCAGGTAATGTCACAACCCTTCCAAGGCCTTCCACAGGCCCTCACCTACAAAGGCTACGGCTACCAGGAGTTCCAGCAGCACAGGCAGCCCTTCCCAGTCCAGACACAGGTACATCGAATGCCACCGATGCCACCGATGCCACCGATGCCACCCACGCAACAGATGCCACCCATGCCACAGATGCCACCCATGCCACAGATGCCACCCACGCCTGACCTCGCTCAGCTGCAGACCAGACAGCCCCACTACACTCCTCCTTCCTCCACCCCACAGCCAAGCCCGGCCTCAGAACATCTGTCATCGGTCTTGGGACTGACACCCCATGTCATGGAGGAAGGGGCTCTCAACATCACAGGACTGAGCCAGCTCTCTGAGAGCTTCCTCCACACACCATCCCCTGTTGTCATCTCAGGGCCAGGCACCCCAATGGTGCCTCAGACCAGCACTCCAGCAGCAGCCACCCCCACAGCACCTGGACCCTTCACCCCTGAGATGATGGGCATGCCTCAGAGTGACTGAGAAGAGTGCCAGAGACTGGGTTGCTACCTGTTGACTTTATCTTTGCTTGGGACACTTTAGTTGGGTCATTTTGCTTATACAGTTTGTTATTAATAAAGTTTATCTTTGCTTCACACACTTGGTTCAGTTGTTTTAGTAAATAAAGTCTTGGTGGAAACTTTTAGAAATGGTTTAAGCCTTTGCATGCTTGTGGGGTGGGTAAGGATAGCAGTGGGATGGGCAGGGACACCTGTGGATTGGGTAATAGCTGTGGGATGGGTAAGGATAGCAGTGGGATGGGCAGGGATACCTGTGGGATGGGTAATAGCTGTGGGATGGGTAAGGATAGCAGTGGGATAGATGAGCCTCCAGTGCAGGCATAGTGGGACTGTATGGTCCACCCTCCCAGGTGCCACACCTATGGCCCTTTATTATCAATAACAATGTAATCATTCATCCACACATTTCAACATAAACACAGCTCTTTATTAAATGCCCTGTTCATTGTAGGGCCACTCAACATACATGGCACAATCTCATCAGTGTGATGAGACAGGCTGAAGGAAGCATCCATTAAGCATCTACCATCCTGTCTTGCCACTGCACTGCTCCAGCTGGGGAGTTGCACCAGTGTTTCAGGAGGTTGTGCTGCTTATTCCTTTCACGTGAAGCTCTGTTGGGGCCTTGCACATCCACAGTATCTATCAGGTTTCGCCCTTGCCTCCATTCCCCAGGCTCCATGTGCCTATTGCCTTGTTGGAGGTCCACGAGCCTGTTCTGCAACACTGGGTAGCGGGTGCGCATGAGATTGTGCAGGATGCAGCAAGCTTCCACGATGTTCCTCACGGTCTCTGAGTGATGCTGCATGGTGGTGAGAAGTACCTGGAACCTGTTGTCCAGGATGCCAAAGGCGTTCTCCACCACCCGCCTTGCCCTGGACAGCCTGTAGTTGAAGATCCTCTCTTCATGGGTGAGGCATCTGGAAGTGTAGGGCTTCATGAGGTAGGTTGAGAGGGAGAAGGCGTCATCCCCCATGATGAAGTATAGCACATTTTGTGTGTCATTGGGCAGGGGGTTTGGATCTGGGAAGCCCACGATGAGGTTGCGTTCCAGCCCCTCCTTGAGGTGACTGGCGTTGTATACCTGGGCATCTGAAGATGACTCGTTGCCTGAAGCATTGATGTACATGAACTTGTAGTCAGCATCGACCATGGCGAAGAGGATGATGCTGAAGAAGCCCTTGTAGTTGTGATAAGTGGACCCTGAGTTGGCTGGAGCTTTGCAGGCCATGTGCTTCCCATCTATGGCTCCAACAGTGTGGGGGAAGTTCCACTTCTGATACCACTGCTCTGCAACTTTCTTCCATCCTTCTTCAGTGGAGGGGCACTGGAGGAGCTCCTCCTTGTATTCTTTGATGATAGCCTGCACCACTTCTCTGACCACAATGCTGATGGTGTTGTATGGCACCCTCCAGGCATACTGCATGCTCCTGTATGTGGTCCCTGAGGCCAGGTGGCGCAGAGTCAGTGCCACCTTCAGCCCAGGGTCCAGGCTGGGCCGGAAGTTGGTGTTTGCCTTGGTCAACCTGGGTCTCAGCCGCTCCACAACTTCATCAATCATGGCTGGTGGCATCCTCATGAAGTTCTGGAATGCACGAGTGTCTTCCTTCCTCAGCTCCACCATCAGCTTGTTATACAGTCCGTACTCGGCTCTTCTCGCGATCCATCTTCGGACCCAGACACTTCTTGGATGCCTCCTTTTCTTCCCATAGAACAGGTGAAAGAGCCTGTCGAGGGCTTCGCATTGTTGTAGAACGATGGCGGCTACCAAAAGGAGTGTGCGACGATCCATGTTGGAGATGAGTGGATGCTGTGGAAGAGCAAGAGTAAGATGAAGGCTGAAGAGGTCTGCACAGCAGGGCTGCTGGACTGAAAGTGAGATCCAGGTGATTGCTCTCCCTTTTTATAGGAAATATTGTTTTTCTGCTATTTGTCCTTCCACATACTCTAGGCATCCTCCAGACATCCTAAATATCCGAGATACGTCCCCTATATGAACATTTTTTCCGTTTTAATGCTTTGTATGCGAGCTGCATCTGCTTTCATCCTTTCTATGTCCGTGCTACTAATGCTGCATGTCCATTCCCCGTCCGTTTCGCTTCCTCCCTGTGTCCGTTTTCCACTGCAGCAGATGTGAGTTGCGCAGATGTGCAGCGAATGCCTAGCGGATATAGCGGACGCGTAACGGATGACGACAGACGTATAACGGATGTTCCCCGTATGCGTAGCGGATGTTGAACGGACACGTTGGATACTTTATCTGCTCAAAAAGTTTTGTGCAGCTCAAAACATTTTGAGCGGATGAAATCACACTAGACGGATGCTGGACGGATAGAGAGTATGAAAAACGGACGCAGTGAGTACAGAACGGATGCATCGCTTTAACCAATGGATGGCAAGTGTTTCTCTCCGTTTTACATCCTCTTTCCATCCATTGGTGCTGTGTGACATGGGCTTAAATTGATGTCTCTTGCTCTTCTGAAATGCATTCAGGCCCTCCTGGGAATTCAGATAACATTCCATTAGATCTGCCAGAAAAGTAGCTGCCGCTGTCATTTAGAGTGTCAAAGACTGGTAGGTAGAGGAAAATAGAAAGAAGTTACTCTACTACTAATGGTGAATCCTACCATATGGAATAAAATTGAATAAATCTAATTTATCTCCCATAAATAGATTATCCATTTCATTTTTCTCTAAGATTTTCTCTAAGATTTTATTTTAGATGAATTTCTACATATGTTTCTTGTTTATAGAAATAAAAATTACACTAAAGCCCATTTTAGCAGATCTGGAAATACTTTATTTGCCATGGTGTGAAACACGATGTGTTTCTACAAAGTGCTCCAAGTTTTCAACTTGATACAGATAAGATTGTGTTTCAAGAGAATTGGACGAACTCTTGACCACAGAAAACTCAGAAACACAGAGAAATGTTAGTGGAGACAAGAAGCAGTTATTTTCAAAAAAAAATTTCAGACCAAAATAAACCAAAATAAACTACATCTTCATTTCTGCATGTTTTTTAAATTATTGAAACAACATTTACATATTGAATACTATTCTTTATGGATACTACACTATTAGGAAAATTAGGAAAACATTGGAGAACAGTTTCAGATAGTGAGAATGATAATGGAGTTGCTTACTTTGAATGTTGAGACTCTTATCAAAAATGCCTAGTAAAGGAATGAACATCTGAAAAAGCAAGTTTTGGATTCTATGCTATCTACACACATACACACAATCCCACATATATCTTTTCACTCATTCATTCATTCATTCATTTTCTATAGCCACCCAGAGACATTAAATGAGATATGTGGCTATAGAAAGAAATGAATGAATGAATAAGATGTAAATGTGATTGTGTGTATGTGTGCAGGTAACATAGAATCCTAGACTTGCTTTTTCATGCTCATTCCTTTACTAAGCATTTTTGATAGAGTCTCAAAATCAAAGTAAGAAACTGCTTTATCATTCTCAATACCTGATTTCTTGAAGCTACAAATGTTCATCTTTGATATTTTCCTGATGGTGTAGTAGCAATAAAGAATACCTACAAATGGACTAAATATGTAAATATGTATTGTCCAGAGCACCATAAATAAACTCCTAATACAAGAATATGTATTACATATTCAAATTCACATAATGTTTTTGGAAAATAATACTATTAATAATACAACATAATACAACTCAAATTCACATAATTTTTCATCATGCAAAACCTTAGCATCTAGACATAACGTAGTTCCAATTATCCTCTATTGTTATAAGCAGGCTATTTAAAAAATACATAGTATATGTTTTGTCCCAATATTTCTCTATGGTCTGTTCTATAAGATAATATAAAACTATAGCCACCAGAGTTATTCATGATTGCAATGGTTATGTACAAGTTTTACCTCCATGGTGAACAGCACTCTCAATTAAATCAATAGTTCTGCTTTTTATTTGGTTTATTTGTCTGCAGAGAAATGTTGCAATGTTATTCTACAATCTCATTTAAAGGTGGGGTCTGGACTAGAATGTCATTCTTGAACCATTTGTTTCCCTTCCAAAACCCACCTCCTCATTTTATTGATCTGAATTAACTGGAACTTAAATCAAACCACTCTCAACTTGTTTTTGTTTTTTGAGAGCCAAACCTGAATGATGAGGTTTGGCAGAAACAAAACTCAAACAGCTCCATTATCCATGCCTATTAAAATGATGTAACTAAGCCCCAAGTCTTTTATCTCGAACCTCCATCCACTACTGGACATTTGTGGTTGGAAACTGGAGGGAAATTGTTCTTGATAATGGATTTTTAAAAGTACAAGGAACTTTTACTTTCCTATAGGAATCCAAACCAAAACTATGTTTTCTTTTGCCTCCTCTAGTTCATGGTGCAGGAAATGCAATGATCTTTGTAGGTGGCATTCATGGTTACTCAGAAATAAGCCTATTCAGTACAGGTGACTACTACAGCCTAAGAACCCAAAATTGATGAAGAGTTCCTCTAATATTTAGAGGATATCTCAAAATGAATTAACCAATGACTAACGATACAAAAAACAAAACAAAACCCACAAGTTTGTTCGGTTGAAACCTTTTCTTTCCCATAAAACTCACATCCTCAAGTAATTGTAAATATCTGAAACTTGTTAAACATGGAAAAATATTGATTTCTTTCACACTTGCTTGCCTGTTGTTTCTAAAAATTTGTATTGATTTTATTACTTGAAGGTTTATTCTGTTTACGCCTTGTATTATATTCCTATATTCAAAGCTTAAGGCCCGGTCCCACTGCACTTACGGATTCAAAGAGGATGTAAAACGTTAAGAAAAGCTTGCCATCCATTGGAAAACGCTATGCATCTGTTGCGTACTCACTGCATATGTGTTTCATACGCTCTATCCGTCGAGCATCTGTCCACTGCAATTTCATCTTCGCAAGAAGTTTTGAGCTGCACAAAACTTTGTGAAAGGATGAACTTTCTGCCACGTACAATGTACATCCGCAACATATATGGGCAACAAATGTTCTATGTCCGTTATCCGTTAAACGCCCGCTGTATCCTCTGCATCCTCTGGCCATTCCCTCAACTCACATCTGCTGCAGCTGAAAATGGAAAGAGGGAGGAAACAAAAGGTACACGGAATGTCTACACAGCGTTAGTAGCACAGAAATAGAAAGGATGTAAGCGTATGCATCTCGTATATAAAGTATTCAAAACGGACAAAACGTTTGTATCTGGGATGTATCTTGTATATTTAGGATGTCTGGAGTATGTCTAGAGTATGTAGAAGGACATCTAGCAGACAACCGATATTTCCTATAAAAAGGGGGAGAAAATCATCTGGATCTCAGTATGAGTCCAGCAGCCGTGGTGTACAGACCTCTTCACCTTTGGTCTTGGTCTTCCACATCATCCATTGTTCTCCACCATGGATGATGACACAGTCCGTATGATAGCTGCACTCATTCATCACCAGAACCAAAACCTGTTCAGACTGTTTCAAGTTTTACATAGAAGGAGAAGAAGGAGACGTCCAAGAGCTGTGTGGGTTCAAGGATGGATCGTGAGAAGAATGGAGTTTGGACTGTATGACCAGTTGATGGTGGAGCTGAGGAATGAAGACCCTCGTGCATTCCATCACTTCATGAGGATGCCACCAGCCATGTTTGATGAACTTGTAGAGCGTCTGAGACCCAGTTTGACCAAGCCGAGCACCAACTTCCATTCCAACCTGGACCCTGGACTGAAGGTGGCACTGACTCTGCACCACCTGGCCTCTGGAACCACATGCAGAAACATGCAGTATGCCTGGAGGGTGCCACACAACAGCATCAGCAAAGTGGTCAGAGAAGTGGTACAGACCATCATTGAAGAATACGTGGAGGAGCTCCTCAGGTGCCCCACCACTGAACAAGGCTGGAGAAAACTTGCAGAAGAGTGGTATCAGAGGTGGAACTTTCCCCACACTGTTGGAGCCATAGATGGGAAGCACATGGCCTGCAAAGCTCCAGCCAACTCTGGGTCCACTTATTACAACTTCTTCAAAATGAACCAAGTAAACTAAGTGTCTTAAGCAAAGATAAACTTTATTAACTTGCTTAGGTAAACTTTATGACTTTATTAAATAAGCAAAATGAACCAAGTAAAGTGTCTTAAGCAAAGATAAACTTAACAAGTAAACAACTCAGTCTCTGACACTATTCTCAGTCACTCTGAGTCATGTCCATGGTCTCAGCTGTTAAGCGGGCAGGGATTGTGGAGGTGGCTGTGGCTGGAGTGCTGGTCTGAAGCACCATTAGGGTGCTTGGCCCCGAGGGTACAACAGGTGGTGGTGTGTTCAGGAAGCTATCCAAGAGCTGACTCAGTCCCATGAGGTTGAGAGGCCCTTCATCAAGGACTTGAGATGTCAGGCCCAATACTGATGACAGATTGTCCGTTGACGGGCTTGGCTGTGGGGTGGAGGAAGGGTTGGGAGGAGTGTAGTGGGGCTGTCTGGTCTGCAGCTGGGTGAGGACTGGCGTCTGTGGCGTCCAATGAACCTGGGCCTGGACTGGGAAGTTCTGCTTGTGCTGTGGGAAGTCTTGGTAGTCATAGCCTTGGTAGGTGAGGGGCTGTTGAAAGCCGTGGAAAGGCTGTGACATCGCCTGGGGTGGAGGAGCAGACCTGGACTGGGTAGGAGCAGCTTCAGCTGGGCCTTGAGGGTTGTGCAGAAGTGCCGTGATCATCTGCTTCATCACCTGGTACTGGGCCTCAGGCAGGTCCCTGAGGGTCTGGCTTACATAGGTGGTGAAGGTATTCTGGCCCGAGGATGCTCTGTCCAAGTGGACCAGCTGAGAGAGAAGTTCTGTGCTGGTCTTCATTGTGTCCCTGATCTCCAACAGCACACTGTGGTTCTGGCCCTCCACTCTGCCTCTCTGCCTGCATCCTTTGGAGCTGGGGGTGGGGGTGGGTTGGCCTCTGGTGGCTGCCGCTTCTTCCTCCATTTGTGACAAGGGATTCTCCAAGTCCGCCGGCATGGGGAGTACAGCTGTTGGGGGGAGGTCTCTGCTGTGGGGCCATCTGAAGACACCTGCCTGGACAGGCTCTCTGGCTCCTGGCTGAAAGAGGACTGGCTGTCTGTGGGCTGTCTGAAGGAGAGGGGTCTCAGAGGGGCTGCTCCTCAGTGGCGGATCTCACTCTCCAGGAAACTGCACTTGGCCATGACGTACATCTCCTGGTCAGTGAGCTTAACAGCGGCCTGTCCAGATTTCTTGAGGTGTAGCTTGCCATACCAGGTGTGCATGTGCTTCCACCATCCAAGGAGTACTTCTGCAGTGTACCCCAGGCTCTCTGCCTTGTCTCTCCAAGCTGCCTGCTTCTTCTTGGTGTCCTGATACAGTCTGTGGCCCTTTCTCCAGAGGTACTTGCTCTCCCTCAGCCATTCCAGCACCTCATCCTCATGCTCCTTGGAAATGGTGTACTGTTTTCTCTCTCCCTTCTGCTTCCCTTGCCTCTTCCTCCCTCTGGCAGGGCCTTCAGCAGGGCCTTCAGGGGCTTGAGCAGCAGGGCCTTCAGGGGCTTGAGCAGCAGGACTTTCAGGGGCTTGAGTAGCAGGGCCTTCAGCAGCAGGGCTTTGAGGGCCTTGGGGCTGGTCCACCACAACAGCAGCAGCAGCAGTAGCAGCAGCAGTAGCAGCAGCAGCAGCAGCAGCTTCAGAATCAATGCCAGGGGGTGGGATGCTGGTTCTGGCCTTCTTCACCTTGCCAGGGATTGAACAAGTAGGCATGGGCTTCCTCTTCTTGCCTGACTGATGAACCATGGTGTTCCTGCAAGATGTATGTGGCAGCACATCTTTCCCCTGTATGCTGACTGCGTGCGTGCTGCATCCTTTTATATCCACGGAGCTGACGCAATTCATACTCCCCGCATGCTCAGTGAACGCTTTGCATCCAATATATATCTGCACGGCATCCCCTTTGTTTCCTATAGGCATCCGTGATGCATCCGTTTCATCCGCTATGCATCCGCTTCGAAATTCTCCCCTGGAACCCCTTTGGAGGTGTCATCCACTTCCATCCACTTTCATCCGCTAGGCTTCCTATGAACATCTGTTTAACATCCCCACTACATACTACCCACGTCTGTTCTTTTCTGTTCTTTTCCGTTCTGTTTATGCAGATTTTCACCACTTTTTGGAGCGGATGACAACGGATGGAGCCACCCCCGAAATTTTGCTCGTCCGCTGTGTCCTTTATGCATATGTTTTGCATCCGTCGGCCAGTGGGACCGGGCCTTATTAGTTCCTGTTGTTTTGTGAATATCAGAATCCTTATCTCCAACATCTAACTATACTAAAGTATGAACAGTGCAATGCAACACCTTAATACAAAATATCTGCTGGTGGAGATGGAACACCACTGCTACCAGAAATCCTGGTTATCTAGATGTAAGTGTGAAGTGTGCATGGTTTATGCATGATAGCTCTATGGAGATAGGCTAAACATATAGTCATAGTTCTACTTCAAACCAATAAGACCCTACAAAGAGTGATGCATGAATAGGACTTCTGCTACTTTTCTATGAACTGTTTGTCCTGGAATCTGAACCATCCAGTGGCACCTCAGGTATGAAGGAGTTGGTTATTAGTAAATTCACCCTCCTTTACTTTAAGAACTCAAAATAGCAGAGACAGATTTCATAAGGAGAGTTCTGTGTGATACTTGGGCTAAAAAGACTGGCTCCATATTATCTTAAGGGCTTCATGAAGACATAGATCCAGTGTAATTATTTCATTAGAGTGAATTCAGATTTGTTATTTATTATTGTCTGAATACTCACTGATGTTGGAATATTTCTAATTTGTGAATTTTTGAGGTCACAATCTGAGATAATTAAGTGTACCAATTCTGCACCTGATTGAGAATTGGAATATTTTATGGAAAACAATTGATGGATATTAAAGGCTGGATAGTATTACAGAATAGGACAAACGAAATATGGCATGGGAATCATTATATGTGGCAGCACATACATTATCAAATGCCACTAATTTCCAGACTTCAGAAATATTACATCTCTTATTGGTATGAAAAAATGTAATGTGCATGCATATGTGTTCTGTTTCCTTGCCTAGTCTAGAAGTCTCTGACAATGGCTTTGTAATCAGTGGTACTAGCAAATTTTTCACAAATATTTCTTTTAAATCAATGTATTTTTAACCTTTATTATGACCAATATGTTACTGTAGTTTTTTTGCAACTTTTGTCAAGGCAACACTGCAATACTAATTGAAAAGAGAGAGATACATAACATTAATTACGTCCCAATCTACAATTCATTGTATGAACCACAGCTCCATTAGTCTCAATATAAAATCCTTTCTCTTTTTAACTGAACTTTGAAATCCTCTTATGCTGAAAAAAATAGAAGAGCAATTGCTGATAAATACTTCAATTGTGTATCAATTTAGGTCAATTCCACTACTGCCAAAATCATACAGTTGGATTGTGTTAGACCACTTATTTCTCAAATGCATTCCTTTTGAGAACAAATAGCTCTATTCCATAACTTGGAAGATCAAGTATCTTGTCCACAAAATGTTTGGGCGGAACCCATTAGACTTATAACATTATTAGTAGGTCCATAAATAAGTGGATAATCATCAAACACATGAATGATTTTTTAGAAAACATTTATTGTAAGAGGCCAAGCTGAAGCTGTATAATGGATTTTTCTTTAAAACTAATGTTTTTGGTGCCAACAAAAAGCACAGTATGAAAGCTGGATACCAGATGCTCCACATCTTTGGGAAGTAAAAGGTGTTTCCTATTGTCTTACAAGTTTAACAGTATGATACAGTGACCTACACTTTGTAAAATCATTTGTATTTTGAGAAAATCATTTGTATCTACCCAGAGATAATCCATAGTTCCCAATCTTATAACCTGATTAGTTTGTTTAATCCAAGCCAAATAAATTGCCAATAGTGTTTTAATAACAGATGAAATTAAAGCTTCTTGTAAATGTCTTTCATCCTCTTGTTTTCAACAATAAAAAAATACCTGTTGTAAATTTAGATGATCTCAGCAAAATTAATCTTAACAGCAGAACATAAAAACAGTTTTGTAAAAGTACTAAAGTGATAAAACTTGTGGAGTCTCTGTGTGTAAGTTGTAAGGCTAAATAAATTTGTTAAACAAATAAATGAAATAAAAAGTAGAAGTGGTCACAAGGCTCTCCTTCCTTCAGAAAAAAAATAAGTTGTGGCTCTAATCAAATGAGATTGAAAAACTATCTTGTTAACAGACATTGTTATATAGGAAAAGAATATAGTAAACAAATCTTAGCATCAGAGAAAACAGATAAACACCTCTTTATTTATTTAAAAAACATTTATTTACTACTTCATTTTAAAAACTCAAAGTATTTTGTAATAAATTATATTATAATTTTATTGAATTTCTTATACATTGGAAAACAACTTTGAGTATTTTGGGGACTTAAAAAAAAAACATATGGCACATGTTAGCCAGGGATCACCAATTTTTTTGGGCAGTATTATCTTTATCCGTGGGATGCCTGAATGCTGGCAGGCAATCGGGGAGGCTCTTTTCTTGTCCCTACATGGCTTATTTGTTCACGGGAATAGAGCCTGTGACCTCAGCGGTGCACAGGACTAATATCTTACCACATGAGCCCCCGTGACTCCCGGACAATTTTGCGGACTAATTGATAGTTACAACTGTATACCTATGGTAGAATCTTCAGCTAGACTGGAAGGAGGTATCAAGAAGGGCCTGAGTTTGGAGTCATTGCGCTGCAGGACCTGGCACAGATTTGCCATAGAATCTTTGAAATCTTATATTGGGGTTCCTAGTCATTTTGGTGAGATTCTTGCAACATACCTGTCTAGCAATAAAACTCCTGTCAAGACCCTTCACAATTGTTTCTGGTTGCTTTTGCCTAACATCTAGGCTGTGATATATCCAGAGATATAAATTTAGATATCAGCCACAGAATTATGTGATTTGGAACAAGTTGTACCATTAGTGGCCTTGAATCCAAGGCCCATATTTAAGTCATCTCGGGTGGTAAACATGTCCTTTTTTTCTACAAAAAGAAGCTAAACACACATAGAGGAAACAACAATGAGAATTATCCCTGAAAGTGATTCCTGAAAGTGAGAATTATCCCTGAATTATCCCTGAAAGTGAGCAAAGTGCTCACAACAGAGAGCAGCTGTCTAACAGGCATCTGCTGGTTAAAAACTTCATCACTGGAGGTTTGTAAGAAGAGACTGAACAATCACTTGTCTGAAATGGTATAGGATCTGTTGCTTGAGCAGAGGGTTGGACTAGAAGACCTGCAAGGTCTTCCAGTTGTTTTCTGATTCTGGTTAAGAGCATTATAACAATATGTCAGTCTTAAAAATCCATGGCTTAAAGATGGGAATTATACAGGTGGTTGTTGCAGAGCATTGTATGTTAAAAACAACAACAACAACAACACACACACACAAACAATATAACCCGACAGTTAAGAATACAAAACAAGTCTAGCAACATATGATGATTTCAAATACATTTTTCTCCTGATAATCCTAAAAAGTCACAAAAAGAAAATAACTTAAAGTGAAGTAAACATTTCACCGTTCTGGCATTTTGAAAAATTCTGAGAATGTGATGTTGCCACTGGGCCTGAGGACAAGGGAATGTGCAAAGCCAGAACAGGAATTGAATTGAGTGTTATTGTTAGTTGTGATTATCTGAGATACAAATTTTATAAACTTCATGAATCTTTACATGCTTTTATATTTTTCTTGTTTTTTTAATTGTTGTATTGTTCTTTATTGTTGCTTTTATATTTGTTTTAATTGTTTGTAAACTGCTCAGAGTCATATATATGACAGGGTCATCTGTACAAACTTGGAAAATAAATAAATGATTGGGGTTCAGTCAGTTTTCAAGAAAGATTAGTTTTGAAAGGCAAGGAGTCATTGGCAGAGTCTTGTTGGCAAGGTTAAAAATATACTTTTGGCAGCATATAAGTGTCAACAACATAAAATATTTAATAGGATTGGTAAGAAAATATTAAAGTTTTGGCAGCATATATAACTTGATATTAAAGTTATATTTCAACCAGGAAGAATTTCAAGAACATACTGTAATATTTGTAAATTTTTAGTACCTATATAAAGAGTAAAATAAAAAGGCATCTGCTATGACATAAAAGCTATAACCTTAGTTATTTCTTTAGTTTTCAAATAAATAATGTCTTTATATGGCCATTTATAGCCAGTTGTTCCAGGAAAGCCTTCAATAAAATAAATATATTATTTGGAAAGAAAACCCATATAAGTTTATTTATTCAAAGTAGAAAACAGATTTGATGCAATAATATTGTATGGAATTACTGTATTTTGTTTGTAATATGTATATATCTACATACATACAAACACATGATTTTGCAACAATGATAGACATTTCTGTACTTTACAGTCAGGGGTGGGATTCAAAATTTTTAACAACTGGTTGTGTGGGCATGGCTTAGGTGGTGGGTGTGGCTTGGTGGTCATGTGACCGGGTGGACATGGCTTGGTGGTCATGTTATTGGCTGGATGTGGCCAACTCAATATCACTCACATCGAGGCATGCATCTCCTCGCCTGGCCTCTCATGACTGTGGGGATACTGCAACAGTCGTAAGTGTGAAAAATGGTCAAAAGTCACTTTTTTCAGTGCCATTGTAACTTTGAATGGTCACTCAACACAAACAAAGTACCAGCAAAGGAGGGGAAAAAAAACTCCAGAGAAGTTCCTGATACAGGAAGTCTAGTTCTGCCAAGAATGTAATAAGGGTTAATGGAGAGGCAGTTTCTCTAAGCAACACCAGAATGTTTCCTTCCTGCTTTCCTTACAGGGTGAGGCCAGTAATTTCTTCTAACAATCAGTTCTCCAAACTGCTTAGAATGTTAACAACCGGTTCTAACGAATAGGTGCAAACTGGTAGAATCCCACCCCTGATTACAGTATATCATTGTCTTTGGAGATTCTCATCCAGGTCATGGTTATCCCAAAGGAGATTTCTCAAGAGGCAACTGCACTTGTTTTTCCTTGAAGATGTTGCCTTCAGAACTGAAGAAGTTCTTGAATAAGAAGCAAAACATCTTCAAGGAAAAACAAAGTCTAGTTGCCTTTTGAAAATCATTTTTGGGACATTGTTCTGGTTTGTGCCCATATGTAACATGGAAACATAACAACATAACAACATAGTTTTCTGGTGAACATGGTTGGCTGGTGAACAAACATGATGCATGCTGGACCTGCAAATATAACTCAATGGTTGAGAATGCAAACATTCTCTGAGGATGAGAAAATCAAGGGACTTCCGGTTAGGCTCCCTTGGCGATAGACCAAAATCTGCAACTGTCCACAGTTTTGGTTTGTGCTCACCGCTGGAGGGCCCCGATCTCCTTGATTTGGGGCCAAAGCCACCCTGTAGAGGGGGAAAAGAAGAGGGAGACCACCATCTGGGTTGAGGGGAGCTGCATCTCCCCTCCTTGACTTGGCATAAAACTCCTCTCGTAAGGCAGTTGCAGCGGTTGGTCAAAATGGCCACCCCAAAGAGGATGATCTGACCGGACATGATTGTGCAGGAGCGGAGAAGAAGAGGACAGCTTGGATGACTGGGCTAAGCAGAATTAACATCTGAATACAAGGTACCTTGGAGCTAAAATATTTAAGAACTTTTGAAAAAGATTTTGAAAGCAGCAGTAAAGAAGAGGTGAAAAAAAGATTTGACAGCTGGAAGTGGCTTTGAACTTTGAGAGAAAAGTTAGAAGAAGAAATTATTGAAAATGATTCTGACATCAAATAGGCAAATTTAAAGCTGAAATGGAAAGTATCAAAGGGGAAATAAGGAGGTTTTGAAACTTAAAAGCCAGAAAAGGAGAAAAAGCAGAAAAAGGAAAAAAGGGATTGGAACTTGGACATACCAGAGAGTGCCACCTGATGCTAAAAGAAATTAATGTGAACTTTTAAAAGATTTTAAAAGAATAATGAAGTAAATGAAATTTAGCTACAAAAAGTGAAAGTGAAAGTGGAGCTTGGAACTTAGTAACAAAGAAAGAAGTAAGAAGAAACTGTTCTGGAACTATTTGATGATTTTGGAAACTTTGGACATTGAATTATTAGAGGATATAATTTAAATTAACTCTGGGAAGTAATTTTATAGAATTTGGTTGTCTAAAAGTAGTGGGAAATGAATTATGAGAAGGATTGTAAGGAGATTAATACCAGTTACTAGGATGAATTTGAATTGATTAATTATTTTATTTTTTATTTCATTGAAATTTAAAGCTGTTTAGAGGTAATTTAAAGGGGAAGTACCATGCAGAATCTGATTAAAAAGGGATTTATGTTATAATATAGCTATTAGGTGATGAATGTTATAATTGTTTAATGAGATAATTTAAAAGTAGAATGTTTAATGGGATTTGAAAGGGAACTAACTATAAAATATAAAGGTGACACATTCTAATTGGCAACCATAGGGGAAACCTTGTTTTGTAATGTTTGAAATGTGGATATGTAATGAAATTGTAAACAGGACAGACAAAAGTATAAGTACAATTATTATGAAGATATGAAAATTTGGAAAAGGATATGTAATAGATTTAGAAATGAATGAGAAAACTATAAAACAAGCCTGAGGGAAGTATTTGAGGGAAAAATTAATAAAGAATATATAAAGTAGTGATAAGATATGAAATTGAATATGAAAGATGAAAGATGAATTGAGATTGAGATGAACTGAGATTGCATCTGGATGGAGATGTTAGCTGTTCACGAAAAAGAGATGTTTTATTTTTCTTTTGTTTTGTGAAAATAAATTGTTTTTAAAAAATCAACTGCATAAATATCTTTTAAGAGCTGAGCAAGCTCAGGTACAGAGATAGATAGATAGATAGATAGATAGATAGATAGATAGATAGATAGATAGATAGATAGA
>BLBF01000007.1:69982783-70018832 GCA_015471245.1 Laticauda colubrina
TGTGTGTGTGTGTGTGTGTGTGTGTGTGTGTGTGTGTGTGTGTGTGTTTTCTATTTCATACAGATTGCCAGTTTTCCATGATGTGTATTATACACATATACACATAGATTATAGATGTGTATTGCTGTGTATAGATGTGTATATTGATCATAGTGGTGTTATTTTTGTTACTGGAAATATATTGCTACTCTTTATCATAGCAGACAGTAGCTGTGTTTTAAAAAGAAAATAAATATATAAATGAAAGTATCAAACAGTTTAGGCTGAACAATTTCATTTAAAATGTCAGATTAACATCTTTTATTAGCAAATACCATTGACTCAATTTTGGATTTTTATCTGATTGCCAAAATAAAGCCCTCATCCCTCCACCAATTTCTGAATTAATATTAAGATTCCTGGATTAAGTTTAGCAAAAAAACAAAATAAAACCCAACAACATTCAATAATTCTCTTGATTTTTTTTTCAATGAAAGGCAAGATATAATCACCAATAGTTCCCAAATAAAATCTATTTCTATATCAATGAATTCTTTGCAGTCATCATCATCATCACAGTCTCATATTTCATTCAACAAGAACCACCATCTGCCATTATAATTATCTCTACTAACACAAGGAATGGTCTCATATTTTTTGACAGAGCATTGTTGGCATGTGAATTCTACAAAATTTTTGAATTCTGTCTGTTCTTGCAGCAGGCAACATACAAGATCTACTCCTCCCTTTACCTCTCTCTATGAACAGAGAGATTGTCCAGTACCAAGGAGAAGGCACATAACTTCAAGACTCAAATTCTCAAGACTCAAGTGTTTTCCCATGACTTTGTCTTCAATCTTCTCCATGGTTTTTCAACTTTCCACATTTGGGGAATATTTTATTATGAACATTACCTTGTATCATGTTGATCTATACTGGACCATTCTTGAGAGGTTTTGTATCTGAATTTGGCTGGACATGAAAAAGATCAATTTTGAAACATTGTGCTTTAAAATTTTAACATTTTTAACAACTATATCTTTAAATTATTCACTACATTCTTTGGTAATCTTGAAGAAAATGCTGAAGGTAGTCCTCAACTTATGACCACAATTGAGCCCAAAAATTTATGTTTCTAAATAAGACGGTTGTTAAGTGAATTTTGCCTTATTTTATGACTTTTCTTGACACATTTGTTAAGTGAATCACTGCAATTCTTAAATTAATAACACGGTTGTTAAGTGAATGTTGTTTCTCCATTGACTTTGCTCATCCAAAGATCACAAAATGTCACATAACCCTATGACACTGCAACCATCATAAGTTGCTAAGTGTCTGAATTCTGATCATGTGATCACAGGGATGTTGCAATGGTCATACATGAAAAATGGTCATATGTTACTTTTTTTCAGTGCCATTCGAACAGTCACTAAAGGAATTGTTTTAAGTTGAGAACTAGCTGTTTGGTCTCATCTGACAAGGATATAGTTCAGGGGTCCCCAAACTTGGCAACTTTAAGACTGGTGGACTTCAACTTTCAGAATTCTCCAGCTAGCATCGAGTTGAAGTCCACCAGTCTTAAAGTTGCCAAGTTTGGAGACATCTGATATAGTTAATTACTGGTATTTATTGTGACTAATTTAATAAAAATATTAGAAAGTATATACCTTTTATAAAAAGTAAACTGTAGATGACATACAATCTTTAAAAAAAAGATTTATTACATGCAACATTATCTGATACTAATAATAGTGCTGCAACACAAGAAACAGAAAAACTAACATTATTGACCACTTGAGGGAGATAGTGTGTTTTGTCCAGAGATCATATAAGCTATTTGTATCAAATGTTCCTTTTCCAGATGGAAAAAAATTGAATGTAAGTTTGCTGTGGATAATAGTACTCCAAGATTCATGGAGGTCATATTCCCCCCTTTCTACTACAGAAATGGAGAAACACACCTGTGTATTTATTTGGTTTCTCTATTCACACATCCTCATAACTGCTTCAGATTCAGTAGCTACCGTTGGTGTGCCACATAGATTGGTTCCTTATCATCAAGTAGATGTTGACTCTTAACAACCACATAGATACATTTTCTCCAGGATGATCTGACATCCAATAGGGCTCTCATTTTTGTGATAGATCACCCTGTGGTCATTCTCTCTTCTCTAATGCATTTATGCACAGACACTCTGGCTTTTAGTGCAATTCCAACAGTTATCGATTTGTATGGATATGCTGAAAATATGTGACTTCTGATCAAAAATGCATTTTCACAACCAATGGTTTCTGTAATTAGGATGGTAAGTAATACACTGGAATGTATTTTGGCTATACATCCAGCTATATTTGATATCTCAGGAGCTGCCACCAAGAAGAGAGAGTCAAGCTATTCTCCAAAGGATCTGAAGGCAGGACAAGAAGCAATGGGTAGAAACTAATCAAGGAGAGAAGCAACCTAGAACTAAAGAGAAATTTCCTGACAGTTAGAACAATTAATCAGTGGAACAACTTGCCTCCAGAAGTTGTAAATGCTCCAACACTGGAAGTTTTTAAGAAGAGATTGGATAACAATTTGCCTGAAGTGGTATAGGGCTTCTTGCCTAGCCAGGGAGTTGGACTAGAAGACCTCCAAGGTCCCTTCCAACTCTGTTATTCTATTCTATTCTAGTTAAACATTTATATTAGGTTTCTAAAAGAACGGTTTTTGATAAAGTGTTCTAAAACATCAAACATATTAAAATATGAAATAATTAGGAAAATTCACTGATAAATGTGTAGATACACATTAAACTTTTGGCATATTTTATAGGTTTATTTTTAAAAGAGATTATAGAGCTTGCAGAAGATAAAAACATTGTAAATGGAATGGTTTACATAAACATCCAGAAATAGTACATTTATCAGGTCTGAAAATCCAGCTGATTTATCACAGAGGAGTTTTTTTTAATATAGAACAGACATATCAGATTTGCACAATGCACAGAGATAACATAAAACTTCAGTATGTCAATTAAATCATTCAATAACTGATGTGGATTCCTTTTCTGAGGTCTGGAACAGATAGACTGGTCTCGTGAACTAAAACAGCTGCTTTGTTGAATTATGTTGATTTAAGTTGCTTTCAGAGGAAATAATTATTACAAAACTTCCAGTTATCACCCTTCCATGTTTTCTGTTTGCCTTCCTATTTTTTCCTTCTCATAAAATAAACTTTGAGAGAAAAAAGTTAATAGTTGCACAGAGCTCCTTGATCAGAACCATTAAGAACTGTAAACACTTTGCAATTTCTAAACCAGCTAGAAGAAACAAGTTGGAAATCAGCCTTGACTTCTTCTTCTCATCTCAGACCTTATGGAGACAGCTATTCAAGAAAACCATACCTGGGTTATTGGTTGTCTCCATTGGCATTTATATACATTTGTTGGGTATTTGATGGAACAATTATGGCAGTTGATGGCAGATTTATATTTGGTGAAGCTGTTACTTTAGATATCCAACTTGCAGTGCAAAATATAAAGTTGTGTTATTTGCTCATCTTCTTAAAGGGCATTGGTTTTGAAACCTCTCATTTTTTCTTCACCCTCTATGTTATTTAAAAAGATCTAACTTATTATTATATTTCCCCTGATGTGAATAAGTGTTTAGGTTCTAAACACCTATTTAAATGAATGATGGTGGCAGGGCGGATGTTTGCACACATTGCCTGAAGCGAAAGTAGTTCTTGCATCAATGTAGGTAGTCCTTGAATATGGTTGTAAGTTGTGACAGTTCTAAAATATTTTTTTTTGCAGTTCTGAGGCAAACTCTATCTATGTTCATTAAGCAAACCTATGGTTTGCTATAGGCTGGTTTTGCCAAAAAATGAAAGTAAATGCTAGTTTTTGGCAAAATCATCATAAAATGCAGTAGTGTGATTGGGGGACACTGCAAACAGCCATAAATGTGGCCTAGTAGCCAAACATCTGAAATATGTGTCAATGAGGAGAGGGCAACCACCAGAACATTCAATCCATTGTAAATACCCCGGTCCCCCCAGGTAGATCAATTGTAACTTGGGTCACCAAGCGGTCAGTCATAAATCAAGGACTACATGTAATGGGGAATAGATTATCTAATGCAGACAATTCAGCAAACTTCAGCTGCTAAGAGAAATCAGAACTGGATTGGTTCTCCATCTGAATGCCCTGACAGCTTTCAGATTCTTCTTGCAAGGGGAGTTATCTGTACTTCTTGCAACGTCATCAGCACAAAGTAAAATGGCAGTCATCCATAAACAGATGAAGAAGCCAACCTACCTTGGGAGATTTGGGTTAGGGGAAATAAGTTGACGACTTGGGTCCAGCTTCTAGGGATACTTTGTTGTAAAAAATAGAAGGCTAAAAGGGGTTGTGAACCTTAGGAATAATGCCTCTCTTACTCGGACCCATTTGACAAAAATTGATTATATCAATTACATATTCAATGACAGATTGGGTATTGTGTTAGTACATCAATCATTTATTCTGTTGCCTAAAAGTCTCCAACTAACAAACTAAGTTTGAATATACCCAGGATTTTGGTGCTGAATAGTTTCAGTGGCACATTGCAGGTAGATATAGTCCATTAGATGTGGCTCATGCATTCATACAGGTTAAACCAACTGTTTAAACCAACTGATCTATCCAATACAGATGTTTTGCTGGCTGCATATTTGATTTAGCCTTTTGCTGTGACCAGATGTGTTGCAGAATAATTGTTCTGTTATACTCATAGAAGCTGTTGGCAGGCATAGATAATTACATACTAGTCAGCATTCTTAGTAGTCTAGCAAACTCCCCCCCCTGAGAATTACATTCCTAAAGTTATTAGTTATACATATGATAACTTTATTATAACACTGTTCTCCTCAACTTGAATATTCAAGGTAGCCAAAAGTAAATATTAGATGAGATTAAAAAAAACCTTCAAAACACAACATAAATTAAACCAGTATAGATATCAGATAACAATGTTAGTTGAAAATGCCTTATTATTGGAAAGAGAGACAGGCATAGATTATTTAGCATAGGCAATAAGTTACTAAAATTACACTTATCTTCTTTCAGTCCAGCTTTCTTTAATATATATTGTATTTTGCTTATAGGTTGAATAAATAAGGGAGAATATGCAGACTTGTTCCAGTCCTTTGCCAAACTGGAGCCAGTCTGTTTCAACTTATGATTATTATGGTTATACATTATGATAATGAAATATTTTCATATTAATGGGATATAGAGAACATACTGTAAATTTAGACATATCAAAAACTTTCTCCACATTTAATAGCAAACACTGTCATGAAGGTATTTTTGATTTTACTAAATGCATAATCTTAATAATATTACAATTAATCTGACAATTCTGGACAATGTTTTCTCCATTACCAATGAATCAGTTTTTCTAACTCAAAAGTAAAATGTGCTGAGTTTATGAGTTTATTCCCAGATAATTATTTCTAGGATTGTAAGTTTTGATAAAAACAAAAATGTTTTCCATGCCCTGTAGAAAGCTTTTGACACAGTTGAATGCTAATCTTTCATACAGTGAACGTGCTTAAGAAATATTAAATTACTAATATTATAAAATGACAAAGCTTTAAGGACTTGTTTATAGATAGCAGATCGGATATAGAAAGAAAAGGTCACTTGTTTTACTTTAAGAGTAGGCAATAAATTATTAAAATTGTTTATATGTATGATGAGAGGGTAAGTCATTTATTTATTTTATATATTATACTTTTATTTTTCTTTCTCTTTTATTTTTTCATGTTTCTAATTTTATGCACCTATTATTTTTCCTTTATATTCTTTCCTTTTTAGTTTATATTAGTTTTTATTGCTGTAATTATACTTTTTATTAAAATAACTATAAAAACTTTTTATGCAGAGGGATGATGGAAAATCAAACAATTTGCATTTAATATGTTTCATTGTATGTCCATGAATATTTTTTGGGTTGGTGAATAAAATTAATAAAGTTAAAAATGACCAATAAAAGTTACTATCAACTATTTGATATGCTGAACAAACTTTTTATCATTTTTCTTGGAGAATTAAACTAGGGAGTTAAACTAGTCTATGCATTTCCTTCTAATACATTTAAATTATTTATTTTAAAATACTTACATTTCTTTGCTGTCTAAAATTAAGAAAGTCTAAAATTTTATTGGTTGGATAATAGAGTCTGCATTAAAATGAAATATTACACCAAGATATTTATATTGGAGACTATTTAAATAAAAATAATTTACTCAGAAACTAACCCCCAAATAATTAATCCCTTTATACTAAAGAAGTTCTACTTTAATTGGAGAGATCTATACAACAGTGTTGGTTCAAGGACTATGGCCACTCCTTGGCCACATTGATCATGATGCCACCTTTTGCTAATGTGAAGATTTGCTTTTTTAGAATGATTCACAAGAAAGAGTATCATTTGTGCCTTCTAAGCTTTGGCCCTCCAAGCCAATGTCTACTCAGCCTTAATCTGAAGGTGGTCCTATGTTTGAAAAAAAACTTTATATCTTTTTTCACTTACATATTATTTCCAGTTCTGTCTTCCTATGTAGAAAGTAAGGAAAATGACCATGATGTAGCTAAGCCAGATCCATCACCAAAGCAATGAGAAGGAAAACATCGCTTAAGTCCAAAAATATGGAAGTATGTGGAAGTCACTCAGAGGGGGTATTCAGCAGGTTTTGACCAGTTCTGGAGCACCAGTAGCGGACATTTTGAGTAGTTTGGAGAACCAGAAAATGCCACCTCTGACTAGAGATTTTACAGTATCCTTCCCCTGCCATGCCCTCCAAGCCACGCCCACAGAACCAGTCGTAAAAAGTTTGAATCCCACCACTGAAATGGCTCAAACAGATACCTCTCTAATTAACGTGGGTATAAGAATAGGAGGAGAAGCAATGTATTTGGACTTGAAAATTTTTGTTATTAAGGCCACCCTGAATAAAAGTAGTCTTTGTCTTTCTATGAAGTTGATTTTTGAACCTTGTGTACTGGTGGAATTGACTTGCTACTTCCAGCTTGGTTCTTGTCACTTTGGTTGGGTACTACTCCACCTTATTTGGCTAGAGAGTTGATCAGATTTGGCCTCAGGATCAAATATGCCTCTGTAAAGGTCCCTGAACAGGGCATAATGAAACAGAGCATTCAGATAAATTAATTTCTTTTGAAAATCTAAATGAAACATCACAACCTTCATTCCATTTTCATTTTAATATCTGCCACAGTCATAATTTGTCCCTTCAGTAGTTTACTTTTTACCTGCAACTTGTAGGTAAGTTCCTTTAAAAGAGGATGTGCATCTTGCATTACCAAGGCAACATATGAATAAAACCAATTTTTGGGTATCCCTAAGGCTTCCATATGACTTTCACCCAGGGATGGGATCTGACCAGTGTAACTATCAGTTCTGTCACTCTGCATCGTGCGTGCATGTGCGAGTTGCACGAGTGCAATTTACGACTTGCTGAGCTGCCTGGACAGCTGAGCAGTGCTGTGTGCAAATGTGCAGTGGTTGAAAAAGCCCTTTTTTTCCTGCTTTTTCAACTGCAGCTGTGTCATGCAAAGCAGCTGTGGTTGAAAAAGCAGGAAATAAATGTCAGGTAAGAACCTGGACAGGCGGATGGGCCAAAACAGCAGCAGACATAGAACCGGTTCTATGTATGCTCTCTGTTTGCTGCTTTTCAGAGCAACCAGCTCTACAGAAGTGGACAGAACTGGCAGAATCCCACCTCTGTTTTCACCCATCATGGTTTTAATGCAACAGCAATGATATTTTTAAAAATATGAAGTGCATTCTTATTGACATTTGCAAATTACTTTATTCTCCAAATAAGTCCAATTTCATTTTCAGACATGTCTGCTTCATTCATTTGTTCTGATCAGGCAGACTTATTGAAATAGCCCTTGGTATAATATCCAAAGCCAACTGCAACTTTTGACATGAAAAAATTTCACATCCTATTTTAAAACAGTACAATTAGTCACTTTTTGTCAACACATATTATTTTCCACTTCCTTTCCCATAAAGAAAACTTAACCAAAACAGAATAGTAACCAATTAAAAAAAAGATAAATATTTACACTGATATACATTTGTGGGTTAATACTACTTTCGTTTATTTTTACGGCTTCTAAAGTGTATTACAATGTTACCTCTTTTTAGAGAGCTCTGTTAATTTTGGGATAGGCCCATAAAATTTTATTTTCCATTCTTTCTTTCCTTTTTTCACATCTGGAAGTTCTGGTGCAGATACACTTACATTGAAAAGGAACTTACAACTGCTGGTAATAAATGTCAAGTCATATGCCTATCTAGTCAGAATAGATGGTGAGAAATTTAGATATAGACAAAGATTTCCGCTACGTCCCATTCTTCAGTAAGATTTGTTTTACAGAGAACCAAACTCCTTGCTTTTCTAGTGCCACTTCCACATGTACACACAGGCTCATTTTTTTCAGGACTGATGGGTGACATTTCCTTATATAGTTCGGAGTGAAAATCTCTTTCTGAAAATGGAGTGAAAAACTTTCCCTTTTTAGGAGCAAGCACCACTTTGGCAAAACAACCAATCTGAAGCACATTCATTTTTTCTTTCTTTTTCTTTTTTGGTCAAAACATTAGCAGAGTACTTTGTTAACAAAATGTTCAGGTCACCACAGGGTCATCACATGAACTGTAAGCCTTTTTATGAGCTAAATGTTTCCAAATAGCATTCTAAGCTGAAAGTGCTGAAAGTAAACTCTTCTCCTGTAAACAGGCAGCTGCTGAGCTAAACGGCTTTTTCGTGATTCAGCATCAATGTCTTGGCAATGCCACACGCTAGTTCCTTGCGCAAAAGGCGGACAACATCAACAGTTAGGATGCAACTGCCTTCCGCCTCCACAAAACGTGTCAGTAACAAGTTTGCTTGGGCCAGAGTTAAGGACTTTGAAGCCCGATTCATTTCACGGGGAGACAGCCACGCACAACAACTTCTCACCAAAATAGGTTCCATCAACAACTTCTCACCAAAATAGGTTCTGAAGTTATCCTGGATGGGTGTCAGCATTAGAGCTGCACCGGAAGGACTTGTTAGACACAAATACATCCTGTGGGCAATACCTGCAATGATCCATGCTGCATCCAAGGCTTTTAAAGCTACCCATTAAGTGACATAAGGCATTTTGTTTAAGACTGGAAAGCTGTCAAAACACCATTTTGTGATGTTGACATGTTGGTGTTTGTGTGTGTGGTCCTGTACTTGGGAAAGGATTATTGCCCAGCAAAAGAGCACATGGCTAGGAGTATAAGATCCCAAATTCCACCTTTCTAAGGTAGGTCACAAGAAGATGACTGGTCTGGAATCCCAGAAAATTATTGCTGTTTAAAGGGAGAGTTCTATACCAGGTAGCCCAATCACTTGAGGTAGCAGGTTGCTTTCTATGTTTTGGTATTGGCTTGGATCCTGAGCTGAAGAATGTTTTCTTTCATGTTGGAACTTTAGTCCCCACCAAGCTCACACTGGCAGAAAGAGGTTGGTAACCAATTTTCACCTATTCCTTCAGAATTAAATCTTTAGATAGTTCAGACAAGGAAGGAAAAATTGATATGAAATCACCTACTAGAGGGAGATGACATATCAATCACAAGACCTGAGGATCCAAACTACTGTTTTTCAGAACTTATTTATTACTACACTAGATCACATAGGTATCTCAATAATATTAATTTTTTAAAAAATAGAAGGAGTCCTGCAAATTCTCAAAAAGTTTTTTTCAATTTTATTTTTGTGCTGCTTGAGAATTTTGTTGACTTCCTTTTGACTGTTTATTTAGCTTACTTTTTCCCTAGAGGTAGGGTAAAGTGTTATCATTCAATGGGAGAATTTCCATCACTATGTGATCCTCTTGTCCCATCCTTTATTCCAGACTTTCAAATTTTACCAACCAACCAGTCTGGTTACATGAAGTCTTGACCAACCATAGTGGATGAAAAGAAGGAGAAAGCATGAGGGAAGAGCTCCTGGTATTACATCTATTCCTCCTTCACTACCAATTCAGCTGTTGCTCCTGCAGGCCTCCTATTCCTCTTCTCTTTAAGTTGAAGTAGGATATTCCATTGTGACTGAAGAGCATGGTATGGGAAACCATTGTAGAGTTCAAAATGATTGCTGGAGCAATACCATGACTTCCTCATCTCCCTTAAGTTTTGCATCACTATCTGTTCACTGGGGCCCCTATCTGAAAGTTTTCTCTACAACTAAGGGGGGTTACGTCTACTGTTGCATCCAATAAAACTATATAATATCCTCAATGACTATGTGTAAGTCCCACTATATAAAAGATATGCATCATGTTCTATTGGTGAACAGTGTCGCTTGGTAGATCCTAGGAAGTTTGTCTTCTGCTGCTTGGTGCTTATCTTGTAGAACAACCTCCTTTCTGAGATATTGAGAGCCCTGACTCTGCTAACCTTCTGGAGGGTCACAAAGACCTGCCTTTTTTCCAGGTCCTGAGGCCAGGATGTTGATGGCATTCTGATGTGGAGGTGGGGATCCATGGACTTGGGTATATTAGCATTTAGAATTTATGGGGAGGGCTGTTCTAGTTTTCTTGCATTTTGATTTTATCTTTGTTTACCACCCAGAATTCCGATGGTAGATGGGCAGCTGTATGCATTTGTTTAACAAGTAAACTGCAATGAAAATAAATACATACTTGTTGGTTACCTTGTATTTAAATAAAAGCAAGAATGTTAGAATATTGCCAGCCCAAAAAGAAATCATGGATATTTATTCCCTTATCTTTTTGGAATAATATCTTTATTCATTTGTTTTCATTAAATTAGATGAGAACCAATGTAGGATACATTTTCCGCATGGCTGAGAAGGGTTATTTGCCTGAAATCATTAAAAGTCAGAGCCAATTAAGGCTGATAGAGTTGAGCTAGATGAATTCTGGAATAATATTAAGGTTTGGTCTGAAAAGAGAGAGCATTGATTTTAACTAAAGGCTATTCAAACAGAAAGATAATCACATTCTCCTGACCTGATTCTCCATGAAAATCATTTGATGATCTATAAAGCAACTTTTTGTGGCTAGAAAGGAAAGTATTATTTTCTACCACATTATTATTTTTTCTGAGCAAATAGAAATGCTGCCTGGTTTACAGAAGTCCTGAGTAAAATGTCTTCTCTAGTCTTTCCATATTCTCCCAATTCCCTCCTCTTGATACTTACTCTCTTATGCTCATTCCCCATCCCCAATGCCAGACAGACCATTGGTTTCATTTCTTTCCCTCTTGCTTTTGATTTATAAACGTGTCTGGATGTGCTGTAGGCCCTTTGTCTTGTCAGAGAGTCTCTTGGGGAGATAAGGTGGTGGTCTTCAGAACAGGACTTCTGGTGTTAATTAAAAAAAAAAACCCAGTCAGCTGTATAAATCATAAAATGGTGGGGCTTGGAGTTTGTAGTCCTATTGTGAGAAGGATATTGCAGTTTTATTTTTATGACTAAGATTTGCTCGAAGGCTTTATTTTTTTATGTGGATGATTCCTGTCAGCCTTGTACCCAACATTTGATGCCACCTTTCCTCTTCTAAGAGCTTCTTCATATTTCATGAAGAACATGAAATATGTTCATTTAGGGACATTTTTAATGTCTTCCATTCACACTTCTGCATGTGGCAGGAGTTCAAACTGAATCCATCCCTGGGGACATAACTCGAAGGAGAGATGGCTTTCAACATGTCTACCCTCTTGCTTTCAGATCGGGTCTGCTTTCCTCTTTGGCTGTGCTGGAGCTAACCCATGGGCAATCTGTGACGAAGCTATAAGGATACCTTCCAGCTCTTTCAAGGTCACAGGCTGTAACTGAAATGGAGAAATGACAGGCAGAGAGGTGGGGGCACAGAACAATAGTACGTCCTTCTTTAATAGAAGGGCCTCTTAAACAAAATAGATCTTCTGTCTTCATCGGGTGACAATCTTTTTTTCTTTTTTCTTTAGGATTTATAAAGTTCATTATCAGTCAGCCTGATGTGGAGAATAAAGGCTGCCTTTGAGGCAAGCTAATAAAGAAAGAAGGAACTAGCTGGAAACTTTAGATATAGCTTCCATTTGTTGTCCTAGCCTTTGCTTCACAGTCCATGCCCTTCTGTCACTTGTCTCTAGCTTTTCAACATGAAATCTGATGGAGCAAGGAATAGAGTTACAGGATATCAGAGGTCAAAGCAGATGTGTTATAGAACAACATAGAGAGACAAAGAGCAGGAGGAGGTCAGATAATCCCTTGATTTTTTGGGGGGGAGGAGGTTACAACTCATCCCTTTACAAACTATAATCCAGCCGGCTAAATGCCTCTCATCTGGGCTTTGATAACACACAGACACACACACACACACACGTGTATGTGCATGCTTGTAGTCATAAGCTAAGTAAATATTACTCAAGGTACTTCAAAGGCATAGAATATGTGTGCATGTGTGTGTCTCCAGCACTCTTAGCCAGCATAAGAACCAAACCCAGAATCTTCTAATAACACTTGCTATTGAACAACACTTCACTGTATTCCTTGAAATTTAGTTTTGGACTAGTCAAACTAAATAAGTAACCGATACCAGATAATCAGAGTTGAAAGGGACCTTATAGGTCATCTAGTCCAACCCCCCGCCCAAGCGGGAGACCCTACACCATATCTGACAAATGGCAGTCCAATCTCTTCTTGAAAGTCTCAAGTGGTGGCGCTCCCACAACTTCCGAGGGTAAGCTGTTTCATTGGTTGATTGTTCTCATTGTCAGAAAGTTTCTCCTTATTTCCAGGTTAAATGTCTCCTTGTTCAGTTTCCATCCATTATTCCTTGTCTGGCACTTTAGAAAATAGCCTGACCCCTTCCTCTCTGTGGCAGCTGCTCAAATATTGGAAGACTGCTGTCATGCCTCTCCTGGTCCTTCTCTTCACTAGACTAGACAAGTATTTTGAGGATCAACATAACAGTTTTATACAGAAGGCAGAAGAATTAAAACTATAAAAGAACAAGAAAAATGGTTTGTATGTCAATACAGGGAAAATAATATTAGCTCTATTCACACCTCATAATAAGATATGGTTTTATTTAACCATGTTTGGTTAAACAATGTTTAAAGACACCAAAATCAGACTTGTGGATCAATGAAATAATCATGGGTTATTTTGCCAGTTGCACATTTTTAGTTGTCTTTCCTTGCATTATGTACATTGGTTAAAATTCTAAGATAATTATAAAAACAAACTACAAATTATCCAGGAAACAATAGACAAAATGCATTATCAATATTATAGTATATATTTGTTTTACTGAGAGATTATTACACGGATGTGTAATATAAACCTGGACAACACTGGGCAGCATATAGAGAGTATGATAGTAGAGACATTAGTTGATGGCAAATGCTCATGGGTAAATACATGGAAAAACATCTTAGCAATGTAAGTTCTATGAACATATTATCGTGTTTCTCCAACAATACGGCCTCCACCAGTAGGAAGGCCCAGCATGATTTCTAGGCATGAGGTGAAATTAAGCCCTGCCCCCAAAATTTAGGCCTATTTCAACCATGCTTTTCCCCATTTCTCACATCGTTTGTTAGAACTACACAAGGTGAAGAGAAATGGGGGGGAAGGGCGGGGGGAATGGGGAGAAAACTTGCCTTTAGGAGTGCCCTGCAGGTAGCCTAGGCTAGAATACCCCGATAGCCGATAGAAGCTCCCTAAAGGCAGAGTCCCCAGCCGCTCCAGGATGAGGCATGGCTGCCCATGTCCCCTCTGTTGTGGAGCGGCGGAATAACCTGAGGCAAACACAGAGTGAACTTCAGCTTTTTTACTTTATTGAAACAATAAAGGGTTGCCGTGGCTGCCGGGCTAACAAGGCAGCCAGCTGGCAGACAACAGCTGATGCTGTTTGACAGCTCCCTTTTATAGCCGGATGTCAAATGGCATCAACCAATAGGAACGGTCCGTGTTCCCGCTGGAAACACGGACCGGAGTGAAGACTTTGCCTTTAGTCCATTGTGAATGCTACACTCCTTTCCCCCAGCACAGAGCATGCATAGTCTCTAAGATAGCTTGGGCGCTTGTGCAGACAGCCAGATCTTCTGAGTTCTGCCGAAGTTGCTGCTGGAAGGAACTTTTCTGTTTGCTGCGCAACTTCTGGTGCCAACGAAGCTGGTGTCTCAGTTTCAGATGTCTCAGGACGAGGGAACGATGGTGGATCAGGTAGGCTTGCGTTCTTATCGGGCCTGATGGAAGTTTCTGTGTGCACTGGACACCGTTCAGTGTTAAGCCCATGTCACACTGAACCAACGATGCAAAGAGGATGTAAAACGGACAAAAAACCTTGCCATCCGTTCGAAAATGCAATGTACTCACTGCCTCCGTTTGGCTTCCTCTCTTTCCGTCCAGCATCCGTTTATGGACGTTTCATCCACTCCAAAAGTTTTGGGCTGCCCAAAACTTTTGCGCGGAAAATGTATCCAGTTCGTCAGTTCTGCATCCGTTACGCATCCGTTACGCATCCGTTACGCATTCGCTATATCCGCTAGGCATCGGCTATGCATCCACGCAACTCGCATCCACCCGGACGCAGGGAGGAAGCGGAACGGATGCAGAACGGATACAGAATGGATGCCTAGCAGATGCAGAACGGAAACAAAGCGTTTAAAGCGGAAAAAACGTTCACAGAGGGGACCTATCTCAGATATTAAGGATGTCTAGAGGATGCCTAGAGGATGCCTAGAGGATGCCTAGCGGAAAACCTATACTGCCTATAAAAAGGGGGAGCAACTCGCCTGCATCTCACTTTCAGAACAGCAGCCCAGCGGTGCAGACCTCTGCAGCCTTCATCTGCCTCTTCCTCTTCCACAGCATCCAGTCATGTCCACCGTGGATTGTAACAAAGTCCTTTCGGCAGCCACCATCGTTCTGCAACAGTGCGAAGCCATCTGCAGGCTCTGTGAACTCTACTGCGAGAAGAAAAGGAGCCACCCAAAAAGAGTCTGGATCCGAAGATGGTTCACCAGAAGAGCAGAGGACGGACTGTACAACAAGCTGATGGTGGAGCTCAGGAGCGAAGACACTTGGGCATTCCAGAACTTCATGAGGATGCCTCCAGCCATGTTTGATGAAGTTGTGCAGTGGCTGACACCCAAGTTGAACAAGGCAAACACCAGCTTCTGGCCCAGCCTGGAACCTGGGCTCAAGGTGGCACTCACTCTGCGCCACCTGGCCTCAGGAACCTCCTACAGGAGCATGCAGTACGGCTGGAGGGTGCCATCCAACACCATCAGCATTGTGGTCAGAGAAGTGGTGCAGGCCATCATCGAAGAATACAAGGAGGAACACCTCCAGTACCCCTCCACTGAAGAAGGATGGAAGAAAGTTGCAGAGCAGTGGTATCAGAAGTGGAACTTACCACACACCGTTGGAGCCATCGATGGCAAGCAAGTGGCCTGCAAATCTCCAGCCAAGTTGGGGTCCACTTATTTCAACTACAGGCACTTCTTCAGCATCATCCTCTTCACCATGGTTGATGCTGACTACAAGTTCATGTACATCGATGCTTCAGGCAACGGCTCATCTTCAGATGCCCAGGTATACAATGCCAGTCACCTCAAGAAGGAGCTGGAAGGCAACCTCATCATGGGCTTCCCAGATCCAGAACCCCTGCCCAACGACACACAAGATGTGCCCTACTTCATCGTGGGGGATGACGCCTTCTCCCTCACAACCTACCTTCTGAAGCCCTACACTTCCAGACTCCTCACCCGTGAAGAGAGGATCTTCAACTACAGGCTGTCCAGGACAAGGCGGGTGGTGGAGAACGCCTTTGGCATCCTGGCCAACAGGTTCCAGGTACTTCTCACCACCATGCAGCATTGCCCAGAGACTGTGAGGAGGATCATGGAAGCTTGCTGCATCCTGCACAATCTCATGCGCACCCGCTACCCAGTCTTGCAGAACAGGCTCGTGGACCTCCAGCAAGGCAATGGGGACATGGAGCCTGGGGAATGGAGGCAAGGGCGAAACCTGATCAACACTGAGGATGTACAAGGCCCCAACAGAGCCTCACATGAAGCGAAGAAGCAGCGCAACCTCCTGAGACAATGGTGCAACTACCCAGCTGGAGCAGTGGAGTGGCAAGACAGGATGGTAGATGCTTAATGGATGCTTCCTTCAGCCTGTCTCATCACACGGATGAGATTGGGCCATGTATGTTTGGTTGGCCTACAATGAACAGGGCATTTAATAAAGAGTTGTGTTTGTGTTGACATGTGTGGATAATTATTACATTATTATTGATAATAAAGGGCCGTAGGTGTGGCACCTGGGAGGGTGGACCAGACAGTCGCACTATGCTTGCACTGGAGGTTTATCTATCCCACAGCTATTACCCATCCCACAGGTATCCCTGCCCATCCCACAGCTATCTCAACCCATTCCGCAGCTATCTTAACCCATCCCACAAGCATGCAAAAGCTTAAACCATTTCTAAAAGATTCCAGCAAGACTTTATGAAAAAAAAGAAATGAAGCAAGTGTGTGAATCAAAAATAGACTTTATTAACAACAAGCTATAAGACAAAAACGAGTGTCTGGCACTCCTCTTGGTCGCTCAGTCTCAGGGGTGAAGGGTGCAGGTGCTGTGGAGGTGGCTGGTGCTGGAGTGCTTGTCATCAGCTCCTCCAGAAGCAGAAGAAGCAGAAGCAGCAGAAGCCCCAGCCCCAGAAGAGCGAGCCTGTGCTGCAGAAGCCCCAGCAGAACCAGAGTGAGGGCCAGGGGGCGGGATGGTAGCCCTGTCCCTCTTGCCAGGGCTGGCAGCAGATGGCTGAGGCTTGCTGTGCTTCCGCATGGTTGTGGGGTTGCTGGCTGGCAGGGAGGCTGGCAGGAACCAAGGCTGGCAGGAAGGCTGGCAGGGAGGCTGGCACCAAGGCAGGTAGGAAGGCTGGCAGGAAGGCTGGCAGGCAGGCAGGCAGGCAGGCAGGCACCAAGGCTGGCAGCAAGGCTGGCACCAAGGCAGGCACCAAAGCTGGCAGGGAGGCAGGCACCAAGGCAGGCACCAAGGCTGGCAGGGAGGCAGGCACCAAGGCTGGCAGGAAGGCTGGCAGGCAGGCAGGCAGGCAGCAAGGCTGGCAGGCAGACATGAACCAAGGCTGGGAGGAAGGCAGGCAGCAAGGCTGGCAGGCAGACTGGCTGGCAGCAAGGCTTCCAGGCAGGCTGGCAGGGAGGGTGGCAGGGAGGGTGGCAGGGAGGGTGGCAGCAAGGCTGGCAGCAAGGCTGGTAACATGCAGGCAGGGCAGGCAAGGCAGCCAATCCGTCCGGTAGCAGGTCTTTCCTCTGAATGGCGACCTGCTTCCGAGCTGTTTCTGTTATATCTGCGGGGCTGATGCAATGCATCCTCCCGCATGCGCAATTAACGCCAGGCATCCATTAGGCGTCCGCTGTGCATCCGCTGTATCCGTTCCGCGTCCACTTTGCTGCGCCTCCCCCGGAAGCCTAGCGGATGTGCCATCCGCTCCCATCTGCTTCCATCCGCTGGGCTTCCATTCCGCATCTGCTTTGCATCCGCCCTGCGTCCTCCCCGCGTCCGTGTTATCCGCTCTGGTTATGCAAATTTTTGCCCCTTTTGAGAACGGATAACAATGGATGGAACATTTTGCTCGTCCGCTGTGTCCTTTTTGCATCCATTGGGCAGTGTGACATGGGCTTCAGGGATGTCTTGAGGGCCCTCTACAAACATGCTCCAACGTCTTCTAAGCTGGTCGATGTGGCGACGCCAGATGCGTCCGTCTTGCAGTAGGACCCTGTAAAACCTAGGACCAGTTACTGCCACAATTTGCCCTGGCATCCATAAAGGGTGCCCTGCATAGTTCCAGGCATAGATCTGGTCATTCTCAGTGAACTCCCTTGCCTGGCTGTTTGACCCTAGGGGTGTGCCTGGGGCATAGTGTGGATAGAGTCTACCCATGAGAAGTTCAGCTGGAGACTTATTAGAGGTGGCACAGGGGGTTGTGTGCTGGGTTAGGAGGTATTTAGCAAGCCTAGAGTGCCAATCTATAGGCCCAAACCTTTCCAGGGCTTCCTTAACTGATCTGACTGCCCTTTCAGCCAGGCCATTACTGGCAGGATGAAAAGGAGCTGTAAGTGCGTGCCTTATTCCGAGGTTGGTTAGGAAAACCTCAAACTCACATGAAGTAAACTGGGGGCCGTTATCAGACACAATGGTGTCAGGGAGGCCATGGGTAGCAAATACGCTTGAAAGAGCCTTAGTGACAGCTTCTGAAGTTGTGGTGGTCATCAAGGTCAGTTCCACCCATTTAGAAAAAAAATCAACCATTACCAAGAATGTGTGCCCATGAACAGGGCCAGCCAAATTAATATGTACACAGGACCAAGGGGTCCCAGGATCTTCCCACCTGCCTGGGGTGGATGTGGGTAGAACAGGTCTGGTAGCCTGGCATGGCTTACAAGCATTCACCCAACTAGTAATCTGAGCATCCATGCCTGGCCACCACACATAACTGCGAGCCAGAGCCTTCATCCTGAGAATGCCAGGATGGCCCTCATGCAGGACCTTTAAAACTGAGTTCTGCAATTTAGAAGGGATAACTACCCTAGTTCCCCAGAGTAAACAGCCTTGCAAAGAAGATAGTTCCTGCTGGCAACTTTTGAAAGGCAGGAATTCGGGGGCATAAGGAATCGCTGGCCACACCCTTCCCACCCAGTCAAGAACTTGGGCAATTACCTTGTCCCTGGAAGAGTGGGCAGTGATATCAAGGGCAGTTATGGGGAGTTTGAGATCATTGATCTGCAAAACAGTGTTTGTTGGTGCAGGATCCTCCACAGGAACAGGTAGTGGACAGCAACTGAGAGCGTCAGCATGGCATAGACTCTTGCCAGGGCAATGAACAAGTGTATAGGAATAGGCAGCCAGAAATAAGGTCCACCTGGTCATTCTTGGAGACAAAATCTGAGGGGTTTGTCTTTCGCCAGACAGAAGGCCTAACAAAGGTTTGTGATCAGTGATCAGTTCAAAATAGTGTCCATTCAGAAACTCATGGAATTTTTTGACAGAAGCAACTGCAGCCAAAGCCTCCTTGTCAATTGGCTGTAGTTGCGCTTGGTTGGGGAGAAGGTTCTGGAGAAAAAGGCAATGGGTGCTTCAGAACTATTAGGCAGTCTATGACTTAAAATAGTACCTATGCCAAAAGGAGAAGCGCCTGCTGCTAAAACTAAAGGTAACTATACATTAAATTGAATCAGGACAGCATTGGATGTAAATAATGATTTGACAGCGTGGAAGGCATGGGCTTCCCTAGGTCCCCAGTGCCAGGGCGATTGCTTGTCTAAGAGTCTGTGCAGAGGCTCAGCCATGGAAGCTTTATGAGGCAAGAAGGAAGCGTAAAAGTTAAGAAGTTCTAAAAAAGCCTGGAGCTCAGTCTTGTTAGTTGCGTGGGTGTCTCGTGAATAGCCCTTACTTTGGATTCGATTGGGTGAATGCTAGAAGCGTCAATTTTGTATCCTAAAAATTCTGCCTGAAGGGTGGCAATAGTGCACTTGTCTTTCTTTAGTTTAAGGCCATGCTGTCTGAAACGGTCAAGGACTCCTCTCACTCTTTGCAGTAACTGAGGCTTGTCAGGGGCAGATATTAAAATGTCATCAAAATATGGAACTACGCCTGGTAATCCTTGGAGAAGCTTTTCCATTAAGGATTGAAAAATCCCTGGGGCTACACTTATGCCAAATTGAAGGCACTTACATTTAAAAGTGTCCCTGTGCGTTACAATAGTTTGTAATTCAGCGGTTGTGTCATCAACAGGGAACTGTTGGTAGGCCTGTGACATATCTAATTTAGCAAAAATGGTTCCTGGCTCAAAAGAACGTAGTAGGTGCTGGATAACAGGGACTGGATAGGCACTGATCTGTAAATATCTGTTTAATGAAGTCTTGTAATCAACGGATTGGTACTTCCTGAGGATCCACGTTGAAAGATATTGGAATCCCTGAATAACAGCCAAGCCCTTCGCTGAATACATCAGCATAGTCATTAAACAAGGTATCCACTTCACCATTTGTAATTGAGTGGATTCCGCTTATATGGAGGACGAGGGCAGGGAACCAGTCTAACCCCAACAGGCTAGGGAGAACACTATCCACTAGTACCAAAGGCAAGTGACCTTTAAAATTTTGAAATTGTACAAAAAACTTGCCTTTTCCGATGACTGGGACGGTTCTGTCCTAGTAGTCACGTAGGGTTAACTGGCAGTCGAGAAGCTTCTTCTTAGCCATTCTGGGAAGTAGTTGTTTCAATGTGCTCCAGGAGATGATGGACAGTGCTGAGCCTGTGTCAACTTCCATCCTGCAAGATTTCCCTTCTATAGAAACAAAATTTTGTTAGCGCCTTTGTTAGTCAGCTTGGCTTGATAGCAGGTAAAACAGTCTTCAACTTGTTTTTGGAAATGCTGGGTTGTCTGAGGCTTTTGAGTAAAAGTCTTTCCTGCTTGACAAACCCTGGTTAAATGACCCTTCCTTTGGCATTTTAGACAAATGGCATTCTGAACTTGCAGGATGTCCTGATGTGGTTTCTCCCACAGCTTAGACAAATGGGCTGATGCCATGGAGGAAGATTGGAGTTTGGCCTATATTCCCCTTGACTGGTTTTTTGCTGCCTGAGGCGATTTACATCATTAGCTCCTTCAGAACCTTCTTCTGATAAGGCTTCATCGTAATGGATGGCTGAGCTGCCCTGACTAATTGGATTTCCCTAAATTTCTGCTGCTGAAAGCACAGAAGTTCAGAAGCTTGGGACTCTTCAACTGCTACCTTAAGGGTTAAATCTCTTTTAGCCAAAAGACGTCTTTGTAGCCTTAAATCCCTGACTCCACAGACTAGTTGGTCTAGTAACATGTCTTCCAGATAGTCTCTAAACCCACAATGCAAAGCGGCTGTTCGTAGGGCAGCCATATATCCACTAATAGTCTCTCTCTCAGCTTGAACCCGTCTCCTAAAAGCATGACGTCTGGCAATTTGGGATGGCTTAGGGGAATAGTAGTTGGAAAAAATTTCTTGCAATTCTTCCCATTGAGCAGTCTTTACTGAATGGGAAGCCAGTAATGCCGTAGCAGTGTCAAACACTGGCTCCGCAATAACTTAAAAAGTAGGACTTCTTCCTATGGTCGGAAATGTCAGCAAGGTCTGTAGTATCTAGAAAACAGTCAAATCGGTTCCTGTAGGATTCCCATGTTTCCACTGTCAGTCTGAAAGGCGGGAATGCAGGGTTTGAAGTCATCTCGACTCAGCGGTGCCAGATCTTTCAAGGGAAGTTGAAATTCGTGCTCGCGAATAGTGACAGTAGCTCTTAAAGTGACTTCAGCTCGATAGTGACTTCGGCTCTTTTTGTAGTGACTTCACTCAGCGATTCTTTGCCCGGTTGCCTCTTATATGTAGCCCTCATGACCAGTGTTGTGGAGCGGCGGAATAACCTGAGGCAAACACAGAGCGAACATCAGCTTTTTACTTTATTGAAACAATAAAAGGCTGCCACGCGAAAAAGGCAGCCAGCTGGTGGACAACAGCTGATGCCATTTGACAGCTCCCTTTTATAGCCGGCTGTGAAATGGCATCAGCCAATAGGAACGGTCCATGGTCCTGCTGGAAACACGGACCTGAGTGAAGACTTTGGCTTTCGTCCATTGCGAACGCTACACCCTTGCCTTTAGGCAGTTTCTTTTGGGTGATGGAAACTCCCCAAATGCAGTCACTAGCCACTTTGATCAGCTGGTAGAAGTGGCCTGGGGCGAGCGCACATATATACACACACTCCCCTCTACCGGCTGATTGAAGTGACTGGTGACTGCATTTGGGGAGTTTCCATCGCCTGAAAGAGACTGCCTAAAGGCGAGGGGACATGGGCAGCCACGCCATGCCCTGGAGAGGTTGGGGACTCTGCCTTCGAGGGAGCTTTTGTCTGCCGATAGAAGCGGTCTAATGGCGAGGGGAGTGTGTGTGTGTATGTGTGTGCTCACCCCGAGGCCGCTTCTACCGGCCGATCTAAGTGGCTGGTGACTGCATTTGGGGGGCTTCCATTGCCTGAAAGAGACTGCCTAAAGGGGACACGGGCAGCCATGCCACACCCTGAAGCTGCTGAGGACTCTGCCTCGGGGAGCTTTCATCGGCCGATAGAAGCGGCCTCGTGGCAAAGCACGTGCATATGGGCCGCTCTAGGTGGGGGAGGAAATGAAGTCACCCCTGAAAAGACGGCCTAGCCATTTTTCAGGGGTCAAAAAAAAAAATAAGGCCCGGCCTGATTTTGTGAGAAACACGGTATGTTTGGAATTTCTTTTTTTCTATTAATTTTGTTAATCTGATACATTTTTCCCCCAGTAATTGAGAATAGTTATCAGAATAGTTACATCTAGTTATTGAGAAGCTTACCTGGTCCTATGTTTTGGGGCTTTTAGGAAGATAACAAAAGGTTTTTTATTTTAATTTATTTTAATTTAAAAGATACATATTCAGTTTCTCATGTAACTGCTGTTTGTATGATTAATCTTATTTTAAATTCTATTACCTTTACTGTATGTAAATTGATTTGAATTCTTCATAAATGAAAGGGAGAAATCATTTTTAATGTTGCTTGAATGTTTCTAGTTTTTATTCTATGTCTCTAATTCACTTAAATGTGCTAGTGAGACAGTTTGGTGTAGTGGCTAATACACCAGGCTAGAAACCAGGACGCTGTGAGTGCTAGTCCTACTTTAGGCATAAATGCAGTTGGATGACTTGGTTAAATTTCTTTCTCTCAGACCTAGAGAGGAGGTGATGGCAAACCACTTCCAAAAAAACCAAGAAATCCCAGGAACATATCCAGGCAGTCTCTGAAAATCAGACATGATTGAATGAAAAAAAAAAAAATCCACCTCAATGAACCTGGATTTTAGGATCCCAGGTGCCTGTGTGCTTTGCCAAAGGCAAAATATAGATCAAAAGTAGCTACCTTCTCTGTTTTCATAACGGGAAAGAGTAGGGGACAGGTCACTGCCTTCATATCCAAGAATGTTATGACTAATTTGATATTTGGAATCTCTGCTAGTGATTAATATACAGTACACAATTTGTAATATCAATTTTCTGATTGACTTTCAGATGCTGAACTCATGACCCCAATACTGTACCTAGCCCTGTATTGACTATTCTATGCATTTCTTCCCTTTTTCCTGGGAATAATAAGTACCATATTTTTCTGTGTATAAGATGCACTTCCACCTCCCCAAAAAAGTGAATGGAAATGTCTGTGCGACTTCTACAGTGAATGTTGTTGAAGCCCCACCCACCTGCTGGCCCCCACTCTTCAGCCTCTGCCTCCCAGCAATTTGCTTCCTTGCAGCAAACATCAAACACCTGGTCAGCTTCAACACAGCCTGGTTCGTACAAGCAGCTGATTATCAGTTAGAATTGCCTCCTGATGATCAACTATCAGGCTGCAGGGATCGCCATCAACTATTGCCACCTCCATGTGCCCCATTTTTGGCCTCTGCATCCTGTTTTTGACTTCCACATGCCCCATTTTTTTTGGCCCATTCTGATCCACCTAGAATGGGCCAGAACCAGGGCACGCAGAGGCCGAAAATGGGATGTGGAGGCCAAAAATGGGGTACATGGAGGTGGCAATGGGCAATGATGATCCTGCAGCCTGAAACAGCTGATCAATGGGAGGCTGCTTGTAGTAATCAGGCTGGGTTGAAGCTGACCAGGCTGTTTGATATTTGCTGCAAGGAGGCAAATTGCTGGGAGGGAGATTTTTTCCTCTTGTTTTCCTTCCCAAAAGCTAAGTGCGTCTTATACTCCAGAGCATTCTATAGTCCAAAAAATACGGTAATTGTCTAACAATGAATTCTGTAGAACTCCAAAGTCTGTACACACAAGTATTTTCATCCTGAAACAGATATTACCATTTTTATATTTTTTATATTCTGGAAAGTTTTATGAATGAACAGAAATGTAATCTTTCATCTAAATAGTAAGGAGTCTTTCAATTTGTTAATAAATCAGATTAGAGTTCTGCAATTATAATTTTCATAAAATACTTTAATATTTTCTTGCCCTACTTGAAACCTTCTTCAGTATTTTGTCTGTATAGCAAACAAGTTAGATGAATTACAGCTGAGGGTGAATGAATAGTTGGGAATAATACTTGATGGCTAAATAGACTATACTTCCTTGTATATTAGCTTGTTCTGTCTGGAAGAATATTTAACTGAGAGGCTTTCAACAGAAAAAAGACTCACATTAAAAACATTCTAAACAGAAACTGAGTGCATGGTATGTATAATCATAGAAAAGTCATATTGTGACATATCTGCTATTACAAATAACCACAAGGCTTGACATTTATTCATTCTAAGCATCCACTGAAAACAAACAAATAAAAGTAATGCAGCTACATTTATCCAGGAACTGACAGTTCCATTACAAAAATATGGATGAACTGGGAAGAAAAGCCCAAAATACTTTTCTGTTTTAAATAACCAAGTGTAGGTGGTCTGCATACCTTATGCTAAAGTGATTAATGACTGTAAAATCCATAAAACCAAAATGAACTATTGAGAGAAAACATTTCTAATTTATAAGTCCCAATAGAAGAAAATATATATAGCTCAGAGCTGAACTGTAAACTCCTTGGTTCTCTCTGAACTTGGTTGTTTCCTGCTAAGGTTTCATTACCCAGCTATGTAACATCACCAGTGCAATTTGTAAGTTAGTGCAGATCCTGTCTCGAAGTGGTTAAATCAGCCAATAAAGACAACTGGGGATTCTGGAATATGTAGTCCAAATATAGCTTGAGAATTTCAGTCTAGGAAAGGCTGCCTCACCTTTTTGAAGTTAATGAGCCTCAAAGCTATTTAGAAAATGTTATATATAAAATGAATACAGCATATAGGAGATGAACAAGGAAATGTTAGTATAAGGATTATTTGGTAAAATTGTCCACTGACTATAATAATATGGCTATAATTTTTGTTATTCCATTTTCAATCTGAGCAACATTAAAATGTGTAGACTTCAAACCCCAGAATTCTCTAACCAGCATTCTGTTCACTCAGTTGAAATCTACACATCTTAAAGTAGCTGTGGATGAGAAACATTGCTCTAAAATATAAACATATCATTTTCTAAAGGTAATGAGGTAATTACCTATTAAATTAAGAAACACTTGAAGATTGGAAATGTATACATCGGGGAAAAATGGCTGTAATTTGTTCCAAGCCTATAGGATAAGAAAGTTTCTCAATATTTTATTTATTTATTTATTTATTATTACTAATTAATGTATTATTAATGTATTTATTTTTTATTATTTATTATTATTTATTATTATATCTCCTGGTTTATCAGTTAGCTAATAGTAATTCTTTGCCTTCCCATCCACTTTTATTTATTATCTAGTTACTTAGTCTAATTTAAATGTTGCATTTTATTTTAAAATTATGCTCTGGCTTGATAACTTACATGATTATAGAAAATAATTACATAAAGCCATATGATTTGGGACTAGCAACATATCTCATAATGCTGTTTCTGCACTACATGAGAATATTTGACAGCTTTCTTCTTGTTAGTTTGAAATTCCCCTAGCTAAAGCCCATGTCACACTGAACCAACGGATGCAAAGAGGATATAAAAGGGACAAAAAAGCTTGCCATCCCTTGTAAAACGCGATGCATCCGTTTTGTACTCACTGCGTACGTCTTTCATATGCTCTATCTGTAAAACATCCATCTACTGCTATTTTATCTGCTCAAAACGTTTTGAGCTGCACAAAACTTTTTGAGCGGATGAACTTTCCGCCGTGTACGTTCTACATCCGTGACACATACGGGCAACAAACGTTCTACGTCCGTTGTCATCCGTTACACGTCCGCTGTATCCTCTTGGCATCCTCTGGACATCGGCGCAACTCACATCCCTCCAGCGGAAAATGGAAAGAGGGAGGAAGCAAAAGGTACACGGAACGTCCACACAGCATTAGTAGCACGGACATAGAAAGGATGTAAAGCATTAAATATATCTCGTGTATAAAGCATTAAAATGGACAAAACGTTCACATATGGGACAAATCTCGGATATGTAGGATGTCTGGAGGATGTCTAGAGTATGTGGAAGGACACCTAGCGGAAAACCGACATTTCCTATAAAAAGGGGGAGGAAGTCACCTGGATCTCACTATCAGTCCAGCAGCCGTGGTGTGCAGGCCTCTTCAGCCTTGCTCTTGCTCTTCCACATCATCCATTGATCTCCACCATGGATCATCGCACACTCCTTTTGGTAGCCGCCATCATTCAACACCAGAACCAAGGCCTCTTCAGATTGTTTCACCTTTTCTATGCAAGGGGAAGAAGGAGACTTGCAAGAGCTGTCTGGGTCCGAAGATGGATCAGGAGAAGAGTGGAGTTTGGACTCTATGACAAGCTGATGGTGGAGCTGAGGAATGAAGACACTTGTGCATTCCAGAACTTCATGAGGATGCCACCAGCCATGTTCGACGAAGTTGTGGAGCATCTGAGACCCAGGTTGACCAAGGCAAACACCAACTTCCATCCCAGCCTGGACCCTGGACTGAAGGTGGCACTGACTCTGCGCCACCTGGCCTCTGGGACCACATACAGAACATGCAGTATGCCTGGAGGGTGCCACACAACACCATCAGCATTGTGGTCAGAGAAGTGGTGCAGGCCATCATCGAAGAATACAAGGAGGAGCTCCTCCAGTGTCCCACCACTGAAGAAGGCTGGAGGAAAGTTGCAGAGCAGTGGTATCAGAGGTGGAACTTTCCCCACACCATTGGAGCCATAGAAGGGAAGCATGTGGCCTGCAAATCTCCAGCCAAGTTGGGGTCCACTTATTTCAACTACAAGGGCTTCTTCAGCATCATCCTCTTTGCCATGGTTGATGCTGACTACAAGTTCATGTACATCGATGCTTCAGGCAATGGGTCAGCTTCAGATGCTCAGATATACAATGCCAGTGACCACAAGGGTGGGCTGGAATGCAACCTCATCATGGGTTTCCTAGATCCAGACCCCCTACCCAAGGACACACAAGATGTGCCCTACTTCATCATGGGTGATGACGCCTTCTCCCTCAGAACCTACCTCATGAAGCCCTACAGTTCCAGATGCCTCACCCGTGAAGAGAGGATCTTCAACTACAGGCTGTCCAGGGCAAGATGGGTGGTGGAGAATGCCTTTGGCATCATGGCCAACAGGTTCCAGGTACTTCTCACCACCATGCAGCATCACCCAGAGACCGTGAGGAGCATCGTGGAAGCTTGCTGCATCCTGCACAATCTCATGCGCACCCGCTACCCAGTGTTGCAGAACAGGCTTGTGGACTGTCAACAAGGCAATGGGGACAGGCAGCCTGATGAATGGAGGCAAGGACTAAACCTGATAAACACTGTGGATGTGCAAGGCCCCAACAGAGCTTCACATGAAGGGAAGAAGCAGCGCAACCTCCTGAAACACTGGTGCAATTCCCCAGCTGGAGCAGTGGAGTGGCAAGACAGGATGGTAGATGCTTAATGGATGCTTCCTTCAGCCTGTCTCATCACACTGATGAGATTGTGCCATGTATGTTGAGTGGCCTTACAATGAATAGGGCATTAATAAAGAGTTTTGTTTATGTTGAAATGTGTTGATCAATGATTAAATTGTTATTGATAATAAAGGGCCATATGTGTGGCAGCTGGGAGGGTGGACCATACAGTCCCACTATGCTTGCACTGGAGGCCTATCTATCCCACAACTATCCTTACCCATCCCACAAGCATGCAAAGGCTTAACCCTTTTTTCAAAGTTTTCCCCAACACTTTATTAAGTAAAAAAAATGAACCAAGTGTGTGAAGCAAAGATAACCTTTATTAATAACAAACTGTATGACTTTATTAAAAAGCAAAATGACCCAAGTAAAGTGTCTTAAGCAAAGATAAAGTGAACAGGTAACAACTCAGTCTCTGGCACTCTTCTCAGTCACTCTGAGGCGTGCCCATGATCTCAGATGTAAAGGGGCCAGGGACTGTGGAGGTGGCTGTGGCTGGAGTGCTGGTCTGAGGCCCCATTGGGGTGCCTGGCCCCGAGAGTACAACAGGAGATGGTGTGTGCAGGAAGCTCTCAGAGAGTTGACTCAGTCCCGTGAGGTTGAGAGGCACTTCCTCAAGGACCTGGGATGTGAGGCCCAACACTGATGACAGATGTTCTGAGGAAGGGCTTGGCTGTGGGGTGGAGGAAGGAGGAGTGTAGTGGGGCTGTCTGGTCTGCAGCTGGGTCAGCTGAGGCATCTGTGGCGTCCAAGGAACCTGGGTCTGGACTGGGAAGGGCTGCCTCTGCTGTGGGAAGTCCTGGTAGTGGTAGGCTTGGTCGGCAAGGGGTTGCTGAAAGTCGTGGAAGGGCTGTGATATCGCCTGGGGTGGAGGAGCAGACCTGGAGTGGGTAGGAGCAGGTTCAGCTGGGCCTGGAGGGTGATGCAGAAGAGCTGTGATCCTCTCCTTCATCTCCTGGTACTGGGCCTCGAGCATGTCCATGAGGGTCTGGCTCACATACGTGATGAAGGGCTTGCGGTTGGAGGATGGTATGTCAAAGTGGACCAGCTGGGAGAGGAGATCTGTGCTGGCTTTGATTGTGTCCCTGATCTCCAAGAGGACAGTGTGGCTTTGTCCTTCCGGTCTGCCTCTCTGCCTGCTTTCTGTGGAGGTGGAGCTGGGTGTGGGTGTGGGTTGGTCTCTGGTGGCTGCTTCTTCTTGCTCCATCTGAGACAGGGGATCCTCCACATCCTCTGGCACGGGGAGTGCAGCTGCCTCTGTCGTGGGGCCCTCCAAAGACACCTGCCTGGACAAGGTAGCTGTCTCCTGGCTGGAAGAGGAGTGGCTCTCTGTGGGCTGTCTGAAGGAGATGGTTGGCAGAGGGGCTGCTCCTCAGTACCGGATCTCACCCTCCAGGAAGCTGCACCTGGCCATGACATAGGTCTCCCGGTCAGTGAGCTTGACAGCGGCCTGCCCAGATTTGTTCAGGTGCAGCTTGCCATGCTAGGTGTGCATATGCTTCCACCACCCCGGGAGGACATCTGAAGTGTAGCCCAGGCTCTCCACCTTCTGTCTCCATGCTGCCTGCTTCCGCTTGGTGTTTCAGTAGAGCCTGTGGCCCTTCCTCCACAGGTACTCGTTCTCCCTCAGCCATTCCAGCACCTCCTCCTCATGGTCTTCCTTCTCCTTGCCTTGCTTCTTCCTCCCTCTGGCAGGGGCTTCAGGGCCTTGAGCAGCAGGGCTTTGAGGGCCTTGGGGCTGGTCCACCACAGCAGCAGCAGCAGGAGAAGCAGCAGCAGCAGCAGCAGAAGCAACACCAGCAGCAGGAAAAGCACGAGCAGCACCAGCAGCACCAGCAGGAGAAGCAGCAGTAGCAGCAGCAGGAGAAGCAGCAGCAGCACCAGCAACACCAGCAGCAGCACCAGCAGGAGAAGCACCACCAGCAGCAACACCAGGAGCAGCAGCAGCAGAAGCACCAGCAGAAGCAGAGTCAGTGCCAGGGGGTGGGATGGTGGTTCTGTCCTTCTTGCCAGGGCTGCGAGGAGTAGGCACAGGCTTCCTCTTCTTCCCATGGTGTTCTCTCAAGGTGTCTCTGGCAGCAGGTCTTTCCTCTGAATGGTGACCTGCTTGCGAGCTGCATCCTTTTATATCCATGGAGCTTATGCAATTCATCCTCCCCGCATGCGCAGTGAACGCTTTGCATCTGCTATGCATCCGCTATGCATCCTATAGGCATCCGTGATGCATCCGCGTCATCCGCTAGGCATCCGTTCCTTCCGCTACGCGTCCACTTCACTATTCTCTCCCAGAAGCCCTGCGGATGTGTCATCCACTTCCATCCGCTTCCATCCACTTTCATCCGCTAGGCTTCCTACAAACATCCGCTTTACATCCCCGCTACATCCTTCCCCCGTCCGTTCCTTTCCATTGTTGTCCACTCTGTTTGGGCAAATTTGGGGCACTTTTGAGAGCGGATAACAACGGATGGAAATTTTGCTCATCTGCTGTGTCCTTTTTACATACGTTTTGCATCCGTCGGCCAGTGTGACTTCGCCTTTAGAAAAGCAATTGAGTTTCTGGACACAAATTTTGCACTGAAAAGCCTGTAGGCTACACATGGTCCAGTATCTTTGCAAAGAGAAACTTTCCTTGTAGTATGCCACATGTTGAAAAGTACTAACTACAGTGTGAAACTTGGATCATGAATCTTGTTTTGAACTTTGGTGATAAATTATTACATAAATCACCTCATTAGCTAACCCTTTCACAACAGTTTAGTGGAAGAACTTTGAGAAAGAATTTTGTTCCTCTCACTCTGCTTGGATCCAGTCTTCAGTATATAATATTTCAAACAAGATTGACGGTCCAAATTCAAAACCTTATTGCCTAGGATTAATGAAGACAGTGAAGATGCCTTCAGCAGAATATCCAGCGATAATGAACTATATATTTCCCTTACCCAGGTTCTGGCTTTGTAATCTCATCACTTCACATTTACCAGGCAGAAGAATTTTTTTCACAGTTCTGTCTTTGAAATAGAAGCAGACTTTGAAAAAAAAAAATCTTTTGGAAATGAGGACATTTCCTGCCTAGTGGTTCATGGGGAATGAGGAATGCCTGTGTAGCTGACACCAAGTTTATTTGTCCCATTGTAAAAGTCTAGTCATTCAATAAAAGGAAAAAGGGGGTGGAGTAAATTTCTTTTTTTGCCATTTACATTCTATTAGAGAACAGTTACTTGGTAAATCTGTTCTTCATTATCATTCTTCCTTCTCTCCCACTCTCTTCTCAGGATAAACTCTGAAATATCGCTTCCATCCTCGGCTAAGGTTTCAACAGAAGTACCAAAAGCTTAAAATATTTAAGACTTTATATGTAGCAGAAATACAACCAGGAATTGAACATGAGCAAACTGACCACAACTCCAAGGGCTCCAAACTGTTACTGACCTAAACACCCTCAGTACTCCATCAATAGATACTTTAGTGATGAAAACAATTGATGGGCTTCATTGTTTCAAAGGTAATTGAAGACCAAAATGATAGCAGAGCTGTTCATAAAATTCTTCAAGATTAACCAATACAGAATGTAACATCTACGGACTTTTATAAACAATTTGATTATCAGTTTAGCTCTGCTTTCCCATCCTCTTAAACCTTGCCTCTTTAGGCATCATTAATTCCCTCCAAAATTTAAACAACTGTCATGTGTGATACTCTTCAGGTGTACATGTGGAAAAGATTTATAGCCTTACAAAATAATCTGCTCCCAAAAAGCCTACCCATGTGGTGTCTTTTTTAGAACTAGTGACTTGAAAATCTCCCAAAGATAATTGGAGGTCCCTGGAACCATGCAGATGAGTTAGTTATCTGTAATGAGTGCTGGGTTTCCTTAACCTGGCCAGCTGGCTTTTAAAACTTCCGAAAGATGTGGAGTTTCCCAAGAATTGCAAATACTGCTTAGCTTCTGCTTAGCCTCATTTGATTACATTGTCAATATTTTACATCAGCCATTAACACTTGTTTTCTACTGATACATGTTGAACATTTCTAGCATACTAATAAAAAAATGAAATATCACTAGAGATGGTATCAAACAGTTTTGGAGATGTATTAAATAGTTTTCATTATATTTATATATTTTTTCACTTGTGACTTCCAGTGAAATGGCTTTTAAAATATGTATTCTAGAAATTTAAAATGGGTTACACATTCTTTGTCAATAATGTGCCAATGATTCCTTTCTGTTCTTCTGTTTGGAGAAGTTTGGATCAGACCCAGCACTGGCCACATTGTAGGCCTTATTGTATAGGCCTGTGATGGCAAACCTATGGCATGGGTGCCGGAAGTGGTGCACAGAGCCATTTCTGCCAGCACATGAGCTGTTGCCTAGAATAGGTCCACTGTGTAAGTGCGCATGAGCCCCACCAGCCAGCTGATTGTTGTGTATCTGCCACGCATGCACAGGTGGAAGACACATACATGGGAGACATGTGCGCATGCACAATGGATTTGTTCCGGCACATGACAATGAAAAGGTTAACTAACACTGGTATAGGCCATATGTTTGCAACCCCAATGTTGTTCCATACTTCCTAATATCTGATATGGAAGAAAGGTCAGGAAGTTGAATGGGCACAAACTAAATTAAAATCTTGGCTTGGCACAAGAAATTATTAGAATGTGAAACTAAACATCATCTACTGGCTCTTTATACAATGGCCAAAGCCTCGGGCTGTCTGTAACTATAGGTACAAACCTCCAACTAGCACAACTGGATAGGTTCTGATGGCTCAGCTGTTAAAGATGTTGAGCTTGGCAGCTAAAGACCCAAGTGCTGCACAATGGAGAAAGCTCCCATTACTTGCCCCTGCTCCTGCCCACCGAGCAGTTTGAAAGCATGCAAATGTGAGTAAATAAATAGGTATCACTTTGGTGGGAAGGTAACAGCATTTTATGTTTCTTGGCATACAGTCAATCTGGCAACATGCCCATGGAAATGTCTTCAGACAACATTGGCACCCTTGGCTAAAAAATGGAAATGAGCACCGCTCCCTAGAGTTGGAAACAACTGGACAGGATAAACATTTATGTTCTGACCAAGGCTTCCTGAGGCAGTAACAATCACATGCTGTTCCCAAAACCCTTTGCTTTTATTTCAGTGGCTGTGAATTATATGCATTTACAGCCCATAATGAGTCCCAAACAATTTATGAATAGTCCAACAAAAGTCTGCCACAGTCTTTCAGGATAAGGCTGATAAGCACCCACCTTTATCTCCCTTGAAATGCTGCCAATGACAAAATTGCCAATTAGCTGTACAAGGCCAAATGGAGCACAAAGTCACACAGAGTTTCAGAGTTTAAATTGACCAGGATGAACAAAGTTGCTTCCTGCAAAAGCTCATGTCCCTTTGCTCCTCCTTTATGTCTTATGGGAGGGGCCAATACTCTGCAAGCCTTACTCCCAAGTCACCCCTTTTGTCTTAACTGTTCTTGCCTTCTGACAGTTCTGTGCAAGTGCACACTGGGAATCAGCTCCCCCTGTTCCTCTGCCTCACTGATGTCAGATTTTGGAGGCTCCAGAGTCCACACATAACTCTCAGATGGCCCTGGCCCCATCTCTCTGTTGGATGAAGATCCCTCATCTGAGCCCTCCCCAGACTCCAGGACTGGCCCATGTTCATCCCCACTGTCTGACTCTGCTGCCAGCTCTTCAGGCCACCAGTTGACCATGTTATCTTTATTTATATAAATATTTAATATGCATGTAAAAATGGCAGTGCTTCAATCATTAGGTTTTGTCCCATTTTTAAGGCAACCACCATCACTACAGATGCCTTTACCAGAATCCTTGGTTTAACAGTGACAACTTAGTTTATTTAGAATGAATAATTGTATAAATTAGTTGAAGCCTTTAATTGACCTCTACTAGAAAGTGTTACTTGTCATTCACTTCTTGCTATTCTTCCTTATTATATAACGTATTGCGGTGGCTCTCAACCTGTGGTCTGTGGACTCCTGGATAGTTGTGATGTTGTCATAGGGTCTGTGAAGGCTTGAAGAAATATTATGTTTTATTTTGAGTTAAGTCTTAGTGGTCCAGGGTGATGGTCTGTGGCCATAAAAGGTATTTAAAGAAATTTCATGATGAAGAAAAGTTTGACATATTAAGTTTTCCTTTTTCCATTCATTCATTTGGATCACATTTCAATTTTGCTTATTGTTATTTTAAGTCTGCAACTTTTGAAAATGGAAGGTCCCGACTTCCAGTGGTGGCCTGTGGTTGAAGCAGCACAGAGTGATAGCACTCTGCCTCTCATTGTAAAGTTTCAGTGATCCGGTGGTCGTCCGAGGTGATATTGGTCCTGGGGGGATCGGTGAAGGAGGGGGGAACCTTCAGAGCTGAAGCGGAAAGGTGCAATCCCCAGCAGCACATTCAGAGGAGCCTTCAAAGCTGGAGCTAAAGAGTTGGATCTTAATGGCCAATCCAGAGACCTGACATCCCACAAGAAAGGAAAGGGAAGCAAAGAGGGAGAACAGTGTGAATAAGCAGTGAGAGCGGAGGAGCTTGGAACTGCCAAAGTGAGTCCAGAGAGAGATGGTGAAAGTGAAAACTCAAAGAGGCACACAGATGGGACTTCCGGTTTGTTCCTTATTGGTGTCGATGCGGAATCCACGATTGTGCACGGTTTCACCCAAGCTCACTTGCTGGAAGGTCTCAATCAGGACCGGAGCCAACCTGGTGGGGTGGTTAATAAGAGGGAAATTACCTGGAGAGTCGAGGGGAGTCGCAACTCCCCTCCCTGACAGGAAAATTCCTCCCAAAGGCAAGCTGCAGCGGTGGTCCTAAAATGGCCACCACGAAGATGAAGAACACTCTGGGAAACTAAGTTTTGTGCTGGAGAGGGAAGTAGCAAGCAGAGTGTGAACTAGGCAAAGGACATCGCTTTTGAGGTACCCCGGTATCAAATTAAAAGGCTATTTTGAGGAAAGTGTGTGGAAGCGGCAACCAGAGAAAATGAAAGAGAAATTGGTTTTTAAATTTGGATTTGATTATTTTATTGGACTAATCTGGAGGAGAAATTTAAAGGAAAATACGTTAACACACAAAGGTTTAAAAATTAAACTGGATATATATTGAACTGTGGACACTTAAATGGCATAACTAAATGCTGGAATTGAGTGTGTTGAAAAGAATAGCTAATGATTGAAATTAGCGAACTTAATAAAAATATTATGTTCAACAAAAAAGCTAATAAGAAAGGGACTCAAAAGCGCCACCTGATGGTTCAGGAAAACATTAGTACATTTTAAAATGAGTGTCTGGTCTTTTTGAGAGTTTGGATCTTGGAACTTGAAAGAAAATAAAATGAACTTTATTATTGTCGTAGAACCCCCTGGTAATTTGGGAAACAGCTGGGAAGCCAATCAGAAGATTTGGAATAAAGACTCAAGAGTATGAATTGTTGAAAATAAACTCAAAAGATATTGGCTGAAATAATGTGCTGGACTCTGGGATTGAATATATCTATCAAAGAAGAAGATTTCAGCTATTATGAAAGATGAAAGAAAAAGAAAAAAGGAGAAGATATAATGGAGGAGCAACTTGTTGATATAAGACTGGACTCACAAGACATAAGATCGGATATGCAAGATACAAGGGACATGATAAAAATCAAACTTGAAATGTGATTATGTACTACAGAAATTAGAAATGGTGACTCAGCATACACAAGAACACAATGAATCAGAGGGAGAGGAGTTCTATAAAGAAGAAGCCAATTTAGAAGGACAAAACGAACAACAATTATTTAAGTGGGGGAAAAGGGATTAGAATTAAAAATTTGTGGTCTGATGGGGTGATAAAAGGGAGAATGGTTCGGAAAATGGTTAAAGAGAGAAGGAAAAAGCAGAAAAAGGAAGTGCAAAAGAAAAATCAAAAGAGGGAGAGAGAAAAGTTTAATAGCTGGAATAAATAAATCAGAAAATAAAGAGGAACAGGAAGCAAACAAGGATGAAAAGAAGGAACATTGTTCAAAGAGTGAGAGATAATGGGTGAAAAAAAGGGATAAGGAAGGGGATTTTGCAAGACAATATATTGGGATGTATAAGAATATATTGAAAATAGTATTTTGTAAAGTATAGATGATTTATAGAGAAAATATAATGCGGAATCAGAATATATATATAACACTGAGGATCTGCCATCCTCAGGCTTCTGTATAGAGTTAGTTCCTGGTTTCAAATTTGAGGCTGGTCCATTCTGATTGGCTGGGAGCCTGGATCTGTGTTCATTGGACTTGGAGTTTGATTGATTGGTGTTTCTGGTTTCTTCTGTCTGTTTTGTGGCTTTGATTGGCTGGCAACACTCTGTTCTTGTGTTGGAGGCTTTCAGTGCAGCTTGGCTCCGTGTGAAGGGACGGCTGCTCTTCATTAGCAAGCTG
>BLBF01000007.1:70023832-70045155 GCA_015471245.1 Laticauda colubrina
ATATATATATATATATATATATATATATATATATATATATTAAAATTCCTGGATGAAAGCAGAATATAAAACTTTGAAAGAAATATATTTTAAGCAGTTTACATTTGTAAAAGCAGTTTACAATTACAATTTACAAAACAGTTTTAAAAAACAGTTTACAAAAAGCTGTTTTTATCTTTCAAATTTGCATCATGAGCAGCAGCAGAAAATAGTCCTTATTCTCAACTAACATAAAGGGCCATTCAAAGAGAACCTCAGTGGAAGATGATGAAATTCAAGAGCTCAAATTTAGTCAATGTGTTCAATTTATTTATCCTGAGGTTTATTTTTATTTTATTTTTTTAAACTATGCAGTGCCTTACCACTGAGTGTCAGGCATGTAACCAATACAGGCTTCAAGCCATAATATATAAAGTTGCTGAGCTTGAGTTCTTGTATTTAGGTCAATTAACAGCTCAACCTTGTGAGGCTCTTCTGAGAAGTGAACTCCATATGGCTAATGGGTAATGGTTTGGCTGCCTACAGAGCCAACGAAGTTGTCCCAAAGATTTATTTAGATCAGATATTTCATACAACTCTGGCATATATTAAAGTGTTTTCTTAGTCTATTTATTTGACTCCCTTAGGGCATTTCCAGCTTATGAATATTAAAAAACAAAGCTCAGAATAAGAAATTGAAGGGTGGGGGGAGCAGTTTTTAACATAGTTGCATTTTTATCTATTTATTTTATTTTATTTCTTTTTCTTTTTTCTTTTGCATTGAGACCTTAGTTGACCAGCCAAAATATCTTAAATTAGACTTGAGTTTAAGAAATATTGCTACTCCTGTCCTTGAGCCAGGTTGTACTGATAAGATCTTTGAGGAGTAGAAACAGCTAGATCTCTCTGCCTTGGCCAATTTGTTCACATAAATTGTTTACTTATGCATGTTTAAACAACTACTGACAAGGCTCTCTTTGGAAAAATCTTTTCTAAGCCTGTCTTCATATGGAAACGGGTTTCAATTGATGTTCACAGGATCCTTTGTGCTTTCTCACTTCTGTTCCTGCCTTGATTGATTGTGACCCAGCAAGACGGGGGAAAACTTTGGGGTAAAAATACAACAATTAAAGCTTGTGGTTACTCTCCTTTTTTGTTGTTTATCTGTAAGTTTATAAACATAGAGGAAAAAAATATATTGGTCTTGTGTTTTAAACCAAATATTTCCAGGCCACCCAATCTGACTACTTAAAGACCTTTTCAGTTTATTCTCACTTAGGGATTAGAACTTAGCTGCAGTAGAGCTCCACTCAACTGTTATAATACAGGGGCTGAGAGATGAGATCTAGTTCATGGAAATGTTAGGTGAGTCAATAAAAATACTCAGAGACTCTAACATTTCCCTGCAAGTTTGTTTACTTTGTGTATCTTAAAAATAAATCTGAGTTAGATAAATCTGAAAGAATCTAGCATGCCAAATCCACTCTAATCTAGTTCCAATTATTGTCTCTAAATTCATAATCCCAAGGACCATATTATTGGGGGAATGAAAAATGGTTGTGTTTGCATGTCTCTGAATTCTACTGGCTGATTGTATTTCAGCCAAGCATAATGGGAAAATCCTATCTATGTAGTAAGTATACAGTTCATTGGGTCGTGCAAACCCAGAAAAGTAATTTAACAGAATACACTATGGTTGAAATAAGTGCAAGGAGGTATATCACATGACTGTAATAAAATCTTTCCTGATAACACTAAAATATAGGCACTCAAATGGTTGACTGGAATATTGGCTTAATATGTATAAGCTTTGTTAGGAATATCCCACTTAATTTGCAAAAAGTTACGAATTTTTACAGAACTTGTAATGGGACTTCCTAGACATATACCTATAACTGTGAACTACAAAATTATAGAACCACTTTGGTGTAGGAGTTAAGGCACCAGACTAGAAAACAGGAGACAATGAGTTCTACTCACCTTAGGCACAAAGCCAGCTGGATGACTTTGAGCCAGTCATTTTCTCATAGCCTTAGAAAGCAAGCAATGGTAAACCACTTCTGAAATCTTGCCAAGAAAAACTGGAGGGACTTGTCCAGGCAGGAGTCAATGCCAACTTGAAGACACAAAATAAATAAGTACATTTTTATAAATATGAAACAAATAACTAAACTAAATATTGTAGCAAAATATTAGTGCTATTGAATTGTGAGCCTAAATCTAAATTTATGATATTATTTAAAACTAAAATCGTACAACTAATAATTAATTAAAATCTAAAAAGCATAATATTCATAGCATTAAATATCTAAAACTGCTGCATATAATTTAGGAAGAAGTATGAATGTCCTTGGGAGTTCGGAGTATATTTTTGTATGCCAAAATTTTTGTTTCAGTCAACAAGCAAGAACCATTGAAATCAACTCCACCTAGTTTTAGAAGCGGGATAGCAAAATGTAGCAAAATGCAGAGAGATGAACTCTAATTGGTCAAATAAAAGAATCTGCCCATAAAAGAGGTTGACCTATTTGTCTTTCCATGTGTAAAATAGATGCTGTCTGTTCCGTCTGGAAATTAGGTGCATGAGACTGGGTTCCAACAAACAGCTCTTTATTCAAACAGTTAAGTGACTTGTAATGGAACGTTTGCCCAAGCCGCGGCAACCCTTCTTATAACAGCTTGCTCGCGGCTAATGGCCAATGACAATTGTTTAAGTGTTCCCGCCGTAAGGCAGGCCAATTGGAATGGCGCTTAAGTAACCAATCCGAGAATGGCCTTTCGGCCAATCAGTTTGAGGTATTTGGAGTCTATCAAGTTCTATACACAACACCCCTCCCCCCTTGGTTTCGTTCAACATGCGTAACGTAGTCACGCAGGTAGGTGGAGCTTCTGCAGGTCCTACTTGACCTGTAGAGCTCAGCCTCAGCATGGTCCTCAAGCAGTTCGGACGGGATCGCTTTCTCTCCGCGTCTTCTCCATGGAAGGGTGAGTCAGCCTTGCCGCTCCCGTCTGAGTTTCTCGGGCTGGTCGAGATGGCTCTGCCGCTCCCTCCTGGTTCGTCCAGGCTGGTCGAGCTGGCCTGGCTGTCTCCTTCCAGGAAGGCCTCGCCTCACTCTCCTTCTCCCGGACTTCTTCTCTGGAGGTCGTCTATGGGTAAGTGCTCTTTTTGTTTCATTTGAGTTTCTAGTTTGGGTTTGTGTAGTGATTGTTGTCTTGTTATTGGAGGTTCATCTGTCCCTTTTTTATTATTTTGTGTTTCCCGCCCTCTCCTCAGTTGTTTTTGGCTCGTTTTTCAGAGTTTTTGGTGGTAGTGTAGTGTTGTGTTCTAATGTGTGAGAGCCAAGCTGGTTGATGTGCTGCTTCCATGTTCTGCCATCGTCTAGTGCAAGTTGGTATGACCGGGGCCCTGTGATTTGGGTAACTGTGGCTGGAAGCCATAATGGGTCCCCGGTAAGGTTTTTAGCGTAGACTAAATTGCTGATTTCAAAAGAGCGATATCTACTGGAGGAGTCAGAGGGTTTGTCCCAGGTATAGGTGGGGTGCAGTCTATCGAGGTAGGAACGCAATTTCCTACCCATGCGGAGTTCAGCTTTTGTTAGTGGTTGTGCTAGGGATGACATGTTGAATGGTTAATAATCTGTTAAGTTTATCTTGAACGTCCCCCGTGTCCATTTTTGAACGAACCATGCGTTCAGTCCGTCCATTTGAAGCCGGATGAGCCAGAGCTGTCAGGGCATGTTGGATGCCCTGTGCGGTCAAGTATTGCTCGAAAGCTAAAGCGGTAAACTGGGGCCTATTGTCCGAGACTATTACATCAGGAAGCCCATGCCTGGCAAAAAGTCTGTTTAACTGTTTCATGACTGCCTCGGTAGTAGTGGACGCCATAAGGCTAACCTTTAACCAGTTCGAGTAGGCATCCACGATTACAAAATACGTGTTCCCTTTTGTTGGCCCAGCAAAGTCAATATGCAGTCTCGACCATGGGCGCTGGGAGTTTCCCATTCCATGACTGGTGCCAGTGGGGGGGTAGGCCTAGATTTTTGGCAGTCATGGCATGTTGCCACCCATCGTTCAATGTCCTTGTCCAGTCCTGGCCACCAGACGTAACTCCAGGCCAGGCCTTTCATTTTCACTATGCCCGGGTGTCCCTCGTGCAACATGCACAACACTTCTTCCTGTATCTTTACTGGGATTACCACCCTGTCCCCCCACATATACAGCCTTTTTCAAAAGACAGTTCAGTCTGTCGGGTACAAAAAGGTTTAAAAGTCTCGCCTCTGTTCTCATATGGCCAGCCCTTACCTACCCAATGCAGGATTCAAGCTGTCAGCGGGTCTTTCGTGGCAGCTTTAGCGACGTCTGCTGCAGTTAGTGGTAGATTCGGCCAGGACTCAATTTGGAGAGTGGAGACAGTGGGAGCTGGGTCGTCTTCCATGTTGGGCAGCGGGGAACGGCTCAAGGCATCCGCATGGGTGATGGTCTTTCCTGGGCAATGGATGAGTGTGTAGTTGTATGCAGTGAGGAATTCAGACCACCTCGTCATTCTTGGTGATAGAATGTTCGGGGTTGGTTTGTTTCCTGCTAGGATCCCTAGCAGGGGTTTGTGGTCAGTGATAATCGAAAATGTCCTACCATATAGGTATTCGTGGAATCTTTTGACGCCAGATATGATTGCTAGGGCTTCTCGGTCGAGTTGGCTGTAGTTCCTTTCCAATTTTGACAGCGTTTTGGAATAGAAGGCAATTAGTGCCTCTCTGCCGTCTGGTAATTTGTGGCTCAGGATGGCGCCAATTCCAAAAGGCGATGCATCACAGGTGACTGTCAAAGGCAGGATGTTGCTGTACTGTATCAAAACGGTGTTAGAAGTTAATAAGTCCTTGATGTTTTGGAATGCTGCTTGTTCCTGGTAGCCCCATTTCCATATAGTTTTTTTATCTAACAATCGATGTAAAGGTTCTGTTAGGGTTGCTTTTTGGGGCAGGAAGACATTGTAGAAATTAATGAGACTTAAGAAAGCTTGCAAGTCAATTTTGTTCTTAGGTCTGGGTGCGTCTTTTATCACCTTTATTTTCTTTTCAGTGGGGTGTATCGGTTGTTCATCTATCAGGTAGCCTAAAAATTCAACCTGATCGGTGGCTACTTTACATTTTTCTCTCTTGACTTTAAGCCCTGCTTCTCTGAATCTTTGCAAAACCTCTTTTAGTCTATGTTCTAATTGGTTTGCATTTTTTGCTGATACTAATACATCATCAAAAAAGGGGACGACTCCTTTGATTCCATTTAGAAGGCGCTCCATGAGGCTTTGGAAAACGCCTCTAATGTTAAATTGAAGTCGGTTGCACTTGAATGCCCCTCTGTGCGTGACTATAGTTTGTGCCTCTGCGGTTTCGGGGTCAACTGGTAGCTGTTCATACCCTTGTGTGAGATCAAGTTTCGCAAAAAATTTTCCTCCCCCTAGTGAGTGCAATAAGTGTTGCACTCCCGGTACTGGGCATGCACTTTGTTGGAGTGCATGATTTAGGGTTGCCTTATAGACACCACAGATGCGCACTGACCCATCTGGTTTGACAGGAGTCACGATGAGTGTTTATCACCTGGCATGGTCAATTGGCTCAACACCCTGTGTGGGATAAGTTTGTTAAGCTGTTCATCTATTTTTGGCTTTAGGGCAAAGGGAACGCGTCTGCCTTTGAGCCTGATGAGAGCTATATTTGGGTCTAAGCTGAATGATATTGGGGTCCCCTTGTACTTGCCTAGGGTCCCGTCGAATACATCACGGAACTCTTGCAGCAGGCTCTCTTCCCAGTTGGCCGCAACGATGCTATTGATCCCGGTCACTCCAATTCCCAGGGGCGCAAACCATTCGATTCCCAGCAGGCTAGGGCAATCACGGTCGACGATTGTCAGAGGCAGTATTTCAGAGTGGTTTTTAAATTCTACTAGGAAATGTCCAAGGCCCACTACCAGGACTCAGTTTCCCTGGTAGTCCTTTAGTATCAATTTTTGTTGTTCCAGTTATCTTTGCTTGATGTCTGGTATCAGGCTTCTGATAGCGTTCCAAGATACCATTGACAAGTATGATCCGGAGTCTACTTCCATCTCACAGGGCTTTCCTTCAATTTTTACTTTTATCCGGACCTTTTTTGCATTTGCTGCCCTGGCATTTCCGATGGTTATTGTTTGGTGTGTTTCTTCTCTGTCGCTCGTTCGTCAGTTCCTGCTCTCTCGGCTCCATCTGTTTCCAGCTTGTCTCTCTTCATTTCTGGGGGGGGGGGGGGCCGCCGTGTCTTTTTGGACTATAGCTCTTTTTGTTTCAGCAGACCCTTGCGATGTGCCCCCATTTTTCACAAGCTCTGCAAATGGCATTTAGGAACCTGCATTCTGCACGTGGGGGATTTCCTCTGCATCCAGCACACTGGAATTCTCACCTGCTTCTTCTTTTTTCCCACCATTTTCTTTCCGACTGAAGCCTATGTATATCTTCATTGTCGTCATCAGTGTCGCTCGGGGAGTCGAGTTCTTTATGGTGGGCAGTCACTGTGGGCTGTTTCTTGCTTCCTTCTGCCCTGTTTTCTGTGGGTTGATTCAGCGGATCTGGAATTGAGTGCATCTGGCGCATAGTGGCTGAGGATTGCTTGGCTGCTTCAGCGGCGGTGGCTTCTGCGATGGCCTCAGCCACTGTGATATTCAGTCTGTTTAGAAGCTTGCTTTGGAGTGTAGCATCCTTCAATCCGAGGACCACACAGTCCCTCATGGCCTCGTCCATGTTCTGGAACTCACAAGCTCCTCCAATGTGTCTTACTGCTGCTACAAAATCTCCGATGCGCTCGTCTTCCCGTTGGTCTCATTTGTAAAACTCGTGTCTTTTGATCAGGTTGGAGACCACAGGCGTGTAATGGGCTCGAAGCATTCTGTTCAGTTCAGGCCATGCCATCTGCGTAACATCTCTCGGTTTAGCTAGCGCCTTTGCCATTTTAAAAATGGCTGTCCCACAGTGCGTGAGGAATACAGCCCTCTTCCTCTGGTCAGTTATCTCATGTAGCTCGTTGCTTTCTAAGAACATCAGAAAGTGATCAATGTACGACTCACAATCTTCCTCGGCTGGGTTGAACGGTGCGGACGGGCCATTGTTACCAGCCATCTGGGTCGCTCGGTTCTGGTTGCCGTGTGCTTCGGTCTCGCTCTTCTAGGACAATCCCATCCTCGTTGCCAGTGTTCCATCTGGAAATAAGGTGCGTGAGACCGGGTTCCAACAAACAGCTCTTTATTCAAGCAGTTAAGTGACTTGTAACGGAACGTTTGCCCAAGCCGCAGCAGCCCTTCTTATAGCGGCTTGCTCGCGGCTTGTGGACAATGACAGTTGTTTCAGTGTTCCCGCTGTCAGGCGGGCCAATCGGCGCTTAAGTAACCAATCCGAGAATGGCCTTTTCGGCCAATCGGTTTAAGACATTTGGAGTCTACCAAGTTCTATATACAACACTGTCAATACTCTCTTTGCCCAGGTCAGTGAGGCTTCCTGAGACAATCTATAAAATACAGGTTGTCTGGTAGATGTTTCTTCTATCTAGGATTCAAGTTATATACCAATGGCAGAGGGTTCAAAAATATTAACTTTAACTCATAAAGAAATTTGCCAGATCTTGTAGTCAAGTGCACCCTCCAACTTTGCAACAAAGGGCATATAAAGGACTGCATGAGACTAGGAAGATGATTCTTGAAAAATTTGATAGCACAATTTCTAGTTTTGAATCAACAACGTAAGATCCAAACTATGTATTGTGCTTTGACAAAAAATATTTTTAAATACTAGGGATAATTTAAATACTAGACATAATTCCTTTTATGACATTTGTTAATTGGAAAAGGTATTTCAATTAAGATAGGACTGTATGTGTACCAATTACCAAAGCTGATTGGGGGGAGGGGGCTATCCTGAATACATAGTCCAGATGAGCACTTTTTCGAGCAGAGGTCTGAAAGACCACTCCCTAGATCTGTGATGGTGAACTTATGCCATGTATGCCGGAAGTGGCACACAGAGCCATCTCTATGGGCATGCCAGCTGTCGCCCACTGCTCTTCTGAGTTCATGCATGCACACTAGCTGGTCTTCAAGTGTGCATGGGCATTAGAAACTGGAAGACCAAGTGGCTGGCTCACAAGTACGTGCCAGGAAACTAAAATTCTGGTTTCTGGCTCTCCCATGCACTTGCATAGGAGAGCTGCTCTTCTGGTTTCCGGCGTGTGCTTGTATGCATGCATGCATGCATGCACCCATTTTGGCACTCAGTGCCAAAAAGTTTAGCCACCACTGCTCTAGAAATTTAAAAATCTTAACCCTCAATTCTATGGGCATTTAGTTGCCATCTGAGAACTATAAGATGTTTAGCAAATACCTTTGTTTTTGCATAGTGAATTGCTTCCTCTTTACTACCTACAACATTTAGCCCACAAGAAACCTGAGACAGAAGAACTACGTCATCAGCATAGGAAAGCATATGAGCTAATGGGAAAATCAGCAGTGACAGGCAACCAGAAAGTTCAATAATGATGGTGCCAAGATACAGTCCTATCTGACTCACCAGCATGATTGCTTTAGTTAGGTAGCCTTTAAGGTTTATGAACCTTACAGTAAATAGGAACAAGAACAGACATTGGTTTCTTATGGAATTAATGAATTTATCCCACAGCATAACACAAGATATTGAGTTGAGGGCGGATCTGGCTTTACCCATGTAGTTTCTGCCAGATACTTTCAAATAAGGCATAATCAGGGAAAAAGCAATCAGTTCTAAAACTGGCCTTTCCCTCCACAAAGTTTTGTTCAGCTCCCAGCCAATCCAATCCAATAGTTTTGTACTTTTATTATTGTACTTTGTTTGGCATTCAATTTGCCAGCATTATATAGTGGGCTGATAGGGTAATATTTGCTGCTAGGTTCTTTGCTTGCTTTTTATAAATAGGGACTATTATGACTGTTCCCAGTTCTATACACTATCACAGAATGATTTATGAAATACAACAGACAGACTACAATCAGAGTCCAACAAAGTTGGTAAAGCTAATTTCTACAATTAAGAAATCATAATCTGGCATTTTTCTTGGTTTAAAGTAAATTAAACAATTTTTGAATTTTTGAGCATGTTACCATAGGCAGCGTGAAAACTAGTCAGCATTCAGATCAACTGGAATAAATCTAAGCTCCTCACGTGCACAACAGAGAAAAGAAATGCGTCTCCCAAACCACAGCTGGAATTAAAGAAGCCAGAGGAGAAAAGTGATTTGTTGGTTGTACAGCTGTAAGATGCCAAAACTGAGTTGAGTTTTGAACCTGGGATGCTATTATCAACTGTTGCCAGGATGTTCTGATTTTTTTTTAGTATAAAATAATTCCTTATGCTGCCTTTTTTAAAATAATAATAAGAATGGACTATACCCAAAGATTTTACTTGTATTTTTAAACAGCCTAACTGAGGTTCAAGCGCAAAGTAAGCCAAACTGGCTTAGTTATTGGGAGATCCAACCTTTGAAACTCTGGAAATTATAAGAGCAGATTGGAGTAACTGAGTTAAATTAGAGATTTAGAATTGACTTACCCAAGTAAATAACAATTGCAGAATAGATTTCATCAATTGACCTGGGTTTTAAAATTTTAGTAAGCATTTCTCCCCATTTCGCCTACCATTTAAAGTGAATTGAGCAAAGTTCATCTTTCCCTTATAATGCTACATACCCCATTTCCCCGAAAATACCACCTACCCTGAAAGTACGTCCTAGCTTGATTTTTACACATGCACCCAATATACCCCCCCAAAATAAGCCCTAATTAAAACCCCACCTACTCCAGAGTGCACAGGTAAAAATTTAAGCTAGGGTGGGTGTTCTGTATGTAAAGTGGATGACTCCAAATCTACCATTCTGATTGGCTAAGGAAAAGAACAGTGGATTGGTTCACTAGGAACCAATCCAAAGAGCTGCCAAAAAGGCGGCAAATCCAAATAGCTGCCATCGGCTGCAAGCAGGCAAGCCAGCCTGTATAAAAGGGCTGGCCCCGGCTTCAGCTGGCGTTCCGTTACTGACTGGTTATAATAAAAGTATTTGTTGTTGGAACCCGGTCTACCTCGTGTGTTTTCCGAACAAAACACTGGCGACGAGGGTGGGATCGTCCTGAACGGAACAAACCTGCACGCGGTGATAGAAGCCCAGACTGCAACCAAGATGTCTGGAAACAACGCACCGCCCGCACCCTTCAATCCCAACGAAGAGGATTGGGATTCCTATGCTGATCGCTTCCAAATGTACTTGGAGAGCAATGAAATGGAAGGCATTTCCGAACAACGAAAGAGAGCCGTGTTCCTGACGCACTGCGGAACAACCGTGTTTAAAATGGCAAAAGCCCTCGCTAAGCCTCGGGACGTTAAACAATTAACGTGGACAGAATTACAGAGACTCCTCAAAGCACACTACGCTCCGATGGTGTCTAATTTAATAAAGCGACACAAATTCTACTGAAGAGACCAGAGAGAGGGAGAAACCGTCGCCGATTTCGTCGCTGCACTCAGACAGATAGGGGGTGAGTGTGAATTCTCAAACATAGACGAGGCAATGAGGGATCGCGTGGTGTTGGGCCTGAGAGACTCAACCGCACAGAGTAAAATGCTCAACAAGCCCAACATCACCGTTACCGAAGCCATTGAGGAAGCCACAGCCGCCGAAGCTACGAAAAAATCTGCAGTGGCCCTTAAGAAGATGAACACACACAGCGATGAAACACCAGCCAAAGAGAGAAAGCATCCTGCCACCACGACCCATTATGAAGAGTCGGGCGAAACAAACGAATCGAGCGAAGAGGACGACGAGGTCCACCGTTTGCTCACAAACAAAAAAGAGCGCGAAAGAAGAAAGTGGCGGGAATGCGCTGGCTGCGGAGGAAACCATCCACGAGCCGAATGCAGATTCCTCGATGCCATCTGCCGACATTGCAAAAAAAGAGGGCACATCGAGAAGGTCTGCAGAAACAAAAAATCTTACAGCCCGACGAGACGCAGAAATTCCCCAACACGAGCTGAGCCCAATCGAGCCGAAAGAAAATGGCAACAAGAAAAGCGAGCCAATACACACCAAACTGTCATTATCCAGAGCTCCCAGACGGAAAGTGGAAGAAAAATTAAAATCGTCGTAGAAATCGAGGGAAAACACTGCAAGATGGAAGTGGACTCGGGGTCCTTCCTCTCCATGGTATCATGGGACACAATTAAACAGTTAGTCCCAGGTATCAAGACCAAAGACTTGATGAAGCAGCACCTAACCCTCAAAGACTATCAGGGAAACCAAATCCCTGTGATGGGCAAGGGACATTTTCAAGTCGCCTACAAAAATCACATCAAGGTGCTTCCACTGACCATAGTCAACCAAGACAGACCAAGCCTCCTGGGCATCGAGTGGTTCGCGCCATTGTGCATCGGGATGACCGGGGTCGATCGAGTGACTACAACCGGCTGGGAAGACGACCTCGTCCGAGAATTCCACGACGTTTTTGACGGATCACTGGGCAAGTACCGGGGAAACCCCATTTCTTTCAATTTAAACCCCCAAATAGCCCCACAAAGAATAAAAGCCAGGCGAGTTCCTTTTGCACTAAAGGCAAAAATAGAGGAACAGCTGGACAAATTAGTAGCCCAAGGGGTTTTAGAAACTGTGGACCATGCCAAGTGGGAAACGCCTATCGTCACACCCATTAAACCAGACGGGTCCATCAGAATCTGTGGTGACTATAAGGCTACCCTGAACCACGCATTACAACCAAGCGCATACCCGGTGCCAGTAGTCCAGCATTTGCTTCATTCCCTGAGAAATGGCAAAATTTTCGCCAAACTCGACTTGGCACAAGCCTATCAACAACTCCCAGTAGACCCAGAAACAGCAGAAGCGCAGACTATTGTCACCCATAAGGGCGCATTCAAATGCCACCGACTCCAATTTGGAGTAAGCGTAGCCCCTGGCGTCTTCCAGAGTCTAATGGAACGCCTTCTAAATGGCATACAAGGAGTCGTTCCCTATTTCGACGATGTCCTAATCTCGGCCAGAGATGAAACACAATTAAGGAACAGACTAAAAAAGGTTCTGACTAAGTTTAGAGAGTCTGGCCTCAAGGTTAAAAGAGAGAAGTGCTGTCTAGTTAAAAACAACGTCGAATTTCTGGGCTACTCAATAGACGGAGAGGGCATCCACCCCACTGATAAAAAAGTTAAGGCGATAAATGACGCTCCTGAACCTAGAAATAAAACAGAACTACAAGCGTTCTTAGGATTAATTAATTTCTATAATGTATTCCTGCCAAACAAAGCCACTATAGCAGAACCGCTACACCGCCTGCTAGACAAAAAGGCAACTTGGACTTGGGGTTACAAAGAAAAAAAAGCCTTCCAAAATATTAAAAGACTGCTAACATCAACAAACATTCTCATCCAATTTAGCGACACTCTGCCATTAACAGTGACCTGCGATGCTTCACCATATGGAGTAGGTGCCGTCCTGAGCCACCAACTACCGGATGGCAGAGAAGCACCCGTCGCATATTATTCTAGGACTCTATCAAAAACCGAGCGGAATTATAGCCAATTGGACAGGGAAGCTCTAGCAATTGTCGCTGGAGTAAAACGTTTCCACGAATATGTATATGGGAGGACTTTTCGAATCATAACGGATCACAAGCCGTTAATGGGGATTTTGGCGGGAAACAAGCCAACACCTAACATACTGTCACCTAGAATGACGAGATGGTCAGAGTTCCTGGCGGCCTATTCCTACACTCTGACACACCGACCAGGGAAACAAATTTCCCATGCGGACGCTTTGAGCAGAGCGCCTTTGCCAACAACCGACGCAGACCCGGCACCAACGATGACAACGCTACAAATCGAGACTTGCCCCGATCTACCCATATCAGCGTATGATGTCGCAAGAGCCACCGCGAAAGACTCATTGACTGCCCGCGTTCTTAGCTGGGTAGGTAAAGGCTGGCCGGAGAATTTAAAAACTGAAAATTCCAAACCCTTCCGGTCCAGACAGACTGAACTTTCCATCCAAAAGGGGTGTTTGTTGTGGGGTGATCGGGTAGTAATCCCTGCTAAACTGCAGCCCAGGGTTCTTAGGCTTTTACATGAAGGGCACCCCGGAATGGTTAAGATGAAAAGCCTAGCCAGAAGTTACGTGTGGTGGCCGGGTATTGATAAGGACATAGAGTATTGGGTAAGCTCATGCCACAAATGCCAGGCAATTAGACCATCCCCACCAAAGGCACCTGTTAAGGACTGGGAAACCCCTCGAGGACCGTGGTCAAGAATACACATTGACTTCGCGGGGCCTACCAAGGGGCATACTTTTCTGATTGTCGTTGATGCCTATTCCAATTGGCTTGAAGTAAAAATCATGCCATCAACGACAACAGAGGCCGTAATAAAGCAACCAGACAGCCTGTTTGCCACCCATGGCATACCAGACATTCTCGTCTCAGATAATGGGCCACAGCTAACCAGCATACCATTTGAGCAATACCTAGCCTCCCTAGGTATAAGACATGCACTAACCGCGCCGGCTCACCCCGCTGCAAACGGCAGGGTTGAGAGAATGGTCCGGTTTACAAAAGAAGGGTTGGAACGAATGGACGCTGGAGATATCCAACAAAAAGTAAACCGGTTACTCACACTCCAGCACATAACACCCAGTACTATTACAAATAAATCACCAGCAGAACTACTCATGGGGCGAAAATTAAGATCTCACCTGGATAGGTTACACCCAAATTTTACCCCAGAAAACCCCCCTGACTCCTCAACACGGTTCAGACAATTCGAGACAGACGATTTAGTTTACGCAAAAAAATTCTCCGGGGACCCGGTATGGCTACCCGGGCAAATTATCCAGATTACAGGCCCCAAATCCTACCGAGTAAAATTAGACGATGGGAGGGAATGGAAGCGGCATATAGACCAGCTTCGATCTCGAATTATGGAAAGAACCGCGGACTTAAAAACATTCACAAAAGAACACGGCGAAATGCAAACCGAGGTGGGGGGGGAAAGGCGAGAAACAAATAAAGAACTTTTTAAAAATAAAACTAACATTCAATATGACCAAAAAGAGCCAACAAAAGACTCACCGTTTGAAGAGACCCACGGAAAGAGACCTTCGGAAGGGGCCAGCCAAGCCAGCTCGACCTGCCCCGAGGAAACGGGAGGGAGCGGCAGAACCGCCGGCCTAAGAAACTCAGGCGGCGGTAAAATGGCCGACTCACCCTTCCAGACGGTTCCAGAGAGGAGGACGGACGACACAGCAGCCCCATCCGAACCGGTCGAAGTCTTCACTGAAAATGAACCGCGCAGGTCAGGTCGAGCCCGAAAAAGCCCCACCTACCTTCGAGACTACGTCACCACGTAGGACTGAACTAAGGAGGGAGGGGTGTTCTGTATGTAAAGTGGATGACTCCAAATCTACCATTCTGATTGGCTAAGGAAAAGAACAGTGGATTGGTTCACTAGGAACCAATCCAAAGAGCTGCCAAAAAGGCGGCAAATCCAAATAGCTGCCATTGGCTGCAAGCAGGCAAGCCAGCCTGTATAAAAGGGCTGGCCCCGGCTTCAGCCGGCGTTCCGTTACTGACTGGTTATAATAAAAGTATTTGTTGTTGGAACCCGGTCTACCTCGTGTGTTTTCCGAACAAAACAGTGGGGATGGAGGGAGTGGAGCTTCCCTACTACTTACCTGCGGACAATTGTAGCCAGGCCTCACACACCCTGACAGCTGCCTCACCAGCCCATTTCTTTTGCAGCCCACAAGGCTGGTAAGGCTTTCCTGAAGGCCTCTGTAGCTAATAACAAAGCTCCGGATTGATCCAGAGCTCTGTTATCAGCTACAGAGGCCTTCAGGAAAACCTTGCTATTCACAGAATAAGTTCCTGAAGGCCTCTAACAGCGAAAAGGAGGTGCAAGTGAGGTTAGTCAGTGGATGACATCCCTCCCAAAATAAGACCTGGTGCCTTTTTTGGTGGCAACCCCCCACCCCCCCACCCCATTGACTATGGATAAAAATGGCCTGAATAAAAGGAAGTTCTATTTATGGAAGACTCAGAGCAAGCACAAAAGTCCCACACCATGTCCTTAGATTACCAAACAATATGTTAGTTCAGGGGAATAATGGTGACATTTAGTATTAAGAAACATATTATTAGTGCTTATCCTTGCATTAAAGTCACCTGCCAAAGTAATAAATGCAAGGTAAGGTTTAGTTTATAGGTCACCAATATATGAGTTTAACTTTATTGTATTCTATGATCTACATTATGAAAGCAGTGTCATTATGTCTGGCATCTTTTCCATCCAAATTCCAAAAAATGGCTGTCAGTCAGGAGTGAACAGCCAGGGAATGTGGAAGGGGGAGAAGGTTGAAAGTTCACTTCTGCATGTTGTCCCTCTAAAAGACTTTCTGAAGGGATCAATGGTGATACTGTATTTTTATTAAATTGGGACATTCCAGAGTTAGTATTATTTGGCATTAAAGGAATCGGAAGTTCTATCATTGCCAAGTACTTTGAATTTTCTTCAGCTTCAAGTCTTCTTATTATCCTTTTCTTAATTTAGGTATTAGTAACATTCCAGCAGGGGCCTCAGGGGTATAAACAAAATAGTTAATATTTGCTCTTACAGCCTGTTTTTTCTCCAGTTCTTGAAGCTAGCTGTACACTTTCTTTTCGCTCTCTATTTTATTCTTTATATTTTGGCAAATCAAAGAATACTGCAAATAATTCAGTATATCATATTATTTGTGAATAGTTTGAGTGGTAAAATTCACCAGTAATGATGATGTTAAGGAACGGGAGAAAGGAACTGTTATTCAAACTATAGAAAACAATTTTTCTGTTGCATTCCAGAAGCTTACTGCATTTCTTGTTTTGAAAACAATTTTATATATATAAAATTCATTTACACACAACAGAAAAACAAGTTTAGATGTAACCCTAAGAAGCCATTGGGGTAGGAGACCCTTGGCCTTCTGTGTTGTTGTTGTTTTGTTTTTTTCAAATATAGATAAGATCTAATTCTGTCTAAACTTGATTTTTAATTCAGATGTTCTTCTGTTTAAAAATAAGGTCCCATCTCTAAAAATCCTGGAGTGAATTGCTGTGTTGTTTTTATTTCTCTCTATAGTTATATTTTGCTTCATAAAGGAATTATCAAACACTATAAGAGCAACATTCTTCCTATGAAATGGATGGCTTTTTATTGTCAAAAACATCTAAAATCAAGGAAATATTCCCTCTCTTCCTTTTTTCAGGAGTGTTCAGATTGTACCAACTATTGGCCAGCTCAGGAAGAAAGGGTATGAGGCACTGGTTGGGCTGCCATTTTCCCCCCCCCCCCCCCCCCAATTCTCCTTTTAAATCTTTCTATTCATCTTTCGGAACTCCAGGTTTCAACAGAAGGTTAGTGAGTACGCTAGTGTTTGCATGAAAATTTCTTCTATTCTTTTCCACATTTCTCTCTTCTTCTTCTAACTCTTCCTTTTGTTCCCTATCCTTTCTTCTCCCATATGGTCTTCCCACCCTGTGAGTGGTTTTAAGTCCATTTAAATGGAGGATTTTATAATGACACAAATCACTGCCACTGATTAATCTAATTGTTATGCTGCATTCTGTTTTAGCAAATACTCTAGTCTAGGCAGTGAAGCAATTTTAAAAAATACAGATTATATTTAACAATAAAATAAATACTAAGATTATCTAATGATTAATAGCCTGGAAAATATGGTGCATTTTTACAGATTTCCTAAACAATAAGAGAGGAACATCTTGAGTCTTCTAGTTTACATCCTGTGCTTTCCAGAAGTGATAGGGCTGGGACTTTCCATTTTCTTTTTCTTTCCATTAAAAAATAAAATTTATAAAAGATTTAATATATATATATACAATACATAATATAAGACATTTCATTACAAAAGAAATCACTGTGAAAAACAAAACTAATACACAGAAAACATATATGTTTCTCATCAATTAGACGGTGTGTTCTTTCCTCAAAAACAATTTTCCTAATATTCATTTCCTGTTGTTGGTAAATATTCTTAGTCTAACTTCTTTATTTTTTTTCCAGTCCTTATCTTTTTATTCTCTGGTTTTTATCCTTAATCCAACTGTACCATTTTTCCCAAACTACTATATCTTGAGTCGACCTCTTCCTTTAGTTTTTGGGTAAGTACATCCATTTTAGCACAGTCTAGGACCTTCTAGATTATCAGATTGTTTGTTGGCATTTGGTCACCCTTCCAGCATTGTGCCAACGCAATTCTTGCTGCCAAAATTATATGAAGAATTAAACATTTCATTTCTTTTGTGTGATCGCCTTTTATCATTCCCAATAAAAATATTTTGGCTTTAAAGTCTAATTGAATATTTGTAATTTCTTTTATCCAAGTTCTAATTTTTTTCAGTATGTTTTACTTTCTGGACAAAGCCACCAAGCATGGAAGAAGGTACCCCTTTTTTGCTTACATATTACATATTTTCAACATTGCGGACCTTTAGCCCCTGTCACACAGCACCAATGGATGGAAAGAAGATGTAAAATGGAGAGAAACACTTGCCATCTGTTGGTTAACGCGATGCATCCGTTCTGTACTCACTGTGTCCGTTTTTCATACTCTCTATCCGTCGAGCATCTGTCTACTGACATTTCATCTGCTCAAAAAGTTTTGAGCTGCACAAAACTTTTTGAGTGGAAAATGTATCCAACGCGTCCATTATACATCTGCTACGCATCCGGGGAACATCTGTTATACGTCTGTCGTCATCCGTTACACGTCCGCTATATCCGCAAGGCATCCGCTGCGCATCCGTGCAACTCGCATCCACTCCAGCGGAAAACAGACACAGGGAGGAAGCAAAACAAACGCGGAACGGACATGCAACGTAAGTAGCACGGACGTAGAAAGGATGAAAGTGGATGCAGCTCACATACAAAACGGAAAAAACGTTCGTATAGGGGACGTATCTCGGATATTTAGGATGTCTGGAGGATGTCTAGAGGATGCAAAAGGACACCTAGCGGAAAATCTATATTTCCTATAAAAAGGGGGAGAAATCACCTGGATCTCACTTTCAGTCCAGCAGCCCTGCTGGGTGGACCTCTTCAGCCTTCATCTGGCTCTTGCTCTTCCACAGCATCTAGTCATCTCCACCATGGATCATCACACACTCCTTTTGGTAGCCGCCATCGTTCTACAACAGTGTGAAGCCCTCTACAGGCTCTTTCACCTGTTCTACGTGAAGAAAAGGAGGTGTCCAAGAAGTGTCTGGGTCCGAAGATGGATCGTGAGAAGAGCAGAGTATGGACTGTATAACAAGCTGATGGTGGAGCTGAGGAATGAAGCCTCTCGTGCATTCCAGAACTTCATGAGGATGCCGCCAGCCATCCTCACGAAGTTGTGGAGTGGCTGAGACCCAGGTTGACCAAGGCAAACACCAACCTCTGGCCCAGCCTGGACCCTGGGCTGAAGGTGGCACTGACTCTGTGCCACCTGGCCTCAGGGATCACGTACAGGAGCATGCAGTATGCCTGGAGGGTGCCACACAACACCATCAGCATTGTGGTCAGAGAAGTGGTGCAGGCCATCATTGAAGAATACCTTGAGGAGCCCCTCCACTGAGGAAGGCTGGAAGGAAGTTGCAGAGCAGTGGTATCAGAAGTGGAACTTCGCCCACACCGTTGGAGCCATAGATGGGAAGCACGTGACCTGCAAAGCTCCAGCCAAATCAGGGTCCACTTATCACAACTACAAGGGCTTCTTCAGCATCATCCTCTTCGCCATGGTCGATGCTGACTACAAGTTCATGTACATCGATGCTTCAGGCAATGGGTCATCTTCAGATGCCCAGGTATACAATGCCAGTCACCTCAAGGAGAGGCTGGAACGCAGCCTCATCATGGGTTTTCCAGATCCAGACGCCATGTCCAACGACACACAAGATGTGCCCTACTTCATCGTGGGGGATGACGCCTTCTCCCTCAGAACCTACCTCATGAAGCCCTACACTTCCAGATGCCTCACCCGTGAAGAGAGGATCTTCAACTACAGGCTGTCCAGGGCAAGATGGGTGGTGGAGAACGCCTTTGGCATCCTGGCCAACAGGTTCCAGGTACTTCTCACCATCATGCAGCATCTCCCAGAGACCGTGAGGAACACCGTGGAAGCTTGCTGCATCCTGCACAATCTCATGTGCACCTGCTACCCAGTGTTGCAGAACAGGCTCGTGGACCACCAACAAGGCAATGGGGACATGGAGCCTGGTGAATGGAGGCAAGGGCGAAACCTGATAGATACTGTGGATGTGCAAGGCCCCAACAGAGCTTCACGTGAAGGGAAGAAGCAGCGCAACCTCCTGAAACACTTGTGCAACTCCCAAGCTGGAGTGGTGGAGTGGCAAGACAGGATGGTAGATGCTTAATGGATGCTTCCTTCAGCCTGTCTCATCATATGGATGAGATTGTGCCATGTATGTTGAGTGGCCCTACAATGAACAGGGTATTTAATAAAGAGTTGTGTTAATGTTGACATGTGTGGATGAATGATTACATTGTTATTGATAATAAAGGACCATAGGTGTGGCACCTGGGAGGGTGGACCATACAGTCCCACTATGCTTGCACTGGAGGTTTATCTATCCCACAGCTATTACCCATCCCACAGGTATCCTAACCCATCCCACAGCTATTACCCATCCCACAGATATCCCTGCCCATCCCACTGCTGTCTTAACCCATCCCACAGCTATTACCCATCCCACAGAGCCCCTTCCTCCATGACATGCGGTGTCAGTCCCAAGACCGATGACAGGTGTTCTGAGGCCGGGCTTGGCTGTGGGGTGGAGGAAGGAGGAGTGTAGTGGGGCTGTCTGGTCTGCAGGTGAGCGAGGTGAGGCGTGGGTGGCATCTGTGGCATTGTGGCGTCGGTAGCATCGGTGGCATTGGTGGCACCGGTGGCGTACAAAGAACCTGTGCCTGGACTGGGAAGGGCTGCCTGTGCTGCTGGAACTCCTGGTAACCGTAGCCTTGGTAGGTGAGGGCCTGTGGAAAGCCTTGGAAGGGCAGTGACATCACCTGGGGTGGAGGAGCAGACCTGGACTGGGTCGGAGCAGGTTCAGCTGGGCCTGGAGGGTTGTGCAGAAGACCTGTGATCCTGTCCTTGATCACCTGGTACTGTGATTCGGACATGTCCATGAGGGTCTGGTTGACGTAGGTGAGGAAGGGCTTGCGGTTTGAGGATGGTATGTCAGTGTGTACCAGCTGAGAGAGGAGATCTACGCTGCTTTTGAATGTGTCCCTGATCTCCAGCAGGACAGTGTGGCTCTGTCCCTCCGGTCTGCCTCTCTGTCTGCTTTCTGTGGAGATGGAGCTGGGAGTGGGGGTGGGTTGGTCTCTGGTGGCAGTGTTCACTCCTTGCTCCCACTGTGTCAGGGGGTCCTCCACGCGCTCCGCCATGGGGAGTGCAGCTGTCGGGGGAGTCTCCGTCGTGGGACGCTCCACAGATACCTGCCTGGACACAGGAGCTGACTCTTGGCCAGAAGAGGACTGGCTCTCCGTTGGCTGCCTGAGAGAGAGGTTGTCAAAGGGGCTGCTCCTTTGTGGTGGATCTCACCCTCCAAGAAGCTGCACTTGGCCATCACGTAGGTCTCCCGGTCGATGAGCTTGACCGTGGCCTGGCCAGATTTCTTGAGATGCAGCTTCCCGTACCAGGTGTGCATGTGCTTCCACCACCCGGAGGACCTCCGAAGTGTCGCCCAGGCTCTCCACCTTCTCTCTCCAAGCAGCCTGCTTCCTCTTGGTGTCTCGATAGAGCCTGTGTCCCTTCCGCCAGAGGTACTCGTTCTCCCTCAGCCATTTGAGCACCTCATCCTCATGTTCCTCTTCGATGGAGTATTGCCTCCTCTCCCATTCTCACGTATGCCTCTTCCTCCCTCTGGCAGGGCCATCTGGGCCCTCATCAGAGGGGCTTCGAGGTTCTAGGGGCTGCTCACACCACCACCACCACCAGCAGCAACAACAACAGTAGCAGCAAAAGCAGCACCAGCAGCACCAGCAGCACCAGGATCAGCAGCACCAGCAGGACCAGGAGCACCAGCAGGACCAGCAGGACCAGGAGCACCAGCAGGACCAGGTGCAGCACCAGCAGAGTAAGCACCAGCAGAAGCACCAGCACCAGCAGAAGCACCAGCACCAGGAGCAGTGCCAGCAGAGTAAGCACCAGGAGAAGCACCAGCACCAGGAGCAGCGCCAGCAGAGTAAGCACCAGCAG